>CM067063.1:5022844-5247844 GCA_033980235.1 Diadema setosum | reverse complement strand
GAAGACCTAAATTATCCAAAGCTTAAAACTATTTTTTCCAACTGGCATCCTGTGACATCCGTACTCGTCATTTGTCAAACAGTATTATCTTCCTAAGATGACAAAATGTATGGTACACCGCTCTATCAGCGTCATGCCATTCTAAACATATGTAACAAATCATATATATATATATATATATATATATATATATATATATATATATATACCGATGTGTGCGTGTGTGTGTATGTCTCTGCGTCTCTGTGTGTGTACATGATCATATATGTATATAGTATACATTTATACATCTATTTAATCATATATATATCTCCCTAAAACATGACCTTAGTTGTGATCTCTGCAATATCTTAACTCTTCGATACAAACAGAGAAACAATGAATTAGAATGAAGAGTGAAAGCAGCATAGACATTTATCATTAATCTTGACGCCAGAGAGGACATTTCCAGTCGCGTGTGGCTAATGTGTCTGTCGGGATAAACATATCTCTTTTCCGTGATACCCCGAGAATGGCTGCAGGGCAACATTAAGTCATAAGCATGAGCCTTTTATTGTCGAATACTTTTTTTTTGTATTTCTTTTTGACCAACATCATTCGCTATTTTTTAAACGAGTTCAGACATGGAAACATAACTTACAGAAAGGAATTGATAGTTATTCAAACAAGAAACATAACCACCTACATGTAGTTTATGAAATTGATTTATGATAAATTAATTAAGTAAATGCTACTTTGTACGCGCAATAAAAACCCTCTTAAGCGTTATTAATTCTTTTTAACATATTGCGTTAGTAATAACTATTTTAACGATTTCAAAATTAGTTTGTGTATATTGACACGCCTCTACTTTCTATCCAAAGGGAAAGATTGTCGTTCATTTTCCTGGCTCAAACACTATTAGACATGCATCTTTGAATCATGTTTGTGTATGAATATTTTATCTGTACTTGTCTGTTTGTTAAGTATAATATACTTAAAGGACAAGTTCACCTTCATAAACACAAGGGTTAAGAGAATGCAGCAATATTAGTAGAACACATCAGCGAAAGTTTGAGGAAAATTGGACAATCGATGCAAAAGTTATGATTTTTTTAAAATTTTTTTTTGTGTTGGAACCGCTGGATGAGGAGACTACTAAGGCTCGTGATATCATATGAGTACAACAGTATACGGAAAATGTAAAGAAAATTAAACATATTTTCACTTTTTTCGCATACTAAAAGAGCACTTGACTTGCCTCTTTCTACAGGCAATGGGAATAATATTACCCATAACATATGTCAGTAACTAGTTAAGGGAATGTGTACTTTTTTCAAAAGATGAAATTTTGTGAAATTCTCTTTATACTTTCCTTATATTGTTGTACGAATGTGACATCATACACTGCAGTAGTCTTCTCATCCAGCGGTGACTGCACAAAAACTTTAAAAATTCATAACTTTTGAACAGATTGTCCGATTTTCCTCAAACTTTCAATGATGTGTTCTACTAATATTGCTAGATATTCTCTCAATCCTTATGTTAATGAAGGTGAACTTGTCCTTTAAACAAACAGACATATTGTGCGCGACTATTGATAATTTTGTTTATGGTGTTTATGCATTTGTTAGTTTGTGTATGTGTATGTGTGTGTGTGTGTGTGTGTATGTGCGTGCGTACGTGTGTGCGCGCGCGTTTATCCGTGTGGTTTAAAAACTATATCTGCGTGCCAATATGCATTTCGTGAAGAGGCTTGTTGTAACTGTTGTTGCATATTTTAAGTTTGGTGCATATTTAATTTGTAGATAGAGCATGCGGTCCAAAATGGTAACCGGGTTTTTGCTTCTTTCCCTCATAACGTGCACGTAATTAAACAAGTCTGTAACATGAACAAGAGCTCTCTGAAATACCTCCTAGATAATTTTTTAATAATGCACAATTAAATACAGTCACCAGCCTGCAGGAAATATTATTCGCTTATCCTGTTGGCTATCAAATTAGACAAATCGCGACAAGCTAGGATTCATAAGGGTGTATGGATATTATATTTTCATTTTTCAGCGTGCTTTTTATTTCATATCAAAGTGGATATGTCGAGAAATCAGGGATAATGGTTCCAAAGGAGTCATAAACAAAATTGTGTGTGGTATGTGACTTTAATAGCTCACCCGCCTTATGGGAACACGATCGCTTCACCCCGGAGGACAGTTCGTAAAATGCGGGACATCACACCAAAACGTGCTTCCAACGCGGGTCGAATTTCCGCTCAACATGGCTGGAGCATCGGCGATGCATGCTGCTAGTGCCGGCCATCTGAGCGCTTGGTTAATTGTGTGCGATAGGACTCAGTTTCAATTAAGGTCTGCTTTAAGGGTGACAATAAAAAGTGGTGGAAGATCAAAATGACCCTAAGGCACCAGTCACATCCGGGACTTTCCACTTATATCACCAACTTGAAGTATTGGTAATAAAAGGTGTTGATGGAGAAAAAAAAAACATAAGAGAGAGGCACAGAGAAATAGAGAGGCAGGTGAAAAAAAGAAGAAGAAAAGAACATAAACAGTAACCGAAAAGAAATTGGTTAAAAGCAATCTCATTATCTATGTCAGATATTGTTGAGAAAATGATATCTTGATTTTGCACGCAAATAGACGAAAGAAATCTATATCTCTACGTTAACACTTCTTCTCTTTAAATACTGACTGGCACAACCAACATAAAAATGGAGCATGATTAAGTTGTAGGCTCCTTTTTGCAAGACACTCCTAGTGAAAAATTAGAACTGCTATTTTCGACAGAGGCTAGTCAACAGATCGCCAGATTAACCGAAACATACAGGAGCCTCAGTATTAATCATCTGACAACATCCACTTGTACCCTCATCTCAATCCATTTTTTCTCCTTCACCTCTAAGCCCCTCCCCTTTCAGTGCTTTTCTCTCCTACCCCTCATCTTGCTTCATCCGTCTTATAATATTATGGTATGTAGGTCGGTCACCTATATGGTGTCTTTGTTGGGTTTGTTTCTTGCATTTCGTTAAATCTAGTTGTGTTAATTAATTCCGTTAGTCCTTGCTTGCTCCATGGAACATGTTTTCAAGTGGAACACAGATGACAGATACTCCGACAAGCATGCAGCCCCGTGGTCATTGTCTCATTCACATCAGGGAAATCTGGATCCCGATTTAACGGAGTTGAGTGGATGCTGTTTCTTCGACATAATTTCAATTTCTTAACGCATTCTCCATTTGTGTCATCTCATAATCTGATCCGCCATGCACATGTAACTTCGCAGTCCAGGAGTACAGATGCAGCTATTCTCTGGTTATGTTGTCTTTCAGCGTGCGAGTCATCTTGATCAACTGCCTAGGGACTTTTTTTTTCTTCACTGAGATTTTAAAAGCTAGCCTTCAGCAACTTTGCTATCATTCACCATCCTTACATCCTGTATGACATCGGAGAAAAAAGAATGTCTATCTCCTACCGACCGCCATGGAATAATGTGCCGCATTCCAATATGTTGAAGAATCATATTGATTGTATCTGTATAATTCACAACTTGGGTTGTATCAATTCATCTACGTATCTATGCATCGAAGCATTACTGTCTTATCTATTCGTCTATCTATTTAGCTCACATAAAGCATATTCAAGATTCGTTCTTCCGCGACAGTGCTAGTCGGAAGTAAAAACGCTTGACAATCCAATTGTGGACGTGTCGTCAGGATTATCATTCGTAAAGGTACATTATGAAATGTGGGTACCTTTTTTGCTGACATAGATACTGTCTTCGCAGGCCCGTAGCCAGGATTTTTCAAGGGGGGGTGCGGTCACTAAAAAAACGGACCTTCGGTACCAATACCAATGATGACACACACACACACACACACACACACACACACACACACACATATATATATAAATTGTGAATTTTGACTGTTTTAATGACGTTTTAAAGTCTCGAGGAAATTTGTATTTTTGTCTGTTGCATGCAATCGCGTTACGGTATTTCATTTAGGAAATAGTAAAAACTCATTTTGCCAGGAAGTTGCAAAGTTTAATTGTGTTCGAGACTCTGCGCGCGTAGCGCGCCGCAAAATTGAGAATAGTGATTTTCCTGGTGTTGTTTTAACTTTTATTTTTTCTATTGTATACCCGCGTTAGCAGGCCTGAAGCCAGGATTTTTAAAGGAAGGGGGATTGCGTTAATTAACAAAACGGTCCTTTGATACTGTCCCGGGAGGGGTAGCGACAATTAAAAGGTGGACACCATGCTCATACATGGACTTTCAAAATGGCCCCTAAACGAGTAATGATCATATGATTTTTTCGGGCCTTAAAAACAAGTATTCCTTAAATGTTTCCTGCACCCTAAAGAAGTACTTCATCGTGATTGAACAATACCATTTTCCCAAATTTCGGCCTTTTTGATACCCTTTGATTATATACACTCGTACCGGATCACACTTTCCACCTAATCCGTGAGAAAAAACGACCCCTATTACGCGTTTTCTTTAGCGAGTATGGTCACGGTGTCCACCTTTCAGTTGGAGTTTTCCATCCCATTGGATGCTGTTTGGAAGATGAAACATTCACTTTACTATACAGTATATCAGCCGTTGGTATGCGAGTTTGTCAAAAACGAAAATAAATAAGAAAATTTTTAAAACAAAATGAATTGTAAATGTGAACCATTTATATTTTTGCCTCCTTGTGGTAGGATATTTCCAGCATTTCCGAACTTTCAAATAATAATTTTAGATTTAATAATATTAAAGGTAGTAGATCCGATTCGCAAACATCTCCAATTATATCAGTCAAATGTCATATTAACCATCATGCTAAGAAGGTTTTCTTTGTGAAATTTGGAGGTCAGTGAAATTCAAAAATTAAACATCCGTTAGCCATTGGAAGAAGTTGAGTACAAATTCAGACCTCAGGCTTAGTGCTCAGATGTTTTCCTATTTGATTTGATCTGTCTTACTGTGCACACTAAGATACATACTGGAATGGTTATTTCTTATTTATTAAATTATAGTAGCATATTTGGTTACTAGCTGTCTCTAGGAGGTGGAGGTGTCGTGGCTGAGTGGATAAGAGCGCTCGTCTGTGAACGACATGAGCGTGGTATGGTTCGTGGGTTCGAGCCCATGCCAAGCCCGACACGTTTGCCCTTCAGCAAGGCACTTTATCCACATTGCTGCTCTCCACCCAGGAGTATAAATGGGTACCCAGTAGGATGAGAAAGCTTATGTTGGTTGATAAGCATGTGCGCGCCTGTAAAATGGCTGCGACTGGCTGGAATGCTCCCCAGGGAGTGGAGAATGAGCACTGTTAGTGCTGGTTGGAAATAATGTATCCAGTGACCGGGGTAATAATAGTCTGTAAAGCGCATTGAAACCCTGAAGTGTGTGAAATGCGCTATATAAAAAAACCAGCTATTATTATTATTATTATTAGGCATTTTCGAATTTGGGCTGCAAAGAGATCCACTACCTTTAAGTTAGAAGAGAGATACGTAAATAATGATAAAATAAACAAACAAAAAAGAATGAGTTTCTTTTGTAATACTATCTGACAAACTTTTTACTTTACCATTTTACTTCATAGCTCAGCACTTTCCATTCTCTCTCATACCCTCTTACCCATTACATTTATATGAAATACAACTAAAATGAGTTTGCGTGCCTGCATAATACTCTTTGGAAATTATAAGTGAAAATGTTCTTAGGTTTTGGCTCACTTTAAAATCAGAACCAATAGAACTGTCACAACATGAGAAAATGTATAAGTAATAATCAACACTACATTTCAGAATTTGGCCTGCAAAGAAATCCGCTACCTGTAAGTTAGAAAAGAGATTAGTAAATAATGATAAAATAAACAACAAGAAAGAATGAGTTTCTACCGCCGTATCCAGATCAGAGCCTGAAACGGTCAGTGGCGTATCTAGGGAAAACGGCGCCCGGGGCAAGCACGAAAATTGCGCCCCTAATTTCTGAAAAAGTGTTCAACCCCAACCCCATCCCGGTAGGGACTTTGAATAAAGTCCACATGATGCTTTTTTAAGCACTTAAAAGGGATCTTTTGAGGGTGATTTAAATGTAATGAATTTTGATAGATTTTGGCGAGCGAGCGCAGCGAGCGAGCCGAAAATCTTTGTATTTCAGCTTACAAAACATGGAATTCTTGTCATTTTTTGCTTACCAAATCTTACAATTCTAATCAAGATATAGTGACGGCCTTATAGATAACGATTTATCCAAAAAAAAAAGTGAGGACTTTCAAAAATACTCTAAATTAGTACGCGCGAGTGAGCTGAAATTTGTATATGTCCTCGTCATCATCACGTATATTGTTCTTATCTTTTTTTATATAAATTTTGGCGAGCGAGCGCGGCGAGCGAGCCGAAAATTTTTGTATTTCAGCTTACAAAACATGGAATTCTTGTCATTTTTTGCTTATTAAATCTCACAATTATAGTGACGACGTTATTGATAACGATTTATACCAACAAAGTGAGGACTTGAAAAAAATACTCTAAATTAGTACGAGCGAGTGAGCCGAAATTTGTATATTTCTGCGTCATCATTACGTTTTTTTCTTATCTTTTTTGTTTTTTTTTGTGCCCCCCTCCCCCGTATGTTCGAAACTGTTGGCGTCCTCCTTTGATAAAATCGGCGATCGCTTCAGAACGAATGAAATTGCAGTCGCTGCTCCGTGTAACATTTTTTTCCTGCTGAATATAAAATGACATGAGTGAACACAATAGACATTATCATTTTGTCCGCGTCATCGTCACGTTTTGTTCTTATCTTCTTCTCTTTTTTTATACAATTTTTGGCGAGCGAGCGCAGCGAGCGAGCCGAATATTTTTGTATTTCAGTTTAAAAATCTATCACAATCGGTCACACCCTCTCGTTATCAACGTCAAAGTTGTAATGGATAATCAATGTCATCCACGAATCGCACGTACTCGGGCGGCCAGTGGAAAAAAAAAAAACACCGGTCACACGCGCCAAGGGCCATGGCATGCAGTGCCAATATAATAATAGCTCGCACAGATTGATACATAACATTGGTGTTTGTGTGCATGGGGACAATCCGATGGTTCATACAACAAAAGGGTTTCGTACAATTATTTTTAACATTGTTAAACGTACTCTTCCACATTTACGTAGCATATAATGTGTCTTTATATTTATTTGGATTGTTATCTTGAGAATTGCTAAAAACCGTTATTATGAAAAAGTGGACCTTTCAGAATTTGGGGGGGTGCGTACGCACCCGACGCACCCCCCCCTGGCTACGGGCCTGCTTCGACATATTGAAAAGCAGAAAAAAAGAACAAGAAGAAACAGTAGTTTGAGTCATTCATCATATTGCCTACAACCATCATATCGCGTTGCTAGTACCTTATATCTCCCAAGTACATCATTTCCTGTTAGTAGCTCATTCCATGTGCTAGAAATGAATTTCAATGTAGAGACGGTGTCGCTCAATTGACCAGAATCTTTAGATTCAGAGAGTACCTCATCGTTCATTGGCATCGCTAGCCACCTGTGATGTCACTTCAAGTTCATATTGGTATCCTTAAAAATGGAGTTACAATCGTACAAACATTAGAGAAATATCACAAGTATTGTAGAAAATGAAATGTTATGATATAATAGGAGTGATATGAGTATATGAATATAAGAACGACCCAAGTCCATGGATGACCATTTCAAGTAAACTTAAAAAAACTTCATATTTTTTTTATTTGTCCAATAATATTCTATTTAACTGTGATGGGAAGGCAACATTGTATATACAATTTAGAACATATATTATTATGACGATTAACATTTACATTAATTGTGGAGAGGCCATTTTGTGTGATGGACTTGGGTCGTTCTTTGATTCATATGGACTTGGGTCGTTCTTTGATTCATATACATGATATTCTGCTATAGAGATGAGAGAAGGACGAGAGAGGGCGCTATAATATGAATGTAAGAACGACCCAAGTCCTTCATGTTTACATTCATATAAGATTTAACTCATTTATTTCAGGCACTTCCGGGGGTAATTAGGATTTATCATTTATACACAAGATGAGTCCATGCATAAGCTACAATTTCCCATGTCAAACTAAATTTGGCCAAAAATTGGACTTGGGTCGTTCTTATATTCATATACTCATATATAGCCCAAGAAATTTGCAAAGTATAGATATGATTTGGCCTGAAATATGAGAAGTCTATATATTTTCTTAAAATACTTGACAAGTATATATGAATACCTTCATGCCTAAATTTGTAAGACAAAGCGTCTTTTCATAATATTCTCTATATTTCTTTAACAAAGCGTATCACTATGTTGTTTTTTTAATGGACATACTGTAGTTTTATCAACATTATGTTTCATGCTGAACTGCATCGAAACACTAAATCCTTCCAACTTAACATTCTTGATCTGTTTTCCTTATTTTTCAGTGATATGTTACAAATCAAGCATCACTGGACAACCGCGAGTAAAACAAAAATGAAAAGAAATAAAAACATAAGTAAAGTAGGAATTCGATAACTTCATCAAGTTTTATTACACCTGTACCAATGAATAGATATACACTCTACATACTTACATACATATCGGATTATGTAATTACATTTATATCATAAAATTTATAAAATATACACTTACTTATTTATACATATAATTTATACATTTTATGTGTATATTCATATTACAGAAATATTAATGTGTCATTCGTCATCCAAACTTTGCCGTTATAATCAGACATTTAAACTATACGTATTACACAAGAAAACTCTTACAACCAGAATTGAATCATAGATTTTTTAAAGAATGTCACTTCTCACCACATTACCCTTTATAAATAAATTCCAGTGATCTCTATATTGCTTGAACATTCTAGGACCAGACGAAAACATGACCTGGGAAAAGTGAGGGCAGTGACGTCAACCTGCGACCTATTTCCCGTGTTTATTCTCCTTCCAAATTGCTGTAGCCCAGCTCGAAGACGGGGAACATTAGATGTCTGTTCCAAATATCACATCTAATGATGCAATGATTGCTCCGCAACAGACATGTGCTATTATGTGGAAGCAGACCTCATAGAATGCGTTTGCAGTTAACCTTGCTCCCTTAAGTGGTGATTTCTTTTTTTTTTTAATGTAAGGTTTTACTTTCTTTATTTCTTTTTTAATATACAGGCTATCAATTTTCATATTCAATTTAACAAAGAAAGGTGTTGAAGAAATCGGGTACACTTTGATTTACAGAGACATTCCATAATATGATTATTATCAATTAGTTGGTACGATTTCCAGGGCAACATGTTTAAAGGGTGTGTACAGTTCTGGTCGAGGTGAGGATTTAGCTTTTAACGTTTTGCGAGATATTCAGAAATCACTCTATGAGATGTCAAAGAGCATGAAGTTCTAAGGGGTATCAAAAAATTATTCGATGAAAATCGGTTTTGAAATGGCTGAGATATCCAAAAACAAGCTGAAACAAAGAGATCCTAATAAAGTTGTGGCATGTCGCCTTTTATTTTTAGCACTTTTTTGGATATCTCAGCCATTTGAAAACCAATTTTCATCAAATAAACGTTGAATCCTTCTTAGAATTACATGCTCTTTTATCTTTCATATATAAGAGGCTTTTCATTATCTCACTTAGGAATGTTCAAAACATGAATCCCCACCTCAACTAGTACTGTAACTAAAAATACATGTTGATTGAGTGAAAGGAGCATTATTAGAAGAATACATCAGTGAAAGTTTGAGGAAAATCGGACAATCCGTTCAAAAGTTATAAATTTTTGAAGTTTTGGTGATGAGACCGCTGGATCAGAAGACTACTACGGATTATGCCATCACTATGGACTACAATAATAAAGAAAATATAAAGAAAATAAAACATTTTTCACTTTTCTAGCATAATGAAAGAACACTAGACTTACTTTTTTCAGAAAGCAGGGGGAATAATATTATCCTTGACATAAAAAAGTGTCATTAAAAAGTCCAGGAAATGTGTATTTTTCATATGAAATGATATTTTGTGGAATTTTCTTTATACTTTCTTTATATCGTAGTCCATATGTGATGTCATTCTCTGTAGTAGCCTTCTGATCCAGTGGTCTCGTCACCAAAATTTCAAAAATTCACAACTTTTCAACGGATTGTCCGATTTTCCTCAAACTTTCACTGATGTGTTCTACAAATATTGCTGCATTCACTCAATCCACATGAATATTTGGGGTTAGTTCCCCTTTAAAATCCTCCGTAGTCTAAATAATGTGACAATGAACATAATCACATACGGGATTGCAAGGTACATAAAAGGGGTGATGTTCGTTATTCCGAAACGCAAATTTGTGGCGTTATTCCGAAGGTTCATTAATCCGAAACTGAAATAAGGTTCGTTACTCCGAAGGTTCTTTTATCGGAAAATGAAAACAAAAAACTTCGTTATGCCGAAGGTTGATTATTCCGATAATGAAATGAACTTCGTTGATCCGAGAATGACAAGAAGGAGTGTGCTAGAAATCACGAACCTTTGATGGTTTTCGGATTAAAGAATTTTCGAAAAAAACGATTTTTTTTTTTCGCATTAACGAACCTTCAAAAAAAACAGCATTCGGATTAACGTACCGTACTTGTCTTCATTTTCGGAATTACGGGCCTTTGGAACCTTCTGAATAAAGAACCTTTAGGATTAGGAACCTTCGGAAAAACGAACTATGGCTCATAAAAAGGCTAAGATCTTATGATACGAATAGCACGTGTAGAAACTAGAACATTTGGGCGATTCGATGAAACAAACGATTTTGAGTTAGATTTCCCGCGCAATGTTCATTTCCTCGGACAACTGAGTATATCAAACCATGATGTCCCGCGTGACTCAATGCACTGGATACGTTGCAATAGTCTTGTATAAGGGTTGCGTGGAAGAAAAACACCAACAAGGGACAGCATTCTGGCAAGATAAGGACAAGTGTTAAACATTACACACACACACACACACACACACACATGCGCACAAAACATACTTGCGCACTTTGCTACGTGTGAGGCTTTATTCATTGTATATCTGCTTTTCTCAGCCGTCTGAAGGCAGAGAAAGGGACGAGACAGATATATTGTAATTGATATTGTTAGAAGTGCAGATTACTCTAGATTATACTCTCCTTTCTTCTTCTTACCGCAGGCGAAACGCACAATTTGCTTATTGCTCATCCATGCAGTCGTGTCGGCGTAGATTCGACGCGGTATATGCCTTCACTATCGAGAAGCATCTCTGCTAATACTGGCTCTTTACAGAAATGAAATGAAATTGAGGTGAGGCAGCTGGGTCGGAGTATGCACTAAACCACAGATGCATACACTCACCCAAAGAAAACAAATAACTCTCGCACACAGTGCAAGAATCAACTGGCCCTTTAATTTTCGCAGAAACGGCCAAAAAGCCTTCTGTCGTGAAATACCGGAAATGTGACAAAACCAGTGCCCCACATCTGCAAAAGTCACGATCGGTGATTTCCAGTTCGCATTTGTTTGCATTTTTCCGCTTTCCTTTTCTTGCGGGGAAAGATTGAAGATTAGAAAAGCATATGTGTGGATCTCTTAATGTCTGCCTAGTGTTGTCATGACATACGTTCCTCCAAGGACATACACTTCAGGTCGTTTTTGGTTTTCCCTTTTTCTCGCAGTCCATTAAGTCTGCACTTTTCTACAAATTTATCAGCAGGTTCTCAATTCTCGGTAGATTAATGAATAATATGCTAATATGACTTCGCCGCTACGTGACTTTGTACAGATCAGCCGTTTAAAAATGCGTGTTGTCTCCTTCTTCCTCGGTGGTTCAAATTATGACTCCACGTCCACAATGCACTTTGTAGTTAATTTCAATTCCATCCACCCTTTCTCCTCATAATATGTGTCCTATTCTCGTCCTTAAACCGTGGCCTTGGTTTATGTTTCCCCATTTTCACAGTTTCCTCTTCTTCTTCTTGTTTTTTACTTGGTCATTTTCTTCTCCAGTCTTCTCGAGAGACCTCATTCTATCTCCTGATTGTAACGCTTCCCTAACGCTTAATTGACATTAACCTTCCCGCACCTTATTCCTACGTTTTTATTTTCGTGATGTCAGCCGTCTATACCCTCAGCGAAGGTCTTTCTTTTCGCCTGATTTGTTAAGGCGTTCCCAAATCAGAGCGTTCCTATAAGGCAGGCGACCGCGGTTCCGTGGTCTTATTTCCCTGCTCCATTTAATCAAGCTGCGGATTGCCCGCCTCCTCTTTCCTCGCCTGTCTCTCAGGGGAGTATCTTCACCAAGAATTGACTCCCTCCCCCCCCCCCCCCACGTCTCTTTCTCTCCCGCTCTTTCTCTCTCCGTCGCTCTGGTAATGTCTGATACATTCACACATCTACGGATACACGCACTCTCGCCTACACACAATGTAAAACATACATAAATGAAGCGCACTTTTACGCACACATATCTTTTCTATATCTATATCTCTATACATGTGTCTGTGTCTCTCTTTTCTATAAAGATCTCTAAATTGACATTTATTTTGAATAATATTGATATTTGTTATTTTCACATTCTCATTCTGTCAATATATACTCTCTCTCTCAACTATACACACACACACACACACACACATACACACACACACACTCACATAACACACACACACACACAACCATACACTATCTGACTTTATGTTTATGCGTACTTGTGTAATTGTGTGATGTGTGATTGTGTAATGATTGTATGTGGTTTATGACAGTGTGTTCATATCTGGGTCTGATGTATGCTCTTTCCTCTCAAAACTCATATCATCCAATGAAGCATTCGAATTTAAATCCTTTTGCCATTAACGCTTGATGACGAGGTGTCACTAACGTATATCCCAATACAACATGAGCTCACACGACCAATGTTCAACGCCGACTGCGATTGGCAACATACAATCCGTGATTTTTTTTTTTTTTTTTTTAGTTGTTTAGTTGCATCTTTCATTAACGTAGCATACACGCAGCTAGGATACTCTGCAAATCTGAATTTCAAAGGACAATTCGATATCGCAGCACGAGAAATTCGCAATTTGTCATTCTCATTATCAATTCGAATTTTTTGATCAAAGGTCACGCTTGATACATTTCAATAAGTGGTCGGACACACGTCTCGGCAATGCATTGGTTCTGAATGTTATCAGCGTTAGCTTTCACAATTGCATAATGTTGTGAGAGTAAACGTCAGCGTTTCGCTACAGAATAATGGAATCGGATGGATAGCAGTTCTTGAACATCTTAGCGCGACTTGTAACGTCTAATCCTTGGTCGAAGTCTTTTTTTGTAGCCGGTCCATTTATTTCACCCACTGTACAAACTTAACTCTTCTTCTAGGTCTTCTTGAAGTTATCTGCAAAATGACAATGAAGAATTAAAAACAAAATGTGATCACGTCAGTATGGTAAAAACTGGAACTCAACTAGGGAAATATCATTAATTTCGTTTTACGAAATTTCATCAAAAAAAAAAGAAAAAAAAAGGCGAGACAGACTAAGGATTTAGACGTATTAAACGGGCTGAGGGAAAGATCATTGATGGAAAGGGCAAATATAATTCATGCTAAATTGTATTTTTGATAGTTCAAGGCTTCTTTATATCTGAGATGGAGAAGATGCAAGAAGGCAAGAGTTCTCATCCGATTAGATGTAACCTTTACTCTCATATGACGCAAAAGAAAAGAAAGGGAAATAAAATGAAGAGATAAAAGGGTGGAATATTTCATAGCTCGTCAAGTACACTTGTGTATATTCTAATAGTAACAGTGTCTGCACATGAGATGTTATAAGATATTTGCATTCCAATTGTCACGTGTTTTACCTTTGATGAATGTACTTATTTTTCGCGGAAATGTGAAGGCAAACGAACGAGAATGTACCAGTTTTACCAGGGAGGTACACCACTTTTGTTTAATAATACTTCCTTCGGTTTAATCATTATAACTCTTGCTCAGTTTGAACTGTACCAATTATCTTGAAATACCTTTTGGAATTTCACTCATTTTTGAAGTAAAAGTGAGTGACCTTTGGCGAAAATCGAAAAACTCTCTTTCCGATGTCATGACACTGACGTACAGATGCTTCGAATCCGTTATCAGTTTCCTAATAATAATCTTTGGTTCCATATCGAGGCGGATGGGAAGAATCTTCATTGTTTAATTTTAACAAAAGCCGCATCAGCTGCTTAGGGTGATCATTCATTCAGCAGCTGTATATCACCTGTTTTACACTAAAACTCAAAGTAATCACAAAGACAGAGAGAGAGGGGGAATATTTTGTGTTGAAATTAGAAACGGGACGAAATCTGATTAGATCACTCGCCAAAAATAGACGGATCGATTGAATGCACTTTCCCGACAGCCTGAGAGTCCTATCAATAATTCTTGTCGGTGTTCCCGCAGGATCTTCATTCTCTCTCGTTCTCTTTCTCTTTTTTTTCCCGCTCGACAAGAGGACACACTGCACCTAGCAGGCGGTCTCTTATGTCTAGATAATGACCACTCCGTACTCAGATTACACCGCTGGCCTAGAGTTTGCGGCGCACGGGAGGACGGGGAAAAGAATATGGGCATGCATACTCCAATAATTAGACGCCAAAAACGGAAAAAGGGGGGAAAATCAAACTACATCAATACGAAGAGGAAGTAGAAAGAAAGAAAGGGGAAAAAATCTCCGCTAAGACGCACAACGCGATGAGTAGAGTGCACGTTGCAACACTGAGAAATCTAATTCCATAGTGCGATGTATGAGGCCACGAACTAAAACCCCAACACAGTGTGGGTTTGTGAGTGTGTGTGTGTGCGTTGTGCGTGTGTGTGTGTGTGTGTGTGTGTGTGTGTGTGTGTGTGTGTGTGTGTGTGTGTGTGTGTGTGTGTGTGTTGCGTTATGTTTACAAGTGTACTACAGTCGGCCTATATGAGAAGATGTATGTATACCTACTTTTCCCGTCTAAGTGTATCTAAGTTGTTGATGCAAAATTCGTTGTATTACCAATTATCAAGGCTGGTGATCTGAGGAGTTTTTGTCACTTTGCTTCAATTATTGAAGTACCTAATGCGCTGTGTACAAATGCAATTCCTCTTTTTGTGGGATTTTAATAGATGAGTAGGGCCTACTGCCAGTATACCTGGTATATGAGTGTATGCGTGTGAAAGGTGCCTGAAAGTGCTAAAACAAAGAAGACAGAGAGATAATGAACTGGAAAAGCACATACAGAAGAAGGGGGAAAACCTGTCATGTCTTCTCACACAGCGATGCGGTCGCGCCGTGTCAATATGCTTGTCAGCCACCTCTGTCACCCTGCTTCCTGGAGCGTGTTGTCGTAGCGCCTTGCCTGCACACTTTGCCCTCCCATTTCCAAGTCCTCAGGGGGGTTGATTCGGCAAACCGACCAGAACCAACCCTGAGGATTCCGTTTGATCGGTAGAGTTTGCGCTGCTGCGGCTGTGGCGTAGCGGCGGATGCGGCGGCGGTGTCGGCCGCGGCGCCGTCAATTAAAAAAACAGTGTGGCAGCAGTATGAAGTGTCTAGGTTGAATGGCAGTTGGTATTTCATTATTGTGGCCTGTCACTTACACTAGTAAATAGGCAGTATGTGCCGGGTGTCTCACCTGCGTGTGTGTGTGTGTGTGTATGTGTGTGTGTATGTGTGTTTGCGTGCATTGTCATATTAAAAGCCAGTCGTGAGAGAAGTCTTTGCGGCAGACTGCCTTGATTGACTTGTAACGTTCTCTTATAACCATGTTTTGAGTACTTTCGTAGAAACGCACGATCTCCTCTAAGAAGTTTTCGGATGCGAGAAGAATCACGTCAAAGTATTTGTGATTCACCAACATGATAAAACAAGGCAAAAAGCCCCGTTGGGTGTACCCCTGCACTTCGTGTATTAGGCCCTACGTAGGCATAGTTTGACATTGGCCTATAACAAAACGTGATCACGCGCCGTGACACGATTGTTTAATGATCGTTACAAGACGTCAGTGACGGTTTGATTTGGTCTGTTTCTCTATCATGCTTTATTTCTGAAGACGTCTAGAGAAACCGGACTATTTCCCACAAACAATTTGTCTTTCTTATGTACTTCCTCTACTTCTCTCTCTAACAACCATCTTATCATCAATAGATTATCTGCCCCCATTTTTTTTCGAGTAGGCCTAACTCCTTTAGCAAGTATTTGCTCTCAAGTTGTCCTCCATAATGATACTATCACTTGACTATAGTCAAAGTAGATGCTATTGTTGGTGGTTTTTTGTCTTTTGTCTGATGAGCATTTCCCTCGTATTTCTCAGCATACTTGCAAAGATATCCGTTTGTTCTTTCCACGATGAGGTTCTTTAAACAGTGGTGGAAGTGAATGCGTCATTATGTATTTTAATCATTTTTGAAGACACCATCATTGTTACCAGTCACAATTCTTTCAAAAGAGTCTAGTCGTTCCTCCCAATCCCATCAGGAATTCAAAACATTCATGTTATCCAACTCTTCAACTATCTTACGTAACGTTTGCAGCAGGGAAGGTCGCACGACAAAGAAATGATCTTGTTTTTGATAGTGATATTTGCTAAAAGGTTGTCATTGTATTTTTTGCTCCATTGAGTGGCTTGGAGAATATAGGCATAAGAACAATGATTGTGAATTTTTTATGGCGCTATCAATATTTCAAAGCACTTTACACGAGCTCTGAATATACTGGTTCCAAGCAGGATGTGACTTCAAATTTACGAGGTCTAAAGAATGATGTTACTTTACGAAATAATCAGAAAAAATATGTTTTACTCTTCTTTCATAATGATGATGAAAATGAGAATGTAATGAAAAATTGCGCCAACATTTTGACATTGTGCTGGCAACAAGCACTATACGATACAACTTACAGAGAAAATAAGAGACAATCTTAATGGACTATGGGATGGTGTCTTTTTTTTTCGACAATAGACGGAAATCGTGAATACCGTAGCGAAAATTTGAAAGGTCATCGTAAACAAAATACACTGCATTTTCTGTCCATGTTATTGCAAAGTGTATTTCCATCTCTTCAGCTCTATACCTGTCTGAAAAGTGCATTCAATCCATCCATCCAACTTCTCCTCAACCCCAAACTGCCGAGGACAAGAATCGTGTCCTTTGCTTTCAAGCAAAAACAAAACAAAACATAAAAACAACAACAACTTAAAATCGAGACAAAGCGAATACAGTGATTGATATGAATAAAGTAAAAATGATTACTCTGAGATGCGAAGGCAAGTTGGTTGGGACACAGTGATTGAAATGGAGATGAAAGAGCGGATGAGGACTCATCCATGTATCTCCTTTCGCCACCTGATAGGCAGACTCAGACGAGAGAGAGATAGACAACAGCTGAATACGCCTGGCTGGAGTCGAGTCGGTCATTGGCCGATATGGGATAACGGGAAAAAAAAAAACACTTCAACATTTCGTGGATGATGTATAAACGTCTTCGCCTTGTCTATCCATGATTCTCCCATATTCCCACTCTCTTTCCCCTCCCACTGTGTCTGTCTGTTTGTCTGTCTGTCTCTATTCCTCCTACCTCTCTCTCTGTTATCATTTAAATATTTATATGACAGCGAGGGAGATAGATGGGCAAGAAGGAAGGGATGGAGGGAAGGATGAAAGGTATATGTTTGAGTGTAAATGTGTTTGTGTGAGAGAGAGTACAAATACTGTCATTATAAGACGTTTGAATACCATAGCTTCGCTATAATGACAATGGTATTATTGAGATTAAAAGATTTCATGTTTGAATTAACAAAGGATATATCTATCTATCTGTATATTTCATATGATGTATTACATAATTATTTACATATTTAGATAGATAGATAGATAGATAGATAGATAGATAGATAGATAGATAGATAGATAGATAGATAGATAGATAGATAGATTCCTCTTTAGAATGTGTTAACTTGGTTAGTCATCTTAACAAGAAGAAAATATGAAAGTCCAAACTTTTTGGAGTCAGTACAATCATATCAAAAAATCATCAAAATCAGAAAACAGTTTTTAATGAAACAATCGCAAAAGTTCAAATTGAAGAGTGATGCGATAAATAAGAGACGAAAGAAAGAAAATAAAAACAATATTGACGCCACGGCGGTCTACATGCACAATGTATGACATTCTTATACTCAAAAGATATCTCTCCAAGCTGTTACATTCTAGGATGGCATGTTAGTGTGTAACGTTTATGGCTGTCCGTGTTGGATGTTGAGTGTTTAAGAATGTTTTAGATGTCTTAAATCTCTACATCTTTTACAGTTGGTTACGACATCTCGTCATTTTAGCAGAAAGATGGAGAACATGCTTTGAAATTCCATTCTGTGGGTGAAGTTTGGTCATTACATTATAGTGATAAGGAGCAGAGTCAAGGAACTTTTTTAGAAATGTAGTTCGGTGTGTGTGTGTTGGGGGGGGGGTGGCTGGAGTCTTGGTAGGGATGGAAATTTTCAGTTCAGTTCAAATTTATTTCATATTTCCACTTTCTTAATGATGAGATTACAAAATGATTGACAATAAAACAAGAATACAAAATATATGCCATCATGTCTTTTGATTGAAGAAGAAGAAGAGGAAGAAGAAGAAAAAAAAACATAACAATTGACACAAATGTATATGGTCATATCATATGGAAATATCACAAGTAAATATCAGAAATATGATACATAAAAGCTAGAACGCTTGTAAAACTGTATATACGTTCCCGAATTCATAGGTATATAATTATACGGAGAACGGATATGTTTGTCTTGACCAACTAAATTCATACCATTACAAAAATCGATATAAAGAATAAACTAATGAACCACATGGATATCGCTCAAACCAGACTGTATACGGATCTCGCCATGTTTGAAAAAGAATGCTATATACTTGATGTATCGGTACCATCAAATAACTTGGTGCTGCGGACAAAGACAAGAGGCTGGGAGTATAAAAAAAAAAAAGTTGCTGGAAACTTGGTAGTGTGTATCCACCAAGTAATAGCTGTTTTAATTTCTGAAATGTCCAGAGACTCAGACCAGAGGCTGACTCGAAATGAACCCTCCCGTTAATAGTGCAAAGAAGAAGAACCAGGAGAAGAGAGATGAGAGAGGAAAGGAAATAAATGCAGCAATTTGGCCTAAGTATACTTTTCTTCTTGCAAGATTGTTGAGCTTACGAACTATAGGTTGCATTCGAATCGATGCATAATTGAGTGGGGTTGCTTTTATTGGAACTGATTCATAAATTGTCCTTCATCGAAATAAATCAGCACCGATTATCCCGTGTTTGCAGTAGCCAGAGTAAAAGAAAACTTGACGCAAGAATTAATTAATTTCGATTAAAGCCAGCACTGGCTGTCGGGCGGAAGCTCGTTAAGTCTAGTCACCTCTAGTTGATACGACGCCTGTCTAGTAATTAGGAGATCGTTTTATTTTATTTTTTTAGAATTCAACTCGAGTATGTATGTCCATGATTTTTTTTTTTTTGGTCATGGCTGCTACTAGAACATTGAATAATCGTTGATTATTGTTACGTCGATAAAGGGCAATTTGTCAATCATTTTCAACAGGATGGGCTGCCACTACTACAATATATAACTGTATTTAAGTATGAATACACTAATGTCATGTATGAAAATGAAATGTATACTTGGTATAATATATATATAATTTGTGTGCAGAAATAAACCGTTGGTGATACAGCATGAACTTTGTTCCAGTTTTGTTACTTATCTTTTTATCTTGCCAACACGTGGATTACCTAATCAACATATATATATATATACATATACATATATATATATATATATATATATATATATATATATATATATATATATATACATATGTGTGTGGTGTGTGTGTGTGCGTGTATGTGTAAGTTTGTATATTATAATACATTATCAATCACACAAACATCGACACTTTATCATATGTCATCAAGTGCCTACGCTTCTCATCCTTGAGTATTGAACAGACAATCCCTTTTTTAATCCACGTGCAAGGCTTACTATAAAAATACACTTTCTTTTCATGAAATAATCAGACAAAAGAGGTTTCTAAAAGAAGCAATAACACCACAAGGAGAACGTGTAGGCATATAATAGTCACGTACGTTCATACATACTGTATGCTAACACAAACACACCTACACATCCACACATGGGTTACTGTGTCAGAGTAATGAACTTGTCTAATTTCACCTGAAGCAGCCGTGTACATCAGATTGGCATCTTCCTCCGACCCCACCCCACCCCGTTGCCCTTCCTGATGTGAATGAGCGGAGTGGGCCGAGAGAGGGGAGCGTCTGCAGTGAAGGGAGCGAGTGGAGTTAAGTGGAGTTGAGTAGAGTTGAGAGGGGGTAAGTGAACTGGAGTGGCAAGGTGTGGAGAAAGATAGAGTGGGATGGGAGACGGAAGGAAGGGAAAAGCTTTATCAGCCAATGACCAAGCCGATATATCCCCTGTGGAGGAGGTTTGAAAATGGCGGCCGTGATTTGCAAGGCATAGCGCAGGGCGCACTCGGGCTGAGAGAAATCCATTAAGGTTTCTGAGGGCGTCTTCCGAGCTGCTTTGCCTTTCTATGCACGTTTTAAACGCTGCATCATCAGTCCAAAGAGAGAAAGGGTATGATCATTACCTTTAATTGTACGATGTGCTCTCTTCTGTCCAATCTTTGCTAAACTGAACTTGACAAAAAAAAAGGACAGAGTTAAAATCTTAAACCGCAGACAATTCCCTACGTGTCATGCCATGCCGAACAATGTCAGAATACAAAAACTTTGAAAAGGGTCATTTGACCATTTCGCTTTGCTTCGATTACTGCCATAGGTTGAACAATGAAATGGTCGCCTAGTCATGTGGTCTAACGAAGGTGACAAACTGTTACATAGCGCTCTGAAGGAGAAAGACCCACGGGAATGATAGGCCCACTGTTTGAATTTAGCGTACCATGCGCATACAGTAAAGAGAGCAAGCACAATAAACGCACACATACAAGGCTCTTATATGATATCATTCTTTTGATATGCCTATTACTAATGACTATCAAATTAGAGTGGGACGTATGGCTTCAAATGATCATTTCTTTTTCTTTCAAATACTTCTTGGGAGTTCTAGCCCGGAGTTCAACAGAAAGTTCTTATGTACATGGACATAAACTGAAGGAAGAAACATTTGAACACGTCAACTCAGCTCAAATCTCCATCAGTGCCTAAAAGAAAAAAAGAGAGATAGAAGGGGGCGGAGAGAAATGAGGACTTGATTTGAGACCAATTAAGAAATCAAATACAAGTGTATGACGCGCGCAGAGGAAAGAGTTTATTGCGTTACAGGTGTTATCTGAGACTGTTAGTCATTCGCCTACTCAGAGGGAGGAGTTATAGTCTGCCCAAACGTCACCGAAATGAGTCTGAACAGGGAAGGGGAACAGCCTCTTCTCACCTCCCTGGTCTGAACAACCCTCTAATCCAGTATCGCCTTATTTAAAGGGATAGTATTGGCTGAGGTGAGGATTTAACTTTAAACTTTTTGAAAGACACTTAGAAACCATTTCATAAAATGTTTAGGAGCATACAATTCTAAGAGGAATTCAAAGTTTATTTGATGTCGGTTTTGAAATGGCAGAGATATCCAGAAACGAAGTAAAAGAAAGCGTTGCTAATAAAATTAATTGGTCCCGCCTTTTATTAAGATGACTTTGTTTTAGATATCGTGGCCATTTCCAAACCGGTTTTCATCAGATAAACTTTGAATTTCTCTGAGAATTACATGCTCTTCCATGTTTTATCAAGGTTTCTCATTTTCTAAAAAGTTATCATTAAAAAAGTTGAAAACCTGAGGCCCATCTCAACCGAAACTGTACCACCCCTTTAAAAAAGGTCCCGAAGAACAAGACTAGATCGACCAATCCCTAAATATCAGATCTCATCTGTGATATCTTGTCTCTGTAAATCAAGCCCTTATCTTCCCCCAATGTGATCCCCTCTACATCCCTCCTCCCCCCCCCCCCACCCCCACGTCATTTGATATCGGCTGGAGAATGTTTACAATTAAGTCATTAGGGTGATAGAGTACACAACGCGAAAGACATCATTTTTCTTAACATTTCGCCCACTGCTATGCTTCTATTGGACTGTTATTGAACCAACATGTGACATTTTGTGGAGTTCTTCACATCCCCTTCCAGACCCGCCCACACCATACCTCAGTGGCACCAAGCTTTTTCGTCCTCTACGTAAGGACTCAGAGACCCACCCAAGGTGTCAGTGATACCCGATCGTGAGGACAGGACGAGAGTATATCGGTCTATCCGTAACCCTCCACGTTCGCATCCAGGAACTCCTGCCGAAAGACGACATCACCGCGTTGAGCGATACACCGCACGCCTACGTAATCAAGGAAGGTTACGCTTGCGCAGGTTAACGTAAACTGTTTATCCCTCGAGTCAGCGCTCTCGGGAACGTCGATAGGCTGAATGACTCCTTGCCAAAACCCGGCGCGATTAAAGAAAACAATCCTCACCTTTCTTCAAGAGTGCTTTAGTAGTGGAGGCACGTACATGCCACCCTTGATTGTAGATTCCACTCGAATTTGTTACAAACAAAGGTCGGGTCCCGTGCAAACTTGACTCCACAGTAGCTTCGCAAATTATTTTGTTTGCGTGTTTGCTTCGTCTTTCCTTTCTCTTTGGGCAAATGCATGTGAAATGAAAAATTTCAACCCCTAATTGTCAATGTAGGACTGACAACTGGTCTGTACACGCCCATAGCATATACATAAAAACAAGCCTTCATGATAAACAACAATGCCCCCGAAGTTGTAGCGAAATGTTTTCCTTTTCCTACATGGATCAAGATGAAATCAAAGTTCTGTTGCAATGAAAATTCGGCGACAAATGCCACTGCCTATAGAAAGAATGCAATTCAATATCATTGGAGATATGAGAATAGGCATTGGTGAATTCAAAACTTATGAAACATTGTAGAAAGACTATCGAAATATATTCATGAGGTTAGTCATCGCATGTCATTTTCTTGTTCTCCTACACCTGACGACAGAAGAAGATTCTGAGGTTATTTGGCTTTTCGATAGATTCCAATTTCATTCACCGTCTTTTGACTAATAGGTTTGGATCTCCGGTATCATACTCGGACGAAATGAGATGGTCACGTGAATACTCTATGTATACTTGTGAAGGGAATAGAAATGGTTGACCTTTACAAAATATATACCACACCAAGGTGTAGCTCAAATCAACCGACACAATTTTCGTACCCCTTGAAAAGTCCAGCTAGAAATAGAACTGCGTCTTATCAACAGTCGGTAAACTAATTTTGAATTTTGATAAAGAAGAAAAAAAAGTATCTCGGTTCACGTCAGGAGCATTTAGAATTCATCAGCAGTCTTCCAGTTTTTATAGTGTAGGCCTTTTTGTATAGTCATACTGCATGATAAAGATACGAGCTTAAAATGGAATATAGTGACATCATTCACTCACTATACATCAATGTATTCCTTGAGCTCTTACTGCAGAAAGATATGAAAGATATTTCTGAATAAATATATATGAATATAAATGAAAATATATATATATAATGCATAAAGAGCTTGATCAAAAAACGAGTTAATTTAATCGTGATAACTTATTTGAGATAATAATTGGGATTTAGCTGTAAGAAACAAAGAAATTAATGAAAGCATGAGCAGATCATAACTTCAAGAACATTCATTGTTATGTAACAAGTGAGGTAACACCAAAAATGTTCTATTTTGATCTATCTGATGATGGATTTAGTTTTAAATGGCGCTTACTCTGTTTTGATCAGAGTCTCAATCTCATCATCATTATGTGTTCGTGTGTGTGTGTGTGTGTGTGTGTGTGTGTGTGTGTGTGTGTGTGTGTGTGCGTGTGTGTGTGTGTGTGTGTGTGTAATATAAGCCTCCTTATTGCTCTTCTGTCTGAATGTAATAACAACGATGAGATGAACAAAACTAACAAAGAGGACTAAGATTAGAAAAAAAGAAGAAGAAGCGGAGATATCGATCGCCGATGCGTTAAAATGTAGAATCGTTGACGTCACTACGAGTTATTTAGTAACTGTATCACTCGCTCCTCGGCGAAAGACTCAGTATGCCTTTACTGTAAAGCCCGTGGCGTCACAACCCGTCCCCGGTGCACGAGGCACCCACACGAAGCGAGCGCTTTGCATTGCAATTTAAAGGTCCAGTTTACCTTTGGGAGCAGTGATTTCAAAAATGTTCAAGATATCACATTTGATGCATATGTGTAGGTCTGTTGTATCATAAAACATCCTACCATATGAAATATTTGCAATAAAACCTAAAATATAAGGAGATATCAGGGTTTTTCTCAGTAAACCGTAACTGTATACGGTTTAGTCTGGAAACATTTTTATTATAACTATTGTTCACATTTTGTGCATTTAACAACACTTCACATCAATTATACGGATTCAAATTTTGACAGTGGTTGTTTCTATCCCTAACTCACATTTTAGAACTATTTTAAAGCACTAATGCTTTCACCTGCAAATGGTAAATTATGCCTTTAAGGTTTTTTTTTTTACTTTTGGGGCTGTTTTTTTTCTGTGTGTCTTTCTTTCTATCTTTTTGCCGACTTTTTTTTTTCTCTCTCTCTGTAATACAGGCACAGGCGCAACGACCTGGGAACGAATGGAAAAAGTAGGATAAGTGGGCACATGGGTTGAAGATGAAGCAGTCCGTGCTACGTGACAGGTAAGCTCACGAGCTCTACGGCTCAGAGACTCTGTGATGATGCCAACGCCCTCGGCTGCAGCCCTGCCTATGGTTTGGCTCTGCCACTTGATTTATCTTCACATCTAATACTGATTTGTTCACAGTAACTGCATTTTGTTTTTTGACAATATATCTCCGCCTACAATAATAAACGCTACATCGCACACACGCTCAATCGACATATAATTATGTATGTATATATGTGTGTATGCTTGTTTATACATTAATATATACATACATACATACACACATACATACAGTACAAGTATATAACATATAGGTATATTTCGTGAGCAGTTATACTATATAAATAGTACACGGCCTCTAATGCGCCATACGAGATTATATGCACGACAAATGCATAATCAGCCCGAGTACAGTTTAGATTTTTGTTTTTGTTTTTGTTTTCTGTTGCCAAATGCCGAGGTGAGTGTACATTGGCTAGAGTATTGCATGTGAGACAATTTACTATTTTTCTATGGTAAATAAAGTGTATTCATAACATAGATTTATGACATACTATTCTATCTTTTACGGGACACCCCATGCAAGAATGACAAAGAAATCAATGGATTTCATTGATTGTAATAATATCAATAATGCCAATTCGACCAATAACATATTTTGTTTTAAACTGTTTACTAGATATTATATTCATATGTTTCTTACCTTCTGATAGGAATGACATGTTTTTCATGACTGGTATCCACGAGATTAGTGTTGTATTAAAGCATTGAAAAGCTAATAACCTGTCCAAGCGGGAGAAAATCATTTCCTTAATATAATTCCTTTCTCATAACAAATAAAGAATGCGCATTGCGGACAGAAGTAAACAACATTTTCTATTTCTTTTTTGTCTTAATTCATTTCTTTGAAGTTAATCATCGGAGATCATGCTAATCAGTTGGACGATTTTAATCTAGAGGTTGTGTGAAAGGGTTCCATATAAGCAGATGCCGAGTAAAGGTGACATGAACTTGGTTAGCGAGTCAACTGTCATTCATTTTCATCACTGCCTCTCGTCTGCTGCGTAATTAGGGAGATTTGAGCGAACAAGACAGTTACATTAACTCCTGCGCAAAGCCAAGTTTCTCGAGCACCTTCTGTAAAAACACTTCTGAACTTGGGAATCGAGTTCGGGCCGGATCTCGTTTCCCTCGGGAGAGGATGAAAACATAGACAAGGGGGCCCCGCGGGGACTGCGTGAAATTAATTCCGTCGGGCATGGCGCGAGATTCTTGACCTTCTGCACAGGGCCGGTGCTCTCGGCGGTCACTGCCGATTTCGTTACGGCCAGACTTGATGCTGTGTTATGACGATGAGGCGGAGTGCCAATTTATCCTTTCCTAATAACGTAAGAACTTGTTCAGTCAAGATGGATGACAGCAAGATAAGAGAGCAGCCGGCAATATCAAGAGCTATTTATGATTATTACCTGCACATGTGTCATGTGTGAGGTGGTTTGGTCTGTCTGTTGGCGTTTTATGCTGCCTCTTCATTGCAAAAGAACTTCCAAACATTTACTCGTTCTTTTTGTTCTCAGCGTCAAAAAAAAAAAAAAAATCTCTCACCTGGCAGGATAATTCATCTTTTCTTTTCTTTTAACTACAGTTCAAAGGCGGTAGTTATAAAGTAGTCACAAGAAGAGGGACTGGAAAAAATATATATTTTCTAAATGCAAATTAATATGGCGGCAGTATCGCACTAAGCGACTCATTATCCTCACCCACCTCAACAACAAGAAGCAATGGTTCTGATTACTGTCTAATCGTTTGCCCCTACTAAAGTCCCATCACCCTGTCGCTAAGAAATGCTTTATACAGTCTATCAATGGATAAGTGTGAATGTGACAAAATACATTCAATTCAATACAATTTATATTCATTTTTTATTTTCCACTCATGGGGTGGAGCACCCTCGTCAGGCAAACACTGGTTTTCAGTCATCCATAACTATTTCATTTATTCACGTAGTTGTTTTTTTTTTATGTATCTATGGAAATATGAAGTGGAACATGTCGAATTGGGTTATTCCATAAAGAAGCACCTTTGTATACGAAACATCCTTTACCATAATCCGTTTTAGAGGGTATCATGTTTAATTGCGAGTCGCTCGACCTTGAGGATTAATGTGATTGGCGTATCCTGTAAAAAGATCATTCAAATACGGAGGGGCAGTATGATGAATACATCGATACATAACTTGAGCTATAGATGTTTTTATCTGCGAATGTGCAATCGATCCCATCGTCCTTCAGTACTGTTTCCTTGAGAAATGAAGGATACAATAAAGCAAAAGGCGCTTTCGAATCAAACAGGAGAAACAAAAAACCACTTGATATCTCGAAGACAGTGATATCTCGTGCCCGGTATCAGCCTGATGCGAAAATTGAGTCATTTTCGCTTGCCCTCTCCTAATGTATCGGTTCGGATAACAATGAAATTAAAGCCTTCACCCGTTTCCGTGCGTCATATAATCCTACACAATAAGCCAGTATCCCCGTCTCACCCTTGACGAGGACATTTATCTGCAGTTCGGTCTTGTAACGATAAGTCGCGCCTTACGCTGGCAGAGAAAGAAAGAAGATGGAAGGACTAAGTTTATATGCCTCTTTCGAAAAGGTTCTCTAAAATGTCGATGATATGTTTCTTTGTTGTTTGTCCCAAACGCTCTTCCCTATCCATTAGATAAGTCATTTGAGAATTAAGCTCTGACATTTCTGTTTACATCCAAAGACACGACAAGTCTTAATGCAGTATCTGTAACAGGGTTGTTTGTTTCCTTTTTTGAAGGGGTTAGCGTCTATAACGTAATAAAGCTGGTCGAACTTAAGAAAATGATGTCCATAAATGCAAATCTAAGCTAACAATTTGATGAGGATATGCCCTATCATAAACGCAGGTGAAAATAAATCTTACAGCTCATAATCTTTCATCTTGTAATCTTAACATAAGTCATGAGATTTAATCGCTGAAGATCAAGAAAATGCAATTTGCAGCGCTTTGCAGAAAGACAGTGACCTCTACAAGAGGCAAAGGAATCAATTGATTAGCATCATCTTCCTGTTGTTTTGTTTCTAGTATTTTATTTTTTAATTTGAAAACTAATTTCACATGTCGTTAGCAAGCATCTTATACTCCAAACCACAAACTCAAATAGTAAGTATTGTGTTTGACTGCCACAGAGAAAAAACAAAAACAAGTCGAAAAGCATGATCATGATTACTGGTGGGAAGTTATCAAAGCTTGAAGGGACTGTACAGTACTGGTTGAGGTGGGGATTCGTGTTTTGAACATTCCTAAGTGAGATAATGAAAAGCCTCTTATGAAATATGAAAGAGCATGTAATTTTAAGAAGGATTCAACGTTTATTTGATGAAAATTGGTTTTCAAATGGCTGAGATATCCAAAAAAGTGCTAATGATAAAAGGCGACATGCCACAACTTTATTAGGATCTCTTTGTTTCACCTTGTTTTTTGGATATCTCAGCCACTTCAAAACCGATTTTTATTGAATAAACATTTGATACCCCTTAGAACTGCATGCTCTTTGACAGCTCATAGAGTGATTTCTGAATATCTCGCAAAACGTTAAAAGCTAAATCCTTACCTCGACCAGAACTGTACACACCCTAAACATTGCAACTGGTGAACCCTGATTCTTTTTATCTGTCTTTATCTCACGTAACTACTGTAGAATTTCAACCGTACCAGAGGCCTGGATACCATCTAGATGTAGGATTTTGACTCCTAGTTTTGCTCCAAGGGTAGTGCTTAGTGCATGCAAAAGTATTTAATAGATACAGGTGTAGTTCAATATCGCCAGAGTTCAACTAAAAAAAAACCATGCAAACAGTTATTCATAATCGCAGCATTATCGAAATGTTTAGTTTGAATGGACTTTTTTACGTTATTGCTGAGTGACAGTCTGTCCAGAAATTGAATATTTGATTGAATATCAGTATGAAGCTATGGAAAGCTGCAGGCCTATTTCATACATGATGTACAAATACGTGTAGTGGGTAAGATCGAAGAGAGAGAGAGGTAGAGAGAGAGGAGGAAAAAGAGAAAGAATTACGCCCACGCATAGCGTATACTCTACCATGTGTGTGTGTGTGTGTGTGTGTGTGTGTGTGTGTGTGTGTGTGTGTGTGTGTGTTCTTTATGCCCTAGCAGTTATTGCAAGAAAAGAAATGCAAAAAAAAAAAAAAAATGACAGCGAATGCAGGTGATGTAACCTGCCACACAAGTCAGCAGCATTCCACAAGGAGAATAAGAATTCTTTCTGACACAAAGGTCACTTTTCTAATGTTTTCGTTAGGGCAAGATATCATTTTACCCTTTTTTTGTCAATGAGCAGTACTCTCTCTTGTCCGTTTTTTGACAAATCGGAGACGTCAGAAAGACAGAGAGAGAGAGAGAGAGAGAGAGAGAGAGGGAGAGAGAGGGGGGGGGGAGACTGAAAGATGCTTGGTCGTTTCGACAGTCATTTCAGCTGAGAGTGATCGATGAGCGATCCCCACTGGAAATCACAGGGACCAATTACAACAATTAGCAAAGTAAAATAGAATCTGACCCAGCGCGCGGAGGGATGAAATAACTCTTAGACAACCTTTGGCGACGGGTGTCAGAAAGAGGCCCTATGAATGATATGCCGTTTCGAGGAAAAACGATATTTATGAGCATTTCCAATGCATGGAATTTTGCAAAGTATCCTTACAATTTTGCCTGTTTGGCCTAGGAAAGGAATACTGGCCTTTTCATTTTGCACAATGAGCTGAATCGTTATGGACGATGATAATGATGCAGTGGGACAATAGTGGTAGTGATGTTGATGGTGATGATTATGACGATGATGAAGATGATAATGGTGATGATAAGCAAAAATGGACTATTACAGTAGCACAAAAATTGTGTCTGTAGATAAGATCATAAAAACGATGTAAAAAAACCTATATAATCTTTTCCTTCTTATCACGTTGGTAGCATTGACGTTAATGACAAATTTGTTATCCTCAATGGTAGTGTCTTTATTTCAGGTAGTTTTAAACATTTATTTTTAAAAAGATGGTGATTGATATATAGGGATATTTATCAAGAATGCGATTATCACGATAGATTTGAATCTTGTACGTTTTGGTTTTGATCCAGCGCGAACATGTGGGAAACTGGAAGGACATACAGGGAGAACCTGGTTCGAGACCCAGCCAGGATTAATCAATAATGTGGCAATTACAGTGATTATCATTTTCAACAGAGAGTCAATCGACAGGACAATGGAGAATGTAGGGTTTCCTAATGTCAAAGATTTTTTGTTCTCTCTCTCTCTCTCTCTCTCTGCCTCTGTTTTTTTAGTGCATTTACTGATACAGGATATAACATAAAGGGTACTCTGTAGATAGTTATAATATCATAATGTTCAGCTTAACACGTCGAAAAAATAAGCAGATAAACGCCACCCAGCCAAACACACACAAATACACGCATATATATATATATATATATATATATATATATATATATATATATATATATATATAAAATTATATATATATATATATATATATATATATATATATATATATATATATATATATATATATGATATATAGATAGAAAGAGAGAGACAGACAGACAGACAGAGAAGTAGAGAAGTGATAGATGGATGGAAGAATGAATAAAAAACTAATCCTTTCTAATATGATTATCTTGATTATTTGATTATACCACTTGACTGGTGGACGGCCTCTGTATTCATCAATGCAAATATAAAGCCTGATGCTTCTAATATAACATACCACGACAGTTTTGTCCTTCGGGCTATAAAGGCAAGATTGATGCCCCTGAAGTCCGCATATTGACCAATCATTAGCAGCTCGTCAATGTCCACTTTGCAAAACGCTGGACACAAATCAATAACGACAATACCAGCGGTCACGCGAAGAAGAGGTCAGACGCCGGATTTTGCAAATTGGTTGTTGGAACTGAAGCGGATGAAAAACATAATATGCTTCAGTATTAAAGGAGATCTCCGGATGATTTTCAGATTTTTACATTTGAAAACTATAAATTAGTTATAACATGAATACTGGGTACAGAGTTTCAGTATTAATAGTAATTGGGATGAGGAATAAGAATGTTTTCAAAATTTATAACAAATTGCATTGAACAAGGATGATGACATGGCAAACTCACCATAAGAATGCTTGGGTTGGGGCTCAAGGAAGCAGAACAAAAGAAGAAGGCATGATTGTAGATAGATTGTACACAGGTGAACTTGTAAAGCAAGTGGCATTGTAATAAAATTACACTCCTACATTTCTGAAATATGTGAGGCTCCTACGTCATCAACATTGTTCAGTATGATTTGTTTAAGGTTTATCAGAGTAATGGTTTCCCTGCTCAAGGACCAAAATAAAAATAATCAAAAACATGGATCTGTCAATTCATGTACTACATGATGTCAATGAAATTATGAAAATCGTCTGGAATGCCCCTTTAACCCTGTTTGTGTGTGCGTGTGTGTGAGCGTGGAAGTGAAAGATTTTGTATGCGTGTGTGTACATGTGTGCGAGTGTGCGTGTGTGCGTGTGTGCGTGTGTGCGTTTGTGCGTGTGTGTGTGTGTGTGTTTGATGTCCCTCGAAGCTTTAGTGCAGGGGTGCTGCCAGCACTTCCAGTGATATAAAGGGTAGTCACGTGGTGCCGAAAGCTTTCATCACTGGAAAACGTACGGTGATATTTCAGCACCCTTTTAACTTCTTTTTTGTGTGTCTATATATGGGCGTTATAGTTGCATTTTAAACAACTTGGCCGACTTCGCAAAGGCAGTTTTAATGAGTTTTGTTTGAAAATAATGAAACAATTTGATTACTTGACTTATTTGACATAATTTTTTGTATGTATGTATCTTAATTTTTTTTTGCCTAACCATGTACTTTTTCATTAAATACTACTTTAAATGTAGTTCGCTCTTCTCAAGTTCAACTGCAACATACGAGGAAAAAACACAATACACAAATGATCACCACAAAAACGCAAACATTTACCCCAGGGAAAACTTGACATAATTGTTGGTATGTAGATCATACTTTTTGCCAAGCCAGTATTTTTATCATATATTCTACATTAAATGTAGTTCGCTATTCTAAAGTTCATCTGCAAACCAATAGGAGAACATGGTATAAAAATAATCACCACAAAAGAAAAAAAAAACAAAACAAACACAAGCACATGCCTGGAGGAATGAGAATGTGTGGAATGTAGGTAAAATCACACCTGCGTCCACAGGAGGAATCGGAGCATTAAAAAGACGATAAAAATAATGATGCCGCTTCTTCTCGAAAGACACCAAAGGCACACTTGATAAAGTATTAGGTCTTCTATTCAACCTGCTTGGGATAATGATTTCGTGATAACACTGGTTTACATGGATGGTACAGCGGTTTATGTGTGGCGCATATGAGCAAATTGATGAGATCGACAGTCTAAATGAGAGTGTGTTTGATGGAAGGTGGTTGTATCGTACGTAACTCTTGTTTGCTTTCATGGATAATACATAGCAGTGTCAGGCATTATTACATCGTTCATCGCATTGGGGATGTCCCAACGTGCAGTAAGGGTATGGATACTTTAACGTTAGATTGGATGGTGTTATTGAACAAGTTATTTGGCTGCTATGTCATCTCTCGGGTCCTCATAAGACAAGCAGAATCTTCTTTTTCTATGACCGATCCCAGTGAACATTCTACTTTCCCGATAAACTTGCCTATAACTCTCTTCATAACTTTGTCTTATGTTATGCCCAAGTTAAATGTAATTTGCGCAGTTCTGTTTCAATAAATGACAATGAGCAATTAATATAAAAAATGTGGTTCCCTCGTGATTCGAACCCTAGAGCTCTAATTGCAAGACCGGTATTCTTACCAACTGATCTATAGATGGAAGGCCCTAATGTATGGTGTTTCATCCCTGAAACTGGTCAAAACTATCATGAACCTGATACATACCGGAAAGATGGAAATTAAACTGGGGATAAAAGCGAGGGATCACCGAAGTGATGCATCTTATTGTATATAATTATGATAAAGATGAATGATATGGCATGAAAATTAAGAAGTTTCATGAACGAACACGGCACTACAGGGCTTTCCTTAGCTCAGTCGGTAAGAGCACTGGTCTAGCAATCAGGAGGTTTCAGATTCGAATCCCTGTGGAATTCCCATTTTCTCCTTCATTTTCAATCTTGTTCTTCTGTCTATCATAATTATTATGAAGAGTATATAAGTACGTGGTATTGCTGGGTGATGTTCGTTATTCTGAAGGTTCGTTAGTTCAAAAATTAGATAAGATTCGTCATTCCGAAGGCATCTATCTAGATGTTCGTTTACCCGAAATGAAATAATATCAATTATTCCAAAAATTCGTTAATCAGAAATGAAATAAGGTTTGTTTTTTCAAGGTTCGTTAATCCGAAAAAGATAAGAGATGTGCTTAAACGAACCATCGGAATTACAAACCCTTTTTTCCATTTTCAGAGAAACGAACCTGCGGAATAACGACCTTAACTCATTTTTGGATTACCGAACCTTCGGAATAATGAGCTGCAACCAATATTGCGTGTCGAAGGGATGAGTTGTGCTTTGACGTTCTGCGCTGTAATTTGCTCTAAAATGCACTGACAAATCCTCTTTATCGAGTAATTCCACATGCAGAATGAAAAGACAGAAAGACGATTTCAGTATTTTGTCCTTACATGGCAAACGTATACTCAGATGACGACGGCTCCTAAAATATTGAAGAAGGAATCTCCCAGTTGGACGATCCAAGAAGTAGGTGAGACAGGATACGTGTCAGGGAAGAGGAGGGGGGGGGGGAGGGGGTAACGATTATTTTGTCCGGAATTTGGGGCTGAAGAGTCCCCGGGAACTGAGCAGTGACATTTCAATATACGCCACCTTTGGGTCTCTTGTGAGTGGTAACCCAATAAATACAAATACTCTGCGTGGTAGTTTGAAAGGCCTCGTGTTTGGAGATGGGGATCGGTGGCGGCAGGCGAGAAGTGCCGGAGTCTCCCGGAGATGGCAAAACATTATCGTCCCGCCTTGTCAGCACCGGCGAACATTTGGGCTGCCCACAAAGGCGAGGCTGTCGTCAACGTTTGATCCTCCCCGTTCTTCCGGGATTATTTGCTTGAAATCCATATGATTTATTTGAGTGAGCCTTTCAGCGGGCCGTAGCTTGCCTCCCAATGATGAGATGCGGGCCAGGGAAGAAAGCGCGGGTGGGCAAATCGATATTACCGCATGTCTGGGAGTGATGTGGCGGATTTCTCCCGCACAGAGCAGGAGCTTAACAGCATTACTTCGTCTTTTCAGTACGCGCGCTGTGTGCCATCGTGCCGTCACACTAACGTTAAAGGAGGCATACACAATATGTCAGCCAAAGGCACACTTCATATTATGGGGCAAAATATGATGAGGAGGCTTATGGATGAAACCCCAGTTTGAGTATTGAAGCGTCACGACGGACATTCAGAAGTTTTATCATTGCTTGCAGCAAAGTTTGCTTCTCTGTTGGTACAAATTATCGCAAAGCAGATTAAGCATTGACAACCTCCTCATATGACATTCACTGATGCAAAACATTTACTTTAGTAAAAACTACAACTATAAATTGGCAACATCCTCTTTGTCTATTACCTGGAGCAAAATGTTTCAAAATTCAGAACGTGAAAAGATGATGCGTGTATGGTGATTTTAAGGAAGAACTGAAGGGGGACATCTAACGTTGGTTCCCAGCACTCGCTTTAATTGTCAAAATTAGAATTGGATTAAATGCCTCACGCATCATTGACAGAGAAGGGTGAATCGGAATGAGGCACACTGCTGGAGAACGCCATCTCGCGTGCGAATCAAGTTTACTTAGGATATATCATTTGTTAACGTGATACAGGGTGTGCGGAGCGCGGACTTAAAGCGACAAGAATCTCGTTGCTCACTAACTTGCTACATCGGATCTTCAAATAAAGATAGACATTCATGAGCCCCGACAGGATTAAAAAAAAAGACCAACAAATTTGTAGAGAAGGAAAAGATGACATTGAAACCTAAAGACTTCAAGCCAGAAATCGTGAACTAGAAGCATAAAGGTCATAGGGCGCTCTGGTTACGGATCTGCCGTGGTGTTTGTGGTCCGTGCTAACCCGGTAATATGTAAGCAAATCACGTCCTGCCTGGCACCCGTCATCACCTATCGTCTCTCTCATTGAGACCTCCAGTCTCAAAGTCATGGAAACCGCATCTTCTTCGATGCCGACCCAGCTTCGATGTCGTGTTGCCTGGGAGACACTGGCTACACAAAGTGGTAAATAATCCGTGCCACTTCATCATGGAGAAATCGCTTGCATAGCTTTCGACAACCTAAGAGTGCCGCGCCTATGTCGTAACCTTCGGCGATTGATGAATGGCGTTCGTGCGATGCCGACGCTTTAGTGGCATTCTGTTGCTCAGTGAAAGCGGCCTTAAAAAAAGAAAAGAAAGAGAACAGGACTAAATATGCAAGGAGTCTCATCTCGTGGACAGTCGAAGACACCAATTCCATTACGGGAACTCTGTTTGATGCTGGGGGAGTGGAACAGAATCGATACAGAGACAAGATCTGCCACGTAACTCCATTGAGATAGTCTTTGAAACAGGGTAAACATTCGTTTCTTTTTATTGATCACAACTGAAAGGCTGTATGATGATCTTTTCCAGTTCTTCGTAAACAGGTGGAAATCAAGATTTGTATACGCTATCTCCATAAATCAATGTATAATGTCGAAACGTCTATGCGTAATTTAACTATTGGAAAATAGGAAAAGACAGAGAAATGGTCGTTCTGAAATCAAGACAAGGTAGATGTTCAAGTTTACGGAAAGTCGATGAGATTGGCTAGGTGGAGATTGATACAGTGTCTCATCGAAGTAAACCGATAATTTCCAGGAAAACCAAAGTTAGCGATCACTCGCTTCGCAAAGTGGTCCGTCAGTCTGTCCTTCAACGCGATGTATTTATACTTTCGTCTTCCCCTCATCCTCTATCCGTCGACTTTCTCTTCTCTTGCTAATCAACTTCCTTTGTTACATCGATATGTCTTCTAATTTTGGTCATCTCGACAGGTAAACGGGCCATGCTACAGCGGCCTTTTCAGCTCTACAGTCCAGGCAAAGGTTGCCTAATCAGAGTCACCGACCGAACCAACATCACGTTAGGTGTAAAAAAAAGAAATAATGATAACAGAATGTATACATTATGATCCCATGGAATCGCAAAAAAAAAAAAAAAAAACACTAGACTGGTTTCCAGACCTTTTGCCAACGTACTCCGCGGCGTCTGCACGACCATCTAGCTGAACCGGCCGCTTTGTCGTTTCAGTAGAGGGCGTTAATATTATGGGAAGGAAATTAGTGCGAGCAGACGGTCTGGAAGCCAGACTAAAAACACACTCAAGAGTCGCAATGGCCATCTCCCTCTAGGCGTAAAAGTGTGGGTGCATGAGTGTGTAGGCCTATTTGTTTTGCTTAGTTTGGTGAGTTTTCTGTTCTACTACGTATAAAGGGCGACTCTTTTTACTATCTACATCTAAAGTTTAGAAACACAAAGAGGGATTTAGACCGATGGTTCGTCCACTTTTTATTCTTGAAACTTATCAAAACAGTCAGTAACAGTACTGATCCTTTTCAGTATATAAAATGAACAACGAATAGAATGCATATATATTGTATATATATATATATATATATATATATATATATATATATATATATACTTATATATATAGTATATATAAACTAAGTTCTTAAATATATGTTACCTCCATGGTATGTATGACCGATGCCCACGTCCTCTCAACACGTCCTCTCAAACCACTTGTGAGCTCAGTAAAGTAAGGATGACATTTCGTGAATTCATTGCTATTCTTGTCGATAGCTGGTGGACTGGTCTCTTGGCGCCCGGCAGATGAAGTGGGTTTCTTTTATCTATCTATCAATGGGGGCGGTGTGGTTTGTGGACAAGACTCTTGACTTTCAAACGGAGGTCCCGAGTTCGAGTCCAGCCAAGTGCTTACGTCCATGGGCAATATTGTTTTACACATTTAAGATGTACATCTCGTACCCAGTTGTATGTACGGGGCCTGCCGCTATGCGAGAGGAATGTCAGTGGAAGGAATCTCCGGTAGAGTAGGGAAAACGTGGCTACCCCGGATAAATGAGACCATGTTATGGGTATAATCATCATTATCAGGCAGTTGCCACAGCATCACCTTCAAAAGCAGGAGGACGTGTGAGTGATGATTTATGTGTCGGGTCCTCAACAGCTGTCGCATTTTATCACTTACAATTAATCCATTTTTTTTTTTGTGACTTCACTCCAATTACCCGCCCTCTTACAAAGAAGCATCGTAGTGTAAATATGGGGAAAACATGAAAAAGATGGAATGCTTTGGAATTCCTAACTGACTGCGCATGTGCAGTTCTCAAAGCCGGCAAGATTAAAGGGGATTAGGTCAGATGTGATTGGTAACAAACAGGCTGTAATTATACAGTTCGACCTTGATTATCCGGCCATGTCGGGACCGGCGCTCATCCGGATAAGGGAGACACAATGTTAATGTATGTAGCTGCCGTCCAAGCTGCCGTCCCAGTGCACTGGCAGCTAGGCAGGTAGCGTACCCCGCAAAGGTGGTGTAATCTATGCCAGCCTGCGCAAAATTGTTGTCCCTTCTTCACAAAAATAAAGTATATCTTTATGTGAAAATCATACATGTTTTATCTCATCAGATACTGAGAAACCTATCATTCACATCTTATGAAATTAGTGAAATAGATCCATGAAGAGATGGTAAAGTCACTGTTTTTCTCAATTTTTGGATGAAAAAAAAAGTCCTTCACTGCGTGACCGCGTCCGGATAATAGAGATTTCCGGATAAAAGGAGGCCGGATAATCGAGGTCGAACTGTACTAAGGATGAGATTGAAAATGTTACTATTGTTTGACTGTTACAAGGTGCATAGATTCAATAACACCACCCCTCCCCATTTAAAAAGAAGCAAAAATTTATGGAAAATGAACGAATAACATGACAAGGTGCACAGAATCAATGACACCAGCCCCCCCCCCAAAAAAAAAAAGAAAAAAAGAAACGGAAGTTCACGGAAAATGAATGAATATGAGACGCGCCATCATATGAATCGAACTTCTTGTGGCATACTTAATCGAACTTCTTGTGGCATAAAAGAATTGATAAAAAGACTACATCAATCTATACCATAGTAAGTAATGACTGCGATTTGCGGCACAAGACATATTATGTGTGTGTAGGTGTGTGGAGTACGTGGTTTATAAAAAGGAAGGCCCGAGTACCTTCTATATAACACGTCACGTGCCTTCTATGTCTCTATTACGTCACCATCTCTCCTCCAATTGAAGTTCTTCAACTTTATACATGCAACATAAATTCCCCACACGTGTAGAGTGCAAAGGGAAAAGTGTTTCCCCTACTCATCCTTTTACACAAGTGTTGAGTACATCCCTATTGATGAGGAGATAGTTGTTACTTTCAAGGCAAACCACATGTTTGTGCTTCGTGGAGGTGCGGTTTAGTTCATTCTTTTTTCCCTAAGCCCCGTGGTTTCCCGAATGCTAATGAACAACATTGAGTCACAAATTTAGCTACTCGGCGCTTTTTCGCCATTGCAGAAGACCGCTTGTTATTGAAACAGTTCCCTCCTTTCCGGTTTGCTTTTCCCCTAAAAAATTTCTGCTTGAGAAACGGCGGATTCTTTAACTTTCTCGTCAATTGTCGCCGAAATTGCCCGCAGAATGCATTTTACCCCCACGGAGCATTTCGAAGCTATCCCTCCGTCAGGCAGATCTGGGTATTCTGACACTGTCGGATGTAACTTGTCAAGGGCGTTGTGTGCTTGAGATCAGCATATAATCCACTCAGACTGTCTGTGTCATTTCATTGGGTTGACGACGAGGCATTTACATGTATATCTCTATCTATCTATCTATCTATCTATCTATCTATCTATCTATCTATCTATCTATCTATCTATCTATCTATCTATCTATCGATCGATCGATCGATCTATCTATCTATCTATGTATCTATGTATCTATCTTTTATATACATATATATATATATATATATATATATATATATATATATATATATATCTGTCTCTGTTTCTCTCTTTCTCTTTCTCTTAAACTTCCTATTTACAAAACTTGTCGCTTTAGAATTTCTATGGGCTCTGGGAACCATCTTGCCAATATCATGTATACACGTTATATGCATAATCATATGGAAACACTTTACCATCATTACTGTAATATATGTTAATGTCTTTTTTTATATATAACACAGTTCTCGCACGAGTAACCTAAGAAGGAAGGTATCTGCACTTCCACAGACGTGCGACCATTAACATAATTATGATTAAGGTTCATAATGGTATGAAAGGGGTCTAGGGCAATTACCCCCTGGGCAATTTCCCCAGACCCTTCCCCTGACCGTAATCTTAATCCTAGTCCGGAACCTAATTCTAGCCCTAACCCAAAGTTTAACCCTACGTCCTCTAACCTTACTACTAACCATTACTCTAACCTTACTACTTACACTCTAGCCTACTCTAACCGTACCACTAACAATTACCCCCCCCCCGATACGTATGAAAGATAAAGATGACTTCTATTTTCTATCCTATAATGGGCATCTCCTCAAGGACCCCATCATAATTATAGTTTGAATGGTTCTCATTCAACTTTTCATATATTTTCATATCGAACTGAGGACTAAATAGTGAGAAGCTATTTTTACGGAGAGTGTTTCAGGTTAATGAGAGTAATAGAAAATCTTCCTCTATTAGGATAATCGTTTAGGCATCAAAGTAATGACATTGAACCAACGTGAGAGAAAAAAAAAAAAAGACCCGCAGGTCTAGAGAAGCCGATGATACCTTGCTGGCTGCTTAGTTTTGTCAGTGTATTGAAGGGTTTCACGCACAGAAGACACGTGAAGAAACGTGATAACGAAAAAAACAAAAACAAACCCAAACATTAAAAACTTAATGAACTAAATAGAACAACGAGAAGTTGATGAAGTATCTATACCATCTGTAGGGTAGGTATATAATATGCTATTCATACAGTATGAAGTTATCCGATAGCAGGACTTGTAAACTTGTAAAAGTTTTTTATTCCATTTTTGGCTCGTTCATAAAAACCAAAGCTCTTTCACGAGTAAGCTATAATACGCTTTTTTTTTTTCTGGACGATGCGTATAACGTAAAGAGAGGGGGAGAGGGAGTGTGTGTGTGTGTGTGAATGTGTGCGCGCGTGTGTGTGTGTGGGTGGGGGGGATCAGGGAGAGGGGGAGGGAGGGTGGAAGTGGGAGAGAGAAAAAAAGAATATGCAAAGTTATTTACGCGCAGTTTTAACATATGAGTTCGTACGGGTTCACGGTTTTCCGTGGTCGTACAAGAAGTCCGGAAGCTCCATCAAACAGGCACGAAGAGCTAGCTTGATATCTCGGTCACAGTAGGAATTTTTGTTTTGTTTTGTTTTGTTTTGTTTTGTTTTATTTTGTTTATTGTTTTCTCATGGAGTCGGGACTACGTTCCAATAATAGTTTTCTTGGAGACATGATTGCCATTCAAGGGCGTCTTAATATATAAGCGCTGTCCGTCGGTAACCATAATTCACGTTTGAAATTGACAAAACAGATCGAATATTAAATACGACACACAGACACACATTCACAGATGCACACAGATAACCAGACAGACAGACAGACAGACAGACAGACAGACAGACACACACACACACACACACACACACACATATATATATATATATATATATATATATATATATATATATATATATATGTATAAGAAAAAAATAATGCTATAAGTCATCTACCTATGCAAGTAAAAATACTGCTGAAGAAATCTTGGAAAAAAAGAGATATTTCCAAATGGCAGGTATCCGTAGAGTAATTAGAATCCGTAGAGAATCCGAGGCGCGCCCACACCGTTCATCCCATCTCCCAGTTACCGATAATTACCAGGACCGGCGAGCAGTGGCTGTAACCAGCCAGGCACGAAAAAGCGATCTTATGACGGAACCACGAGCGAAATCAATACTCGTTTTGACATTGAGACTGCGCATCGCGACGGCTACTCGGGCTCAGTTTCTGATAGAAATCGAGAAAATTAGCATCGGAGGTGAAAGCTTTGCAAGGCGTATTGTGGGCAGTGGGGTTTCGACGGAAACCAATCGCGGAAGATGTTCGGATGGTAAGTTTAGAGGTATCCAAGTCCTTGTAGCAGTACAAAATGCTTAATAAGGAAACAGACAAACAAGCAGCAGACAGCTTTCTAACCTTGCCAGCATCGGCGCCAGGTTTTGATGAAGAAGTCCGTTTCAACGATACACATATGTTTCTTCTTTTGTTTTCTTCTTCAGTTGTTCAGCAAATTCTTAAGACCCTCTCTTTCGTTGACGTGGGAATTTTTACAACATGTAAAGCCCAATTCTATTAATGAGAAGTCCATTCTGATGGTGTTTTTTTCTTTCACTTCCTTTAATACAAATAATTATGCTTCTGTTGTTTTTATTCTGCAAATGTCTACTCGTAAGAAGTTTGTCTACAAATGAGAAGTCTTTGGTGTAGTGGTTAGACTTATCTCTTTCTCAGTAGATTCTGGGTTCGACGTCTGCTCGGTGCGTGGGCACCAGCTATCCCATTCGTCTTGATATAGACATGATTAAGGCGGTGTCCGCACTGAAGAAGAAAAAAAAATCGAGAACAAAAACACAAACTACAATAGAAGGGGGGAAACCGTGCAGTCATTTTTGACGTCACGGGTGTCATTATTCTCATCATGATCAAGTTTCTCATCATGTCATCATAGTATCAAATATGTTTCATGGGGAATTACACCCAGGACTATCGCATACCAGTAGCTACTATGAAAGGAAAAAAGTAAACATTTCATAGCTCAACAACCATTTCCACTTCTGAAATCACCTTTTGTGATTTACCTCATTTAATCATGGAAGTTATATCTGTGAATGAAATGATTGCCACACGGCTTTGATAAACAGTAAAACGATGGAATAAAAACGGCGAAAGTTACAAATACACACACACACAAAAAAAAAAACGAATATGAGACAGAAAGTTTTCATGTTACTTCGTCTTGTGACGCGGTATGATTTCACACGGAGATTGGGCCTCGGTCACGTGATGTGGACGTCTAGTGCAAAGTGGGAATTCTAATTGCTCACGAAACTGATACTCGGTTGATGTAGTTTTTGTTTTCATCTTTTTAAAGTCTTTGCGAGGAGATCAACGTGGCCAGCTTTGAAGACATTTCCCCACATTATTTTCATAATCTACTTTCTACTGAGTATGGAAGAAATGTGTATTTTTGTGAGTACGATTAGGAGGCGTCTGTTCCTAGGAAAGATCAAGACTTCACACGCAGATCCCCATGTTGACGAAAGGGACTTATCCCTGCTCTGCGGTACGGGTGCTGGCATCTGAGATCCATGTTTCCTTAATATCTATAATTCAGTAATACATTTTTTCGCAATAATGTATGAATTTGTTATCTTTTGTGTTTATATCTGTACCTGTTATGGGTATGTATACAGATCGAGAAGGCAGGAATCTCTAGTGTAGTAGAATAGAGTGACAATCATTATTCCGAAAGTTTTCTAATCCGAAAATTAAATGATGCGTACTAACGAACCATCAAAATAACGAATTGAAACCGTAGGGTTATTTATATATGAAGAGCTTGTAACCAAAAGGCGCTAAATCCATTGAAAAAACTGATGGATTTAGCACCTTTTGGAAGCAAGCACTTCATGTATTGTATATTACTACATATTATAATTATGCACTGTACAATAGTACCATATGCTATATATTACTCTTATTACTAGAATAGGACCATTATCATTTCCACAACGCGGCAAGAAGAAAGGTATATACAATCCCTGCGACCGCAAAAACGCACTCATACATGACCTTCTGAAGGTGACAATTGAACTTCGCTTTCGACGACGAAGCGAAATGCCAAGTGTACTGCCTTTCATCTTATTCTTCACATTTCTCTCATATTCACGCGATATAAGAATAAAGCGTGGAAACGTATGACGCATTTGCCAATGTATGTGAATGAAGGCAATTCCTGTGAAAAAAAAAAAGCGAAGTTCAATTTTTTTGCTTTCGGGCAGAATACTAATCCTTGGTAAAGTCGCATATATCTACTTATTCCTTATATTTCTCTCATATCTATAGGATATAAGACTATAAGATATAAAATATAAAGCATGAAATCATGCGACACATATTATGCTCCAGTACGTCATTGAGGGCAGTTCATGTGGATGAAGGGAGAAATTTTACCAATTTTGCCTTCTTGTAGGATTATAATCTTGGGTGAAGCCGGGATTAGAATCCTTGGTAAAGTCGCATATATCTACTTCTTCCCTATGCTTCTCTCATATTTACAGGATATAAGACTATAAGATATAAAATATAAAGCATGAAATCATGCGACACATATTATGCTGCAGTACGTCAATGAGGGCAAATTATGTGGATGGAGGTAAAGAAATTTCAGCAATTTTGTCTTCGTTCAGGATTTGAATCTTTAGTGAAGTCGTATAGACTATCTTTGGTACACACTGGGTATTTTCCCAATCTTTCTTGATTGGATTACTAACGATGACCAAAGCGCAGACCCCCCTTTTTTTTTCTTTTTAATCTTCTCGCTCTTCGTAAGACCATTCCTTCTCTCCCCTCCCCCATGTAGTAAGTCTGGAAAGGTTAATATGATAAAGAAGAGATATCTCCCATTGTTCATGCTCCGAGGTGCGGACGTTTTTCACCATTTACAGTAGGCCTAATTGACGGTAACTGCACTTGACAGCAGGAAATAATCTCTGCAGGTTAGTGCATTCGCCCACTACGACTTAACTTTATAAATTGGGTAGAAAAAAAAGTAGAAGGAAAAAGGTACGTTGTGATTTGTAATGGGCTCTGCGAGAAAGAGACTTATGATAGGGGACTTCGTTGCTTTTTTTTCATGTTCTGTTTTTGTCAGTTGGATGCTATAAATCCATTACCCTTTCAACGGTTTTTGCCTTTCACATTTGGTCTTTGTCTTTGCTTTATGCTGACGCTATCACACATTACATGGTGAGACGTTTTGTATACATATAAACATTATACAATACAGGTGCATGAAGAGCTCCCCTCCCCCCCCCCCCCCTTCTTAGATCTGTTTGTGGTTATGAACTCTTGTGTGAGTTTTGAAGTGTGAAAAGAGTTGTAAACAACGAATAGTACTATTTTAAAGTTGAAAGGAAACAGGGACAAAATTATCACTGAGACTGTATGAGTTAAAATCTGCGATTACCTAAGAAGAGAGGGGTGGGGGGAGGATGTGACTGTCATTTCATTGATTGTTCTTTTTGTAAATGGTATGAGTATGCAATCGTGAGGCAACATCAAAACCACATCATGTCACGACCTGTATTTATTTGACAGATGTTTGATGAGTAGGCAGCGGGAGAGAGGAATCTTTGGTGCGCTGAATATATGATCATGACTTTCCTACGTGATGGCAATACCGAGTTTCAGATCAATCTGCAACATAATCAATGTGTATCTTTAGCAACCTCCCTCGCTTAACGAAATGTGTCGGAGGTTACAGCAGCAGCATTATTTCACTTCACGGGAGAACGTCCTCATGTTTCGGCCCTCGCGTCTCGCATTGGAGAAAGTTTGCACAGTTCTTTAAGTCTAGCAACACGACTTGCATATCATCATTAAAACTCGTGAGAGAGAGAGAAAAAAAGAAGGAAAATGTGATTAGCTCGTCGTTTTGGGCCACAAACAATCATACCCGCCGTTTTTCACGTAGTTATCGCCACCATCTATTAAATTCATCTATACGGCAAGAGCGCGCACTCAAAACGGTTTCGGACGTCGATCACTATCAATCATGTACCGGTCTGCATAGCACATGATCGCTTTGTAAACACTGAGCTTCTAAATCACCTTCTCCCACGCACTTGACATCTTCCTCGAGTAGATGGCGCCCAAATAGTGGAATGGCTGAGGAGGGTGAAAAGAAAGGGGAAGGGAGAGGAGGGGAGGGGGGGGGGGGGGGGCTGTGAGCGGTCGTATATGAGGACAGACGTCAGTCCATACTGCAGATCTGCAGATGACATGATAGTCGCGACAAGGACATAATAGTCTCGACAAGAATACTTTGTTTGTTTGTTTGTTTGTTTGTTGTTTACTATAGAAGTGACCAGGAGTAAACCCTTTAATCCTAGCTGTCTGCACATCAGAATCCGCATGATGTATTACCCTAGCCAACGAACTCTCTCTGATATAGGTAACTCTGAGATTAACTCGGAGGTGAGTATAGGGATAACATAGCAGCAGGGTTGGCTTTTTCTTTTCGCGTTCAAAATAAAGGGAAAGTATGTAGCACGCTGCAATCACTCTGGCAAATACGGGCATGCTTCTTACTTCATTCTGCGATTGGAATGGAAGCCAGAATTGACTATGTGCCCGAAGTGATACACGCTTTTTACGTTTGCGCGCGGGCATCACGGATCCGGACCTGGCTGCTTTTTTTTTCCGAGGGATGGGATTCTAGGGGTTCAGATTTGATATCGATTTGTGAACTTCTGTCACCCGTTTTTCCTCATTTTCGGAATGGAGTGTGCAACTGGATCCGCAGTCCATTCCCGGCAAGCACTGCGGAAGAGCTTTCTCTTATCATGTGCTTTCAGTGCCTTCTCTTCTTAAATAACTATGTTTTTGCGTCCTTCCTCCCCCCTCCCCCCCCCCCACCAACCACTACCAACAAAAGAAGAAGGTGAAGTAAGTGGCAGATGGCAAACAATTAGTAACTAGAACAATCAAACAAATTAAAAACACTTACAATACTAAATACAAAATCTCAGGACTTATCCTACACGCGCAAGAGTAATTTTACCTATCAATCAGAAAGAAAAACGGATTATGTTAGCCATTGTGCAGAGAAACCTCACCACCATGAAGCAAGCAAACCACACCATGAAACAAAGCACCAGAAAGACGAGACAGGAACACATATTATAGGATCATCGCACAATCGCAGTATAGCTTGCATACACAACATAATCCCTATCCTAAACAATGACAAACATCATCCAGAGTTAGCACACACAAACAAAGAAAAAAAATCGTCTTGCAATTCCAGTGTATCTCTGTCTAATTTGACATCATTTTATGTATTTGCTTTATACATTCTTTCTACGATCATACAACATAACGTATATTGATGCACGCAGATGATATATTCTTATTCCAACGCCTTGTTAAATCTCATTGTAAGAACTGTTTAGAAAATAAAATGAGGAAATAAATCTAAAGTGTACTGAACTAAACGTGGAAACATCTAATGACACAGTCTTCCATTATTGCTTTTTAATATATGGGTCAAGTACCCAAATGAATCCATATTTCTTAATGATATAATGATAATAACCGTTATAATGAATATCTACATTCGGTCGATTTCATGAGCTGTCCATTAAAGTCATTTTCTTTTTGCGGTGAACTAGAAAGTAGTAAAAAGGCGTAATGTTCATGGAGGGAGCAAATGTTCAATGTGGAGCAAATGTTCCGTGAATAAAATGAATGATTGGGTAATCTGTATGCGTTCTTGTGGCAGACTCATCTCAAATAATGAATATCTGCTTTAAACGTTATGGCAAACCTCAATGAATTTCTAAGATAATACCTATCAATTTGTTTCACGGCACAATTGTTAAATGAAATGTCAATGGCTGTATTAATATCATATCGATGTAATGTTTTTACCTCTATAGGCCTACTTATATATCTCCACATCTATTTTGTAGCATTCTTTAAAAAAAAAGTGTACTAGTAATTTTTTGTGCTTGTGTGTATGTGTGTTTGTGTGTGTGTGTTTGTCTGTCTGTCTGTGTCTGTTTGTGTGTGTGTTTGCTCGTTGGTATATATATCATAACGTATGTACGTGAGTGAGTGTACACACACGTCCTACACACACATGTGTGTGTAGGACGTGTGTGTGTTGTTTTGCAGCAGGGGAATGGATTTCCAATATCTCATCGCTCCCTAATTGTTCGCCCCTCCCCCTTTGTGAATTATTCCTCCGCGTCCCTTATCACATTTTCGTAAATTGTCAAATCTTGTTATTCTGCAATATTCGGGCTGGGTCACCCGTTCATCCTCTATATTACCGTAATCTGAGTCTCTCTCGCTCTTCGTTTCAAACACACATGCACCAGTGACACAAATTCAACAACCTTCTGGGTAAACTGCCCTGTATTTCATACTCTCTTTCCTCGTTCCCTTTCCATCTTTCTCCTAGACTCTTTCCTTTCCCCCTCGCTAGCTCTCTCTCCCCCCTCTCTCTCAATGTATCTCCCTTGTACTGATATCCCTCCCTTCTTCTCTCTTAGATTTTCTTCTCTCCCCTCCCTTATATATATATATATCTGTCTCTCTCTCGCTTATCTTGTCGGAGTAAAAGTGTCATATTATGACCCATGGGAAAAGTCACGACGAGGGATATACTAACGCGGGAGAGAAGAAAATGGCATAAGAGAGGGAGAGAGCAAAATCCGCACGTAACTTTCTTCACTCTTGTATTCATCGCATCGTTACCTTCCCCTTGATAATTTTTCCTCTCTTTCTGTCTTCCCGCATCCTCCTGCGAGAAATGATCATCAGCAATCAGTCGTTGTTTAGATTTTTACGTCACGCTGCCAGGGAAGCCACATTAAGGGTTGGACTATGCGTAAAACGTAAACAGTCGCTGGACCGAGATTTCCGGGACTCACCTTTTGCCCTAAATTTGTCAAGTCGAGTTTGTTAGACGTCTGGAGGAAAGCAGGGACTGGCAATCCCCTAGGCAGGAATTCGAAACAAAGTCGAAGAAATTTTGGCGTCACCCAGAGCACTGGAGAGCGGGGAAACACGAACAAAACAACGATTCAAAAAGAACGAAGAGAGAGAAAAATGGCAAAGGCAAACGGGCAAATTACGGAAATAAAATACGACAGTTTGCTTGACTCTCCAGGACTGTTTGAATAAGGGCCACGGCGAATATCGGAAGGAGAGAACGGGTGAATGGATTAAAGGAAGAATGAAACAAGAATAGTAGAACTCGGGGGACGAAAGGCCAATTTATGATGGGGTAAGCCTGACTGAGAGTGATGCATCATAAAATTTTCTACGTGCTGGTCGCACATATCAATCTTGAATACTTCCCAGGTGAGGAAAAACAAAAATTTACGACGAACAAAAAAAAAAAAATCAAACAATTCCTAAACTTATAAAGAAAACTGTCGCTCAAGGAGACAGCTGGGTACAAAAATTGGATGCAATTTTCAAAATGTAATGAAATTCCCCTTTTAACCTATCGACAATGCTGTCTTCAAATTAATTGCGCACAGAAAAGAGGGGAATTTGAATTCCCATCGCAATTAGGTCGCATTTGATAATAATTTGCGCTGGGAACTGCTTATGCGGAGATACGGAGATATGCAATAGAAACTAAGGGAAGATATAAGGGCTGTAGTTGTCATGACAACGTGCGTTGACGAGAGGAACAATCTATTGTATTTTGAAGTGAAACGTTGGAGAAACCTAGGGGCAGAGTAATGAATAAATCTCTTGCTCTAAAAAATTGAATAATAATTGGTCTGCACAATGATTAATCAATCTAAACTCTATTATTGGAAGAATTACCATATAGGTAGATACTTGAGAAAGACAGCGAAGATATATGATGTTATTTTGAATAGGGAAAAAATAGGCGTGTTTGACGAGTTCCTTGATATTGTCAAGGGTGTATTTGTACATAAATCCATAGAAAGACTACACGGATATATTTCATGTTATCCATTTCTTAGGAAATTGTCTTCTCCAAGTTAGCATGGGTAGCACAATGAGTAATAAACAATGATTCTGAGGACATTTCACTGAATTTGTTCAACAGAATAAACAAGAAATATGCAAAACATGCAATACAAATAAAAAACAACATCATATTTAACATATATTTATTATGTTTCTGTTATACTGGACACCGCCAAGAAAGCTTGACTTAAAGGGAATGAAAACCCAAACGTATATGTGAATTGAGTGAATGCAGCAATGTTAATAGAGCACATCAGTGGAAGTTTGAGGAAAATCGGAAAATCCGTTCAAACGCAGCATTACCTATGAATTTTTGAAATTTTTGTGATGAGATCATTGGATCACAAGACTACTGTAGATCATTATGTCATATATGCAATACGATATAAAGCAAATATAATATAAAAAAAAGAAAATAACATTTCCTATGAAAAGTACACATTTTCTCAACTTGTTACTGACATATATCAACGGTAATGATATCATTTCCCCTGATTTCTGAAAGAGCTAAGTCTCATAATTTTTCAGTATGCCAGAAGAGTAGAAATATGTTGAAATCTTTCTAAACTTTCTCTATATCGCAGTGCATAAAATATGTGATGTCATGATCAGTAGTAATCGTCTGATCCAGCGGTCTCGTCACTTAAAACTTTAAAAATTCATAACTTTTAAACAGATTGTCCGACTTGCCTCAAACTTTCACTTCACTGATATTTTCTACATAGCATTACTACATTTATTACATTCACATGTATATTTTGATTCTATTCCTCTTTAAGTCAGGCTCTATCTTTCTTGGCGGTCTCAGTCAACAGGTATTTTTGGATTTTATTTCCCTTTTAAGATTTGAACCGTTAAAAAAAAAACTACAAGAAAAAATAGAAAGATATAACAAGAGACAAAGGAAAATGAAATCTTGCGGATTTTCGCAATCAGAAAATCTATGTATAGATATACGCCTTTGTCTATGCAAGAAGTAGAAAGTCGTACACATGACTGAAGACTATGCTCTTTATCTCATTTGACCTTCCAATCTCGGTAGATAGTGGCACCAATTAGCAGGGACTGGCAAGACGGTTATTCACCCAGCTAACCCGCCTATGATTCCTCTCCGAGTCCCCAATAACCCGTCTCTCGTTCCGCTCTAGCCCCGCAATATCGCATTACCATTCGAATCCCACATTAAACAAAACATTTAGGCCCCTCACCTCCGAGGCAAGGGCTCTCGTGTTTGCTGCTGGTGCCTTCGAGTAGAAATGTTTTCCAACTTAAGGTGGCTCGAATATCCCGCAAATTCAATGAAAATATCCGATTACAGATTGGATAAATAGCTCCCCGACATATTAACACTACTGCCTGAGCCATCCAGCACTCACTTGAGATGGAACTAGGTTTTAGATGCTTGCCTACCCCTATGATAGATCATAATAATCATAGAAGTCAGGCTATCCCTTAAAAGAAGAAGAAGAAGAAAAAAAAAGAAGAAGAAGAAGAAGAAGAAGCAGAAGAAGAAGAGAAAAATGCCCTGTTTAAACGGCTGTGCCATGAGAGCTGACATATCTCGAATTTCCAATAACCGGCTCGCTACCGGCGAGAAGGTTGAAGACGTGCCGGATAGGCTTCGTGCTAAAGTAACCCATTAAATGAAGTTCCGCCGCGAAACACATGCTAAAGACGGGGGAGTTGAATAGTGAGACAGTGAGCAGAGACAGTGAGAGCATTTGCCAATTTAATTGCACTATCTTGAATGATATACAGCAGGCTGTGTGTCGATTCACCACACACACATACACACACACACACACACACACACACACACACACACACACACACACGCACACGCACACACGCACACACACACACACACGCACACACACACGCACACGCACACCCACCCACACAGATACACACATAAGCGATATCTCAATATACAACCCCTTCACACACAAAAAAAAAATGATGTTTGCTATTTCCACATGTAGGTATAGCCTACTCAGTAGAAAAAGAGCGAGTTCAGCAAGAGTTACAAATACAACAAACTTTTTATATCGGCAGAAATGTCCTATACTGTCCCACAGTAATCTGAGGAATTTGTGTGTGAGATGTGAACACGGCCATTGCTCGGTATTTTGTCAGAAACTGATAGTGTACCGGTGGCATTTCCAAGATGAAAACAAAACAACCTTTTTGTAACAACTTACAGTTGTGTTTGTTTGTTTATTTGTTTGTTTTTGTTTTTGTTTTGTTTTTTGTTTTTTTTGGGGGGGGATCGACACCAAAGGGTCATGCAGGCTGCCAATGAATATCAATAAATTTCATTACACGACACTTACGATAATTGGTTTTACTTGTAGGCCTATACATGATAATAAATGTGAGTTTAAAGTGGCTTCTTAATTATCTTAATCCAAGTGGTATCTAATTGAGGACCTCTCCCTCCCTCTTTCTCTCTCTTATACATGCATCATGAATAGATGAATTACTAACTAAATAAAGTAGGCTGCCAATGAACACCAATACATTTTACGAATACAAACGATGATAGACTTTACTTGTAAATCATATGTGGGTTTAAAAGAGCTACTTCACCTTAATCCTAATGGTATGTAATTAAGAATCTCTCTCTCTCTCTCCCTGTCAGATATATATATATATATATATATATATATTAGATATGTATATATATGTGTACATTATATATATATATATATATATATATATATATATACATATATATATATATATATATATATATATATATACATATATATATATATATATATATATATATATATATATATATATACATATATATATATATATATATATATATATATATATATATATATATATATATATATTTATATAAGTAACAAAACTGGAACAAAGTTCATGCTGTATCACCAACGGTTTATTTCTGCACACAAATTTTCGAGCGTCTCGCCGCCCTTTCTCAAGTGTTATATAATTATATAATATACATACATACATACATTCGTCTGTTGAGGATCGCACCCCAATCCATGAGTGAAACTCGGAGTAGCAATACAGTATATATATATATATATATATATATATATATATATATATATATATGTATATTCATATGTATGTAACCCAAACTTTCTACGGTAACTTATACAGAATGAAGGGTACTTGATGTTGCAGTTACGCCTTCTGACAACTAGGGTTATCAGAAGGGTTATTTTTCTGAATCATTTACATTTTTCCACTTTTGCGATTTTGAATGATTTTGTTGTCAAGCATGAATGCATTGAGTGATGTTAGAATCCGTATCTATTTCAGCAAGAGCCACTGGGGACGTGTTATTTACCGAAGATAGTTGTAGGTTTCGACGGACCTGTCTGAATTCGCGATATTTCTTTCCTTTCTTTCTCTTTGACACGGACAAGCCAGTTGGTATTCATCTTCTAGCATCCATGAATTAAAGAAAAGTACTATACTGACGGTATGACACACAACATTGATGTGCATGCACGCATGATATGCTAATTAAGATTGTTAATGACTTGTTTTGTTCGGAGCATTTTTCAATGTTAGCTGGATCAGCTCTCATAACCAAACTCTCCTTCATCAATTCAGACATCATTCCCTATTATTTCATTACAGAGAATACTCCGGGCCATGATCAAATATGCAAACATGTATCTTACGTGACTAATAATTAGTGCAAAATGGTATCTTCATTATAGGGTAAGGAACTGACAGTGGTCCTTTTAGCCCATACACTAACACCTGGATCCTTTTAACCGACCCACGGGATAAAGCGGATAATCGCACCAAATTCTGTGATCACCATAATCAAGAAAAGTGATTAATGATGATAATGAGGTCTGAACTTACTAGGATACCACTGCCACTGGGAAGTGTTAGTACTGTGCTTGCAGTTCGGGGACCATTGCGTTATATACACCACAGCATTGCCAGGTATACCCACTTTTATACTTTGGTCGAGAGGGACATGGTTGATCGAAAGATCTCGTGCAAGGACGTTAGCACGCAGGATTCGAACTTGGAGCTTCTGTTTTTAAGTCACTTATTTATTTCTCCTTTTTTTCGGTCTTATCCAGTGCACCACTAATTCCTTATACATAACAAGAAATTCCTCAACCTATAGTTCCAACTAAAATCCTCTCCTTTGTTCCCAGATGAGATCTCAGTGCGCATTTTATTGTGAGATATGACGTACCAGGGTTTGGGTCCATTTCATCCCTCCCCCTCTCTCTTTTGCTGACATTCTTTGTTCGTCTTTGTGTGTTCGTTTTCAAGTTAGCTGGAGCACATCTCCAAGCTGAAATCCAATTCTGAAATAATTAACCGAAGAGCAGGAAAGCAACTATACTATTTTCTTTTTATCGCGATGAAAGAGATCTGGTTTTCTGTAAGCTACATATTCCTTGTATCAGACGCTCAGACAAATAAAAATCTAATAGAAACGTTGCTCCGATTAACGTCATGACAAATATTTGTCGCACTAAATTTCTTTTCTCTGTTGACCTTTTTCTTAACAACACTATTGGTCTTCATTTTGGTCGCGTAATGTGGTGCCGGGCAAATTGTGTGGAACCAGTCGGTCCGTATAAACTGCTACCTTTCCGTACATAATTACGTGATTACGACTGTGTTTATCATTATAAAAACATTTCTCAGACAATAAAGACATTCTTTATAACCCAGAGCTCATTCTCTAAGTTATTTTTGTTCCCCTAAATATGTATAGGGAGGCCTGCAGACATATTTGTTTGTTCAACAAGTTGAGATGTTCTGACTCCATTATAGCTTCCAGTGGTTTGTAATTTTATTGACTAAATTCAATGGTACCTGCGCTGATATATATGTATATATATATATGTATATATATATATATATATATATATATATAAAAGAAAGTAAACACTTTTTCGAGATCGTATTTTTCATAGAAGATTTTGATGAAAATCAATTAATTACTATATACCATATTAAAGGTGATTTAATTGGCTATCAAGTTAGTAAGTTCATACAAAAGGATTTTTACGCATGAGTGAATACATTCGTTTTTGCCCGCCAAGACACAAAAGTAAAAATTGCAAAATTTGACAAGTTATCTTTCATCTTCAAGATAACAATGACAACAAAAACATGTTTAACACAATGAGAGACATTAATGAAATAGCATAAACAAGGTTCTGTTCTCTTTATTTCTTTATAACCTCAAACAAAAACAAAATGGGAAACTAAAGGGAGAAAATAAGAAATTTCTCTCAGCTTAAACTTCAACCGACATAAGGAGTAATGACATAAAGATGATTAAATCAACAACATTTCTTTATTTTACTCTTTCTATTTAGTAAGCCAAGGATTCGTGTGATAAATTTTAGAACAAAATATTATTTACAATTATCCTAACTTGAAAACAAAGTGAAATTTCTACCACTTTCATTAACATTGCTTCGTCTTTTATTACATTTGAATTTAGGCTTGCTTGACCCCAGATTCTTCATTTTTCTGCCTTATTTTATGCCTTTATTGATATTTTGGGCTTCTAAGATATTATAGAGATCAAAGGCGGTGTTCACTCATGCGTAGAGTATTCCATTTTATTGACCTACTAGACTCATGGCCAATTAAATAACCTTCAATATGATATATAATACATTACCTTTTAGCCAAATATAAACTTGAAAAAAATGCTTACTTTCTTTTTTTGCTGAGTGTATGTATATATATATATATATATATATATATATATAATGTCTTATTTATCGAGGGTAGGCTCTTCATTGTTGCCACTGCTTTACGAGGCCCTGCCATTATCATTTCCCTATAGCGTTGCCAGGTACCCATTAAATACGTCTGGGTCGAGAAGGACATGGTGGGTAAAAAAGCATGTCCAGGGACGTAAGCACTGCAACGGGAGCTGAACTCGGGTACTCCGATTGGGAGTCGCGAGTTGTATCCACTATGTCACAGCGCCCCAAACAATATAGAGAAAGATAGATAAGATAGATGAATAGAGAATACCTTCTAATGGAATTATAAAGTGCAAATAATTTTCCTTAGTGTTGGATGGTAATGACAATTATTCTCCGTCTTCTTCGATCTTCTATTTTTCCTTGTGACCTGTCTAATAGGCCCTTCATCTCTTTCCTTTCTTTATTTCTTTCTTTCTTATTCTTCTTTCTTTCTTTTTTTCTTTAATTCTTAATATTGACGACTTTTTCCTTCCTACATTTCGATTCTAGTCATTACCTCCTTCAGTAATATCAGAGGAAAATGACAATTATTGCTCTAAGCGTGTTTGTGTCCATTATGATGATTGAAGCGGGTGCATGTAAACATTTCTTGACGTGTTGTTCTGAGCTGTAAGTTGGATTAATTTGCCAGTGGAAGTCAAATTTCTGTACTTCATCATTGACAATGCTTTTTTTTTTATCAACAGAATGAAAAAAAAAAAGAAACACCAAAAAGAAATACCTATATGCATGTAGGTGTATGTGACTATCTATGTGTTGGAGTGTTTGTGCTCGTGATTGTGTTTTTCTTGGTAGCCGCCATGCATGAGCGGACAAAAAAAAAAATCGCATTCATCGGGGGGGGGGGGGAAATCACAAGGACTCGATATTTGCTATCACTGCATTGAAATGGACCTTTGTATATGTCGTGAGGTAGTGTTGATGTAGATAATAAGTTTACACAAACAGGATTGCATATCATCGGCATGAGTCAACATTTTATCAATCGGTGTAAAAGACTTTGAGACAACGAGGAATGCGTGCTAACATGAGTTTCCACAGAGCAGGAATGTTTACCCCTTATAATTCTCCGAAGTAAATGGCCAGTGCGGAAACCACGCAAACTAGTCATCTGAAAAATGAAGAGTTTGATCGTAAGAGTGAGCTCAGCGCATTTTTTTTTTTAATCATTAAGTCCGTCATTAGATGAAGCGAAAAAACCCCTTTCCAGTAATACCTCAATTCTGATGCAATATAAGTGGAGTTCTGATTAAAAATACCCCGAATTTTCTTATCATTTCCTTGTTTTTTAGCAGCTTAAATCGGAAATATCTCTATTTAACGAGAATGGAGTTAGCTCGTTTTTGCGATTAAACTATTTAAATTCGGAGAAATAGGATGATAACCATCGTGATTATGTCTCCTTGGTGTCTGAGAAAATTCATCTGTAGTCAAACGCCAAGTCCTCTAGGACTTCATAATCTAACAATGCAGAGTATTATGCATGACAATTCAGTTGTACGGAAGTCAACACGTTTTTAGGTGATCCGAGTATCCTTCGGATCACCTTCTGTATCTGTACTGATTCTTTCTTTATTTCTCCTCAAAAGTTGTGTATCGATTAGCTCAGAAAGTCCTCCTCCTATCAATGTCAAAATTACACCATATGTGCATCACGTCCCAAAGACGACGGGTCAAGTAAATTCGTAGTGATCAGTCGACCGTGACGTCACTATGACGTCATTATATGAAAACACATTCTCAATCATATCTCATTAATGAAAAAGAATTTTTCAATGAAATTTACGTCACATATATTTCAAGTTATGCGCATTCTACTCATGTTCTCAAAATTCATATTTTCTCTTAGAACGTGCGCGTACGCGCGCGTTGAAATATTTGTATGCGTCAATCGAGCTCAAAATTTTTTTGCACACGTTTCAGACCATTTGGAGCATTTTTTGAAAAATTGAAAAAATCGGACGGACGCGTACGCGCGCGCGCATATACGCACGCACAGCTCATGTGCAATTGAAATTTCCAGTTTTTTCACTTTGATCGTATGTCTGAAATGTCAAGGAATATTTATACCACGTTTCAAGTCAATCCGACTCAATATGACGTCATACGGGGCCGTCAAAGTTGAAATTCCGCGCGCGCGTCAATGGCGATATACAGTGCAACTAAGCCAAAAAACTGCCAATTTTAAATCCGATTTTACTCGTCAGGATGGACGGTAACCCCCCATTTTCTTTACATATATTGAAAGCTGATGAGTTGTACATGTCATTTCATGGGTAGGCAATGCTCACAAAATGATTAAAAGATATAAAATTTCTTAATAAAATAAAAAAAGTAAATTTTCAAAATGACGTCATCAAATTACAAGTTCACTCGAGCGTATTTCACTTATCCTCTGCCAATTTTCTCCCATATTTCAGTATGTTGTAGCTTATGAAATGTTCTTTCATTAATGTAAAAACAACATTTTGATTGAATGACGTCATCGCCTCGTAAAAATGGATTGAATGTATCCTTGTAGAATTTGACCAGTTTACGTGTTATCTCTATGGGAGAGCAGTTTTTCTGGCAGTGAAAATTGACATGACTCTTTTTTTCGAGCACTAGCTCACTTTTGCTTCGGTGAATTTTTCCCAGATTTTAGTATGTTGTAGCTGAGACTTTGGGCTATCGTAAGTGTGCCCTTCATTTTTTCATACGACGTCGGCATCACGTCGAAAAACTTGGTTGAAAATGGCACGTGGCTTCGATGCAGCGTCATTTTGCTTAATACACAGGGCCTATGGAGCATGAAATAGGTCATTGCATAGCGCATCCGACTCGTAAACCTAAGGTCCCTGGTTCGAGGCTCACCCCTGCCAATATTTTTTTTCAATTTTTTTTCTTCTTTTTCTTTAGTTAGTCTTAATCTCCCTTCCTAACTTTATCTTTTTCTGATTTTTTTATGCTTCTCCTTCAAATTTCTATAAAATAACATATTTTTTCTTTATTTTTCTTTCTTTCTACTACTTTCTGTGCAATAGATGAACAACAACAATGGCTATCAATCCCATATTTTCCACATGTTTAGTTCATGTCACGTACATTATTTCATAAAATAACAACTACTTGATCAGACACCATCTTGGGTATGTAAATTAGGGTCAAAGGTCATAAATGTTTCATCCTGTATCTTGGTGAATACATGTCCTATCTTTCCCATATTTTGCACACACAAAGACCATGTAACAAGGATCATTTCACAAAATAACCACTTTTTGCTCAGACGCCATCTTGGGTGTGCAAAGTGAGGTCAAAGGTCATATGTACTTCTTTCTATGTTGTCGTTATGACATGTTATCTCTATGGGAGGGATTTTTTTTTAATGTGAAAATTAACATGCTTTTCTTTATCGAGCACTAGCTCTCACTTACCCTTCGGTGAATTTCTCCCAGATTTTATGTTGTAGCTAAGACTTTGCATTTTGCATCTTGGTGAATACCTGTCCTATCTTTGCCATATTTTGCACACGGATATAGACGATGTCGCAAGAATCATTTCACAAAATAACCACTTTTTCCTCAGATGCCATCTTGGGAGTGTAAAGGTGGGTCAAAGGTCATATGTTTTCTTTGCTGTATCTTCGTTATTAAGTGTATACAGAATTGGTACCAAAGATGACAGATATGACTCCCTTTTCTAAATGAGAATCCAAACCTCACACGGCCAATGTCTCTAAACACAGATGAAACTTGTATTGTCATGCCTATTACGATCAGGACTCGAATCATTGATTAAAAAAAATCGGATCACCTTAATTTGTCAGTGATGACAAATTACAATCTCTAGTTAGTAATTGCCTCTGTATTTTGATTGCTTCCAAGTAATAACTTCATGAAGAGAATCCCAATTATTGATACAATCATGCAATATTGTATGAATGCAATATTATATATATATATATATATATATATATATATATATATATATATATATATATATATATATATATAATTATATATATATATATATATATATACATATATATATATATACATACATATGCATATATAGTATATGTGTCATTAAATCTTGACATGTTTCCAGTTTCACAGAAAAAGTCACTTGATATGGCGATTAAAGATAGGAGGAATATCGTGTCGTTGATCATTATTACCATGGTGTCGTTCACGACCTTTTTTTTTTTCCGAGAAACGCTCTTGCAAACGCATCATTTTCACTCTCTTTATATTTGTCTCTCTTTTCATCTCTCTCCCATCTCCCTCTCTCACTCTCTCTCTCTCTCTCTCTCTCTCTGTCTCTCTCTCTGTCTCTCTCTCTCTCTCTTTCCTCAGCTAGGGCAATTCAAACTACCGGTAATGCGTTATGCGTACAATTTTGATCTTGTCTGAAGCACAATTACCCGGGAAAGCACCCTTTATTAACGCTCAGTATATACTCCGTTTCGAAGCTAATGAAGTGGCTTTTATGTTGTATGGGGATGGCAAATCGTGTTTGTAAGGGAAACGGAAATTTTCTTCACGGGGTATATCTCTCGTATTCACAGATAGAATGGCTATCAGTGTAATACTATAAGTAGCAATCAATGATGATATTGAACTCATAAGCCTTTCCAGGCATGTCGCGCTCGGCTGACGAAGAAAACAACTTTCCGTGAAGAGCGTTTACCATGAAATCTAGCCCTGATACGTCATTTTACTCTTATATTGAGTAGCTATCTTCTGGAAAACTGAACGATTTCGATTCGTGCATTCGTTTCAGTTCGCAGTCTCTGAGAAATAAGAATATCCACTTCGGTAAAAAACATGATGCATGGCGATCCTCGTCGGCTTCGCGGGCTGTAATTGCGTACAAATAATATGACAGGAATGCAGCGAAACGGAATACAGAGGCAGTCGTCTGTTTGTTCTCTTCAAAAATTATACAAACAAATGTTAAACAAACAAACAAACAAACAAACAAACAAAGCAAACTAACAAAAAGATATGGAGCAATCTGTTCGGGAAAAATAAACAAACAAACAAACAAACAAATTTCAATATCTCCAGCCAACCCCATCTCCCCCAACCCAATCAGGACTTTTTTTTTTCTTCAACGAGCAAAAAGCAAACAGACTCAATGCTGTCGACAACGTCAGGGACAAGTTCACCAGATCCAGGCATCTTTGAACTCTTCCACTTGGGATCTTGGGGGCAGTATAAGGAGTAGTTAGAAAGAAATAGAAAAAGCCAACCAACAAACAAATAAAAGACATATCAGGTCCGGGAAGTAGAGTTACCGCTCGCAAATTACTATTCCGGGATGAAATAACTCTGCTTCCCTTACCCTGATAGATGCTTCATCAGAGAGCTGCGTATGACAACTTGGCAACTTAGGAAAGTCGGCACTCAGCGTAATTGTGCTTGATCAAGCGACCGCTCGGTCCGCTCACCACCATTACCGCGTCTGCAAACCACAGTCGACAGGTAACCGCCGCAGCAGTCGTGTCTAGATCATAGCCCAGCCATCGCCCAGTGGACCTGTCAATCTTAGTCCCTCCACCTGATAAAACTTGCGTGTGTGTCGTGTGGTGTGATGAAGGCTGTCTGCAAAGCGGAAACTCTTCTATCTATCTATCTATCTATCTATCTATCTATCTATCTATCTATCTATCTTTCTTTCTTTCATTCTTTCTTCTTTCTTTCTTTCTCTTTTCTCTATTTTTCTTTCACTTTATGCACGGCTAGCATTTGGCTTTAAAGTAGTAACGTCCGTATCATGTGTTGCTTTGTTGTTATTTTAGAAGAGAGTAACTCCTTCCATTAAGATAAAGGGACAGTGATTTATTTGGCATTCTGAAATACGCTTACTTCATTTTGAACAATCTGTAGTTTGAAAAGTAGATGCCAGTTTTCCCTGTTATTTTCTTCGTTAATGTACAAAAATTCAGTAGAACATAACCCCCTGGCGTACTTGGTGATAATTACTCTGTTTCACTTAAAGCCCATGTGTTATTTTTAGAACTCTTTCCACAAAGATTTTTTTTTTTTTTTCGCAAGATAAAGTGACTATGATTATTCGGACATGCGGAAACTCGTCCACCTCATTTTCAACAGTCTCTACATGTAGTTTGAGGTAAGACTTCCCTTTCAAACTGTTGTTTTGTTCTTGGTTGAAATACAAAGATACATTTTACCTCAACATAACCCCTCTAAGGACTTGGTGATAATTACTTACTTTTCACAGTCATGAAGTCCATTTGTTGTTCTGATGTCCCCATTTTCTGATGAAACATCCCTGTTTCTTTATCACACGCAATTACGAACTACTATTCAAGATTTCCCTCCTGATACTTGCGTTAAATCCTTGATAATGTCGCCTCCAGTGCAGCAGATTTTCTCTCAAGAAAACAGCTTATAGTGTATGGGATCTACTCCGTATCCCTGTTCGCACCAATTTGCCGTGAAGTGCTATTAAAGTTATTTCGCAACATTGGTTTGATTTTTTCAGAGAATGTCGTAATACCATGAATGTTATTCCAGTATCTAAAGGTGCTATTCAACAATATATATATATATATATATATATATATATATATATATATATATATATATATATATATATATATATATATATTTATATATATCTGGGAGATGGTTTTGATGAAGAGAGTCTAACTAGGTGAAGGGACTTACAGAAGGTTCATGAAAATTGTATTTATTAAACTGAGAATGTCACCTGATTTTAACGTTTTGTTGCATTCTTGTGGCCTTTGAAGGGTGACTTTTGGAGGAAAAAATTGTATTTTAATACTAACAAAATTTTAGACCGAATATAGACTCATAACCACACACATTACACATGCACGCAAACACACCCGCACATAATCATCCTCATAAAAATAACACACAGAGTCACATCTCCAAAAAAAAAAAAAAATAGTAATCTCTGATTCCCACAAAGTTAATGTGTGACAGAGGACGGAGAAAGCGCTCATCTTGATTTAACGTAAGAGCTGGTTACTTAAAAACCACTTTACGCGGTTTCCATCGTAATAACATTATCATCCAATTTAATCTACAACACTAACTGTACAGATTACTCTGTTTGGAAGTATATATATATATATATATATATATATATATATATATATATATGAATATATAAGAAAACACATGCGTAAATGTATAAGTCAGACTTGTTTTCAAATTTTCACATTTGGGTGAGATTAGCATTGATCCAACTGTTGATAGCGATCTAGCCAGCCGGCACAGTGGCCGGGCATAGCATTAACCATGGCTTACGATCATTTCCATTATGTCAGTAGTATTAGACAGTGCATTTTATATCTTGATTGCAGTACACTGATTTGTCTGCACTGCAAAAGCGTGAACGTTTGGATTACAGTATTACTTAACAGAAGCTGCACGTTCCTGGACAGTAAAACTATTTGGGGTAACTGTGTTTTAGGGCACATGTGATGTCGATGAGTAGTATTTACATTACACTAGTACTAAATAAGCAGCTGGGAAAAAAGAGAGAAATAATCACAATTTTTTCAGAACATTTTTTTTTTTTATACAATGCTCTGAGCAGATATACAGTTTGTCCAAAAAAAAAATTACAATCAGATTTTCGCATTGATAACACTCAATATGATTAAACTGTCTAAATGCTACTTCAGGGTCTTAAAATATAACATCTTAGCTCTATTTTGCAGAAAACCCCATTCAATTTTGTTAAGCGGTCACAGAGAAATGTGGATTGTTATAAAGCATGTCATGAGTCTGATTCTTCCAAGTTTAGCACTTCGATGCTCCAATGTGTGTGAATACAATAGACAGAACTTGGAGGGAAGAGATTCCTGACATCCTCTGCAAAATTCCTCATTTCTCTTTGACCACTGAAGCAAATGGAATGGGGTTTTCTTTAATATGTGGGCAATGAGTTATAGTTTCATACCCTGAATTTGTATTTAGATTGATTCACTATTTTTAAAGATATCATTGCGGAAGTTCCCGTTGTAATTTTTTGGGACATACGGTATATGGTGTGCAAACAATACTTGTATAAAAGACAAACGTATTGCTTGCACAGTATGTTCACGTTCGGTTAGGGATCATGATCGGGCATGATCTTACTGATGTTATTATGATTATTATCATTACTATACGGCTCCTATTTTTTGTGTGTTATCCATCTACCGCTGGCAGCGATAGTATGTGTAGGCCGGTACTTGGCGATAATAAACGTGCACAGACTATTATTATCGATCGATCATAAACTGACTGACTGCGCTGCGTGTTTACAAATAACATCCAAGCAACATGGATGCGGTGTAACCATCGTCACTTTTTGACAATGCCGTGTGCTGTTTAATAAGATAATATCACTTCTCAAGACAAAGGTGAGCAGCAGGATTCGTATCCAATCAGTCACTCCGGGACCACCTGTGGCAGAGTCAATTAAAAGAAACGATTGCCCCAAGTGACCACCAGACCAAAAAATAAATAAATAAATAAATAAATAAATAAATAAATAAATAAATTTGAATTTCAAATGGCATTAGTCCCACCAATAACTAACCATGTCATGCACACATAGTTATTACTACACACCGTGAGTATCTACTGACTGACAGTCTCATCCGGGATCGAGTACACAGTGCCATGCCAATTATCTCTACCCATTATCAGTGTTTGCCTGTCGGCTATTTCAAAACTTGCCTTTTATAGAGAGAGTTTATGTTGTATGCTTCTAATACACGGACCATGAATAAGACCTTGCAGAACTTGCTTGATTGCACATACATCTGGCTTCCTATTACAGCACAGAATGTCAGGTGAACAAAACACACTGCGATGTGAGATACCGATTGGTAACATTGTCGAGGATGTCGTTGCATTCTCACGGTCGGACATCCGGGTATTTAGCAGGGCTGGAGTCAGTGGGAGTGAAAACAAGCCCACGATCGGCGTATCTAAAAAAAAAAAAAATGAAATTATCTACTTTTCCATGATTGACTTTTAAATTCCATTAAACTATCAGATATGGTATGGCTTAATATTTCTGATAGCCACAAGAAATGTTATTGATAAATTACGCATTAGAAAAAAAGTACATCGAGGATTTTGAACGCCGACGCTGTGTCGTCTGTACCACGTCTGTATCACTGTCATTTACACGGATTCACACTCCAGCTCCGCACATGAAAGTACTGCACACGCAGGTGAGCTGTCGTTTTCACTCCTAGAACTCCTAGAATCAACTTGGCACCCGATTGATCGTGTGACTTCAACATGATCCCATTGAAACAGCATTCATGTGACTTCTGTATAGATTTCAAATTGTTAATAATTCATTTTCAACGGGGCAGATTTGCTTAAGGTACAGGTTACAGGTTAAAATGCTCAGTTGACGTTAGTCAATTATCATCGAAGCCTTTTGATTCTGCACCCAGCATTGCCATGACTGCCCCGGTGATTGAGCAGCGTTCACGAACTCTCCCACACCTGCACCTTTAACGTTTTTCCCTCCAAACGATTGACGATCAGTTCGGTAATCGTCACATGGCCAAGAGTATTGTATTCCTCGTTTAATTGGACTGAAGTGCACTAAAAAGTGAGGCACGCGGCCATACGAGCCGTTCTGCATCCCTCAAGAAGAAGAGCCCGATTCTCTAATACGAGGTCAACAGTATTCGTTAAAAATCTTGGAGAGCCGAGACGCTTTCGCTCGTAGGTGAATGGAAAACGAAATTACGGATGTATCACTGTGCGTTGCCAATTTCGGTATGGAAATAATCCCCGCCGAGAGACACGGAAGAGTAGAAATATAAGAATATCCGGACACTTCTGGCTAACAAACACAGGCTCCAAAACGGCCTTGAGGCTGTATGCAGCTCTTCTCCCCCTCCAATAAAAGAAAAGAAAAGAAAAGAAAATGGAATGAAAAGAAAAAAGCACCAGGGAGTAACATACAGATAACTATAGATGTTTTCATTCTATCTACTGCCTTGTGCTCGCGACACAGAACTGTGATGGCACTCAAGTCTTCTCCGAAAACAAAGGAATGTCATTCGCAGCCCGGCCCACTTTCTTCTGGGCATCATATTCCTGATGCCTTAATTAGGAGAGTAATAAGATACGATAATTCCCCACAGCACCCGGCTTCGACCTCGGTATGTAGCTAAATAGCCACAAAGGAATGAAACAACAACAACAACCGAACTAAGTGACACCCACAGATGCAACTACAGATGTAGGTGCGTTTGACTGTGTTGCGCTTTTAAAGCATTGATAACATTGTATTCCTTCTTGTTGAAATTGATTAAGGTTTTTATTACTTCAACGATCTCTTACTTTGGCACGACTGGCAACGAGAGAAAAAAGATCTGTGGGGTGATAGAAAGAAGACCTGTTTGCTCATTCTTTGTGTGGCAAATCATTTATTCTTGTTTCATTTAACGTTTTAGATAAACATACATGACTGCAACTGAAGTATAGGAGGCAGAAAATTGTCAGTAAAGGATGAACAGTAGATGGAATGCCTGTGTCTACCTCTACTATACAACCATGTTTTCATCTCATCTATTCTTTTACGTTAATATTCTGTTGGGAAAACATTTTCTCTTTTGATGGTGAGTATTCAGAAAAAAAATGATTCATTTGACTCGCTATGTAATATACAATGTTAGCATATCCCATGTGTTTCTTTGAATTATCTAACTATTAAACGGGAAAAATCGATATAAATAGTACCCAAGTTCCCGTCATTGCTGTTTCCACACAGGGTGGGATATATGAAAGTCTGAAATATTTTGTTCTTTTGTTTCTTATTTTCGAAACTTGGCCGCATGAACTTACTTGCTCAAGTGGTCTGCAATTTCTTATAGTGGCCAAACATTTACAGCAATCAAGTCCCGACTTTATATGCGTCCAAAACGGTGTCTAGTCATAAAAACTACCCGTTGGCGGCTACATTCCACCTGTGGTCGAGCCTGCGCCAATGCCCGTCTGGGTTACGACACGGGTTTCTGCTAAATCTGTTTCATTACGACGCGCTTTTGCCATTGGCAAAATTCCCCTCGCAGCACTTGGAGATGGTTATTGCAGGCTTCTTCAGTCACATTTTATCAATCCTCCCAGAGTATGGAACGGCTTATGAGATGTGTTAAATGGCCGCGAGCATTTTGCTCATAAAATTCGAACCGCTCCATGAATAGCTTTTCTATTTCATTTTCGCCCTGCTTACAAGGAAAGTTATTGGATGTTTCTTCTAAATTTAATGAGGTTTCCAGTCGACAACCTCCGCAAGAGGTAGGCTACTCTGTCATGATTTAGAAGGTCTGCAGAGAAAAGATTACTAAAGGTATCGTGAAGTGGTTCAAAGCTATGGACAGAATTCGATACGAAATCCTTTGTAAGGTTACCAGTGACGTACAGACGGGCACTCTGATGCATGCAGTTGTAGCTATACAGCACAAATCCACACCATGCTAAAGTGAAGTTTATTTGGTAGAGTAAAATGAAAGTAACAGAATGATTAAAGTTCAGTTTAATTCCATTCTGTGTCTGGAATCTTGGGTATAGTGTATACAATGATATTTGACCGTGCACCACAAAACAAACAAAAAGTCGCACCCCTTGATTTTATGTGAGGATTCAAAAAAGGTGAAATGGGTCAACCAAGTCAATGTTCATTTTTCCATATTTTCTAAAGGAGCAATTTTCTTCTGCATTATTCTGAAGTTTGGGATCATTACATGGATGGGAAAGTGTGTTTTCAGCAGTTTTTTTTACAACGCTTTTTTTTTTTTTTTTTGGAGAGGGAGAGTAGAATGATCAGTTATAGAGGCCCCTTTTCATTTGTTGAAATCCTCTGCACACGCTTTACTTTCAAGTCTAAGAACTTTTGAAAGGATAGTGCCACTGCTTTGAAAGTTGGCATTAATCATGGACAGAAAGTGTTAAAGGTAGGGGATACCTTTTACAGACCTCCCAAAATGCAGCAAAACATTAAATATGAACCTCAGGGGACTTGTTTAGGCCACTGCTGAGAAATTTGTAAGTCAACAGTTATCTACAATTTGAATAATGCACAAAACTCAACTACTCAGTAGTTCTGTGTGTCAGCCACACTTAAGCCTTTTTGTTGCAGTCTTCTGTATTTTTTTATCTATAAACACAAATTTAAAAGTATAAGAGCTGATGAAATAACATATAGAGTGTGTGGCAAGAATGTATATAGAAATGCTTGTAAGTTTTGATGAACTTTCTTCACAAAATATACATGATGGAGATGGACACACATGCAGTGCATGGGTCTGCAAAGGTAGCCTAGTAATGTACTGGAATTTACGGTGAGCCCCGAAAAAAAATTCATTTCAAAATCTAACGGTCAATAAAAATGTACTAAATGTTACCTTCCACTTTCAATACTTAATGGGAGTTTCTAAAATGATACTCTCTTCAACATACCACTATATTTATACAACTCTTCATTTAAGGCATGCAAATGGGATTCCCTACCTTTAATAGAACATGCTCACTTTCAGCTTAATCTGATAATCTATTCATTGTTGTTGCTCTATTGGTTTACATCCTGTGATTTGTCCGTTTCAATGCACAGCTGTCACGGCTTGGTAAAGATTGAGCGCTTGAATAGACCCTGTACTTTAAAGCCTCTTTTCTCAGTTCACACTTTCCCGAGTGTGTGCTTTCTTTCCAGTATTTAGCTAGGTTAGGGGAGTCCATTTGAATTGAGTTATACATCATTTTATAGCTTAGAGTCAGCTCTTTCAGAATCGTCCCTTCACTAAAAATCCATGTCTAGCGACTTTTTGTTGGTTTTGTGGTGCAGGATCATATATAGGGTTTGTTGTTTCAATTGGTACTCAATGGCCCGAATTCACGAAGGTGGTACAAATGAAACCATGGTTTAAACCATGGACAAAAACCATGGAGCGCCAAGTGTCGCATGGAATATTTCGTTACGAAATCAGTCATTTTGTCAATGAAATGATTATTTTGTAACGAAATGACAACATTTTGTAACTAAATGAACATTTCGTCCACGAAATGATAATTTCATTAACGAAACGGTCATTTTGTCGACGAAATGACCAATTTCGTAACGAAATATTCCGTGCGACACTTGGCGCTCCATAGTTTTTGTCCATGGTTTAAACCATGGGGTCATTTGTACCACCTTCGTGAATTCGGGCCAATTAGTCCAAGGTTTAAGCATTTTTTTTTTCGTTTCCACATTGATCGCATTGATCACATTACATGATTGCACGAATCAGAGAAAGGAATCACCCCATAACTCTTCTTTTGGTTTCTACATAAATATAATATTAAATGTTATTCCTAGTAATAAAATACCTTCATCATTGCTGCTAATAACTTTTGATAGGAGAAAGTAAAGCAGGGAGAGATATTTGTAGACATTAAAGGAACATGGTGACGTCATATTATAAACTCTGATAAGTGTAGCTGACTGTCACCAGCGTCGAATTTCTTGAAAAACTAGACATTTTTTTTTTAATTCAAAATGAGAGGTTTGTCATTAAATTCCATGTATTTTACATTGTTTGGAAGATGTAGTCTCACGATGGGGAGGAAAAGCCTCTTACTATGTCAAAACACTCATTTTTTTTATGATGCACCATTACGTAATAAAGAAAACCATTGAATGCAAATAAGCCCATGGAACATCAAACCAAAATGAAGAATAAATGGGGTGTCGCTTCTTGCTGCAACTGTACACTGTACTAGAAAATACCAGAGTCCGAGGTGGAATTGAAATACTCTATTTGGTATAATCGTCTATAAAAAAAATAATTTGCTCTCATTCCTCGTCTTCATCTATATATAAAAAAAAATGTGTCAAGTTAATACTCTATAATAGAATAGGCGAGTATAATTGACTATCTGCATGCCATATTCATTTTCTGTCCAAAGGCATACTCATTGTGTGTGATATCAGTGCACATTTGACCCATTGGCACACATAGTGTTGATGAGCCTGTCTGACTCAGAAGGTATTACACGTCATGTGAATTCATTGTGTAAGTGCGACATGAAATGTGTTAATACATTCTGAATTGTATGAACTCTATGACTCTTGCAAATTAATATTGTAAAAAAAGTAAGAAAAAAACAACAACAACAGACAGACGAAAACCAACATCATATCTACGGAAGATATGAAGATAGTTTTACTGAGTTCATACCTAAAGCAATTAACAGTACGATCGTGACAGATGAATCGATTTATGGTAAGTCATCATGAATTAAGTTTCAAGTTTATTTCAAGTTTATTTCATATTTTCACGTTCTCAGTGATGGGATTACAAAACGATTGACAATAAAACAAAAGTACAAAACATATACAACCATATCTTATGTTTGAGGAAAAAAAAAGACAAACAAACATTACATACAAATATAAATGGTCGTTTTCATCTGAGGCTATTACAAATAAATGTCAGAAATATGATGGGGCCTACATAAAAGCAATGATGCTTGTAAAAACTGTAGGTTCCCGAATTTATAGGCGTGAAATTATACGGAGAACGGACATGTTTATCTCGACCAACTTAAATTGTACCAGTGCAAAATCAGTATCAAAAACGAGTTATCGAACCACATGAATACTTTAGTATCGCTTAAACGAGACTGTACACATTTCGCCGTGTTTACACACACATATACACACAAAAGTGCTATAACGGTATCGTCAAATAACTTGGAGCTGCAGACAAAGACAAAAGACTGGGGGTATTAAAAAAAAAGAAATGTTGCTAAGAGCCGGGTAGTGTGTATCCACTAAGTAATAGCCGTTTTAGTTTGCGTTTGAAGGTGAATAAGGATAAGGAAGAAGTAATATCATGAGGGAGGTCATTCCAGTATCTGGGTCCAGTAAACATAATTGTTTTCTTTGCAAAAATAGTACGAATACGGGGAAGGTGATAAGCGTCACTCTGACGAGTGGGGTAGCAATGAATAGAGCGATTTCTTTTGAACATGTGAATAAAGACGGATGGTAATTCATTAGTTGTTAGTTTATACATGAAAATTTCAAGATTATAATAAAATAGGTCTGGAATTTTCAGAGTTCTATTTTGATAAAAAAAACAGTTGGTATGAGCAAAATATCCAGCGTGGTTTATAATTCTTATTGCACGCTTTTGAATACGAAGAAGGGAATCTAATAATAAATTGATAGCATTTCCCCACGCCAAAATTCCATAATTAAAGTGTGGAGATATTAAAGAAGAATATATACTCTGCAAAATATAAACAGGGAACAAATGTTTAAGCTTGTTTAAAATTCCAATATTTCTGGACAAAATTTTACTTACAAAATTAATATGAGTTTTCCAGGATAATTATGTTAGAAATACGCAAAAGTCAAATCTTTTCTAATACTTTTTCAGCGTCGCCTAGAGCCTGTCGTATTCGGGCGAACATACCAAGGCAAAGATAGTACTGTTTCAAGGTGGTTGGTGTGGTATGTGGTATATGGATTGTACAAAGGAGTCTTTAAATAGAATAGTGCAGTTTAATGACGTACACTGCCCTGCGTATGGTACTGCGATGCCTTTAGGCTGTAAACTTGAGATAGGTAGATAGATAGATAGATAGATAGATAGATAGATAGAAAGATGGAGAGAGAGAGAGAGAGAGAGAGAGAGAGAGAGAGCAGTGATGGACGGGGAACGAGAAAAAGAAAAACAAGAAAATGTGCGACTGTAATCCATTATAAGTATGCCCCAAATTCTAGTTCCGGCTGCCTTGTTAATCGTTCCGCTGATGAGGGCTTATTTGCGCTGATCTTTTTCCCCTTTTGCTCCATTTCCGGACAGGGATGATTTATCACCAGACAGCAAAGTGAGACAGGAGTGAATCGATCGATATTATTATATATGTATTAAAAAGAAAGATGGATATGTTGATAGGTTAGATATAAAGTATGGAAGGGTAGAGATAGACGAAAAGACAGAGAGAGAGAGAAAAATTAGAAGACGAAGTATAGTAAGAGAGAGAGAGAGAGAGCTAGAAAGAAAGAGAGGAGATTTGTTGAAAAATATAGTATTTATTTCTAAACATTTATATCGCGTTGTATCCAATGAGTTTCTATGATAATCAACGTTACTGCTCACCCTAGCAAAATCTTCCGATTATAAAAAATACACACATATATTTATGACCTTAAAGGCCTTTAATTCTATCCAGCTAATCTTAACCTCGACAAAAAAGAAAGAAAGAATAGAGAAACATCTTCATTTGACGTCACATGTAGGGAATATACTATGAGAAGAGAATAACCTTTTTTTTTTCTTCTTCTTTTTAATCTTTCCTTCTATGCACAATCATTGGAATGGAGGCTTTCGGCAAATGCATGGCGACAATCTACCCGAAGATATTTGGAATTCTGGGTTAATGCTTTGTGTTTTGTAGATTCCTGACGGAGCTGGGATTAACTCTATGGACGCCACTGATGGCTCTGACAGAATGCGCTGTCTTGTCTAACAATAACGGCATGCCAGGGAAGAAAAAAAAAATCCGGTAATGTATTCTGCTCCATAGTCGAGAAAGAAGGTTCACTCACCACGCAGCAACCCCATTGCACGGATACCGAACCTGCCTGCTCGGTCCGATCAGAAATGAGCATTATGTCAAAATGAGTTCTGGTATTGTCATCAATATTGGGGTCTTGTCTCTCTATTCAGCTATTGATGAAATAACAGGAAAATTTATCCTATCGCTCATGTGGTAGCAAGAGAGAATATTATGTACATATATGTGTTTTTCCCCCTAGGGTTCGTCCGCCATGCGGCAAATGTATATTTTGTTTGTTTGTTTGTTTGTTGTTCTTTTTTACAAGTAGGCTATCTCATTATGTAGTAACACGAGATGATAAAGAGAGTTTGACAGGTGAATGATCTGCGTGCATGAAGCTAACATGAAATCGCGGATTTTTTAAATAACTCAGTCACGTTTTTGTGTATATTTCTGTCCTTCTTGGTCTTGCTATATTTCGCGTACACGAACCATAAAGGGATAAGTGTATGATTATTATACGTCTTGATTTGTCAGGCTTATGACGTGTGTTGAAACTCCACTTTTTATTCAGTCACTATGCAAGTATTCGCAGCACTAGTGGAGGGAAGATTATACAACATGCAAAAATATGAGGTGAGTCTCATGTACATTTCTTTCGGGTTTTTTCTCTCTTCACAAGAGGTTCTGAAGGAGAACGATAATGATGAAATTGTCCGAGTACGGAATCTGCTTTATTTTCTTTGCTAGGAACCTGCAATGAATAACGGCTGTCATTATTGAAAAAAAAAAAAAACAATTGAAGAAGAAGGTCGATGTAGAAATCAATAAAAACCAGCGAAGGTCGTTGTGTTCAGATGACTTAAAAGCATTCTTGCCTGTCCAACAAAATGAAATATTGTGGTTCAAGTAAAGGATTACATAACTGGATGTTATTCTCTCCATATTCTTGCGCTGGGGTTAAAGAAATTTAGGAAGTACTGGGGGGGGGGGAAGGTGGGTAAAACCAACTGTGGTTCTGTGTGATGGCTAACAAAACTTGCGAGAGTGAAGAATGTTGCGCTAATTCTGCCGTCAGATAGCAAGTTCTGCTCGTTCATGTTCTTTATCATCATTTTCGATTACTGTGATTACCATCAGATATATTCGTCTCCTTGACTGGCATGGAAAAGTGTTTAAGGGCCGTCGCCACTTTACCCACTTCCCCGAGACATTCCTACACGACTCGCTACGTTGCCAACATTCACTAGCCAAAAATGAAGACGGATACCATCTAAACCGCGTTGTTATTATACAGTATGTTGTGGCGAGGTGCTTTCTGGATTTGCCCCCCCCCCCCCCCATCTTCTCCTGGAACATTGCAAAGATGATCACGACTGGATCAATAAATGTTATTTGTCGAAGTCAACATGTCAATGCAGCTTCGGACCGCAATATTTATCATGTTTATGACCTTTACGCGAGGGACCATTAACTAGAGCAGATAGTATCCGTCACGTGAAGACATTAAAGTCAACCACAAAGCAAAAGCCATTATAACAGTGAGCCTCATGAAAGGGACTTGCTATATCAATTTTTAGACAAATTCTCTTTTCAAAAGTATCAAGAAAACGTTTGTCTAGTAATAATACTAAATCCATTTTGTTATTGGTCTAAAACCAAATCATTGGAAATAGACACTGGGAAATATCTTCTTCTTCTTCTTTTTTTGTTTGGCGTCAACCACGACATAAACTGATGATTGAAATGAAATAGACGTATGATATACAAGTTAATAGAATGTCACAATATTTACCGTATTGTTGTGTTGTCCAGTATAATGTGTACAGCGATAAGAGTGCACGTTTACATTTACTCAGAGTTCCTGACTATAGCTGAGCCGGAATTAATGAAAGTAAGTCGTTCGAATCTCGAAATACTTCCCTAAATTCTCGTGTAAATAAGGTTGCCTCGAGCAGTGTCGAGGGACGCTTATCCTTGGTGCTCAGTCGATCTGCGGTTAGCACGAGATCATCTTTCTACGAGACACCAACCTACGGACTGGTGGGCGAATTTGACTGTCTCGGTATCGTGTAGAGAACTTATCTGGCGGGGTCCGACGTCTCTCTGGTAGCGATTGCTGTCAGCGGCTGGCGAGAGTGTAGACGCGCCAGCCACAAGAAGAGGTTGACCTCACTTCGATGCCTTTCCTACTCGCCCATCTCGCATTTGGCGGGAAAAAAGAGATTATTGACAGCGACGCAAGAGCGTACAATTCTTTGGATTGCCGAGACAAGTGCGAAGTCATTGAGCGATTTAGATTAACAAGTGCTAGTTTCCAAGAACGCACAAACAAAACACAAACAATCAAACAAATCAAAAATCTTTTCGCAATGTTATTGGCAAACATGCAACTGTCAAGTGAAATCAGCAAGTCTACCTAGAAATGTTATTAGGCCTATATTGTGTTCGAAATACAAACTCAACCTATACTGTATTGGTTGCCCTTTAAGAATTCAATACATCTGCTTCAGAATATTTAGTGTATTCACTCATGACAAGACGTAGAGGAAAATTAAAAAAATAAAGGAAAACAAAGGAAAATAAGAGATGGTTTTGGTGGGTATTTCATAAGTTTCCAATTCTCATGATCCAGTCGATGGAATTGTAATAAAGCTAACGGCATTTCATAAAGAGTGCGAGCACCATAAAGTTTGTGTGTCGGGTGTGTTGTTAGATGATGTGTGTATGTGAATACGTTTGTGTTTGTGTGTGTGTGTGTGTTTGTGTGTGTGTGTGCGTGCGTGTGTGTGTATGCGTGCGTGTGTGTGTATGTATTGTGTGTATGTATTTGTGTGTATGTGTGATTGTGTTTGTGTGTTTGTGTAGATGTGTGTTTGGAGATGGTGAGAAGCTATGATTAACTCGTTACTTTCCAGGAAATCGTCTAAGTCCGGAGGGAAAGACCGTATAGAATGTCCTTAACGAGTAAAACAGTCTGCTTGGCCTGACCATCGTCAGTGTTCCTCGTAATTGAAGCTGGACATTGTTCATTGTTAATCATTAGTTTATTTTGTGGAAATGGGGGGGGGGGGGGTCGGTCTGAGGGTCAAGCAATGGCGTACTGCCATGGATGTAAACAGCAAGTGACCAGGTAAAGCTCACACAAGCATACCTTACATTTGCAGTTTACCATAATGTAATCAAATGCATGAAGCACAATCCAGCTAGTTCTGAAGAAATACATTTTTTTTGGAGGCCGCAGAAAACCCATGCCTAATGTATGGCACTTTGGCAAAATTGGAGAGGTCATATTAATGTGTGTGTGTGTGTGTGTGTGTGTGTGTGTGTGTGTGTGTGTATGTGTGTGTGTGCGTTTGCGTGTGTGCGGTTACTCCCACAAGTACCTGTGTTACTGGGTTAATGTGTCTGTGTGTGCGTGTGTTGATAATAATTTATGACTAGAGTATTTTGTTTCTGTATGGGGGTGTAAATTTTTGCCTTCTCAGCAGTGTTTTCGAAGAAGATGAATGTCATGTTATTAACAGTAAAATGTCATACCATGACGTGTTTTATTTTTCTTTAGTGTTTTTTATTTCCATAATTCAAATCTTTGAAAAAATTGCCAACAAAATTGTTAAGTATTGTAGAATGAATGATACCGTACGGGATGAGTTATCAAGGAAGAAAATATTATGTTTTCAGTGCATTGGTTATTATGGAAAATTGCTGGTTTGTTGTTACGCTGCACAGGTCCGAAATTACATCCACATACACAATAACTATGCAAGCAGGAAAAACTGGCAAAATAGTGGCTTGAAAGTTGGAAATTCTGTCGATATCATCGGCATCTAAAATTAAACGCTGAGCAGTCAACGTGTGAACCAGAGCTCACATGAAACCTGTTGAATTTGTCAGACATCGTCCCACTCTCAGTGTCGTATCGGCAGGAAATTGAGTGGGTTCAGAGTCATGTTTTGCGACTGATGCCGTATAAATATTCATCGCGAATCGATTTCGGACCCCGGAGGACGCCTGTTCATCATGACCTTAATTCGAATCGATTTTATTTTTCTCGAGAATCGCTCTTGATGGTCCATGATTGAGACAGAAATATTTTCCCCCAACGTTTGATGCCCTCATTACTCATTCTGCGAGTATTACTTTCCGACATACGATTTCTCTTGACTTACGTGATTGTGAAATTTTACGCGGCAGTTATTACTTTTTTATTACAAATTTGCCGAGATTCCGGGGTCTTTCTAAACCAAAGTCGTCGACTGTCAATAATTTCGTATCAAAGAGTAATTTGTCAGTCTCCTAAAGAGCAAGCACGACGAGTCTTTCCAACCCATAGAAAAACCAAGCTCAAGCATCCCCTACATGTTATCGTGAACACGCGATATGATATGTAGAGTTTCAGCGCAAAATGGTCTAACCGCCATTTTCAAGCATTTTGAAATAAACCCATCATCATCAGAGCCAGGATCATACAGCCTTTCATACGATACCTCACGTTTAACTTAACAAGGGATATTCTTGAGGTTGTGATTAAACTTTTGTTCTTATTATTGTCTGCTGTTAGCAGCTTTAAGCCCAATTATTTCAACTAGATATACAAAAATGGAGCTAACTTGTTTTGCGATCAAGCTCTTCACACCCATCTTTCTTTCATAACCCCCCCCCCCAAAAAAAAAGGAGAAAATAAGTGAAATAGAATAATAAGGCAGCCGTCTTTTTTTTTTCACGGAGATATTTGATTGCTGTCCAAGGAAAGCACATAAGGAAATAGATTCAAATTGACAACTTTCTAATCCCTTCATAGTGATAATCAAAACAAAACTGAAATGGACAATGAATGGGAGGGAAAAAGAGGAAACACAACTTTTACTGTCAAACATAGAAAGAGGAAACACAACTTTACTCTCAAGCAAAGTAGTGACAAAACATCTCTTCAGCGTGTCAAGAAGAAAATAAGCGTCAGGAAGGACGACGATGCTTGGTCGAGAGACAATCAGCAAAGTAGAAAATTTCAAAACAATGTTTTCAAGCCTCAAAGCTCATTTTCGCCACACAACGATGGGTTTTGCCTCGAGATGAGTGCACGCGCATTACATCTTGAGCATCTCGCTTGTTTGCCGTTTCTTCGTTACAGTAAACTTTTAACCTTCCTCCCCCACGTCATGTTAACACCAGTGATTAGCGATGCGCAGCTTGCCTTGCACCAATTTCACTTCCGCTCGCTTTCGCCGGGGTAGATTTAAAGCTGCATTCCGTTTCGCCGTAAAATGCTGCCCTTCATACTAGCCCCTTCAATCTTGGCAAATTCACAGAGATGGCAGCTTCATTGATTATGCATCGTACATGTCGGATTGTAATACGAACGTCCTCTGAAACATATTGAGTTCAAGTTGTATGGCAAGCTGATGAATGTAGAGTCATGGACGGAACCTGATCGTTCTTTAATGTGACGTTGAAGAGACAGCTTCCTTGGCAAAAACTCTGACTGAACTGCTTGACTGGTTAACTGAGAACACGTGTTGCGTATATGTCATACATTTACCTCGTGGCTCAAAGAAGGACTTTGGTCCAATCAGTTAGAAATAAATATGTGATTTTTGTTTCACTTTAAGAAGACTCCACATCCCCTCCCCTTCTCTCTCAACCCTCCACTTCCATCGTGAAACAGTATACACAGTGTACTCTTGCAACCAACGTCTTTGTAAATTGGATCTCATCCTCGCGAGTAGGTCACCTGTTTGCCAATAGGCAACGGCTCTGATTTCTTATCCTCCGCTCAGGAGTTGAATACCATTACTTGTAGCAGCACCCATAAAGTCTCATCGAAATGCAGTCCGAAGGAATAGGAAAGACAACAATAGCAACAACAACGACTCGGACGTGTTTGGACGGACTATAGGTCAGATTGACAGCGATGTATAGGAGCAGGTCATCACAACAAATCTAGATTCAAGACAGGAAGGGTCAATCGCGATGCGAAAAAGAGAACGCATACACACATCATCATTACTCCGATCTTCTCCGTCATCTACATAGACCATCACACAAACACAAACAAAAACACCTCGGAAAAAAAAAAAAAAACAAGCGAAGTTTTCGAGCGAGGCAGGGTACGTCTGCCATGTTTTGTTTTTGCGTCACGGTGCATTATTGCTTCTCGGGAGCTAAATTTTGTTTTGGCGCGAAGCCTTGCTCTACCGCCTGCAGGACGAGCATGCGCGGAACACAAGATTAGAATGCAAACAATGATATTCATTGCGAATCCTGATATCGCCATTGGATTTAGCCAGGGTGTCAATCGATGACAGCCTTAAATATCAGCTGTTAAAAGCAATTTGCCTACGAGGAATGAAAGAAAGCAAGCTGCCTGCGAACTATGATACCTATACCACAAGAGAATCGAATGAAGCTAGTCTTGAAACACGCATCACGTGCTAATAACTGCCCGAAATCAGCATTGTGCGATATCCGAAGATAGAGAGCAATAAATGAGCAAACGAAAAAGGTAAAACAAGCAGAAGTAGACAGAGAGTGAGAGAGAGAGAGAGAGAGAGAGAGAGAGAGAGAGAGAGAGGGGGGGGGGGGGGGAGGGAGAAATCACCAGTGGCGTAGCCAGGCTGGGAAGCATCACAGATATAATCTGACTTACGACAGTCTCATAGCAGTAGGACAAAAATCGGGCTTCCAAATTGAAAAGAATCAGCTCGTGGCTCGATGCTCCTTCTCATCGGATAAGTGACAGGGTCTATTTTTCTCTCTTTTTTTTTTCTCTCTCTCTCCCCCTCCTCCAATCGCGTTCCCTCCTTCTCCCGCTCTCTCCCTTTCTCTCTCTCCTGATCAGTCTGTGCTATCATGCGCCGTAACGAAACATACATGAAGACAGCACAAGGTTATCGTTTTATCATAATTATATTTATACACTGTAATCTATACGTGTCTCCCTCTTTAATAAGCTAGCCTCGTTGATTTCATATACAATGTGCACGTACCAAACAACATGATGAAATGTTGCTGGAGGAGGGGTAGGTATAGTTTTTTTTTTCTATTTGCCTGTCTTTTACCCGTTCATTCAATAATGATGCTTTCGCTTATGATCTCTATATTCATCAGACCAAGGTAGTCTGAAAATATAGAATAGAATATGACAAACACAACTGTTACGACCAAAATCACTCTGAGAATGATCGCACAAAAGAAACAATCAACTAATGTTCAGGCGGTTTATTAACAGTGATATTGTGGGTACAGACTCGTAATCGGTTTTCACATCAGTACAATAATGATCAATAGAAACAATTATAACTCGGAAATGGAATCACTTACACGTGTTACAGTCCAAAATCTGATAATGACGATGTTCACATAGTCCCCTGGTGATGTCCAGATACGATGTTCGACACACAAATGAATGGTCCTTGATGCACCGATGAATGATTCCTCCAACGTAAATTCAGAGGCACTGGTTGCAATAATCCACGTTATAAATCCAGGGTATAGGTCCACAGCGAAATGTGCAGAATCCAATGTTATGACGACCACGTCCAGTCGATGCGTTGAATGATGATTCACTTTATAATGTCCAGCAAGGAATCCAGCCCGTCACAGCTTTGCCGTAACAATGTCCGTTGACACTAAAATATGGAGTCTATCTCCAATGTAGGCAAATTAATTCTCTGCAGGCAAAATGTCTCCCAGGCCTTATCTCCACAAACACAGTTTGTATAGCAGGTCAGCAGGTAACACAAGACTGACTATAACAAGTCGCTTCAGAGCCAGAAGTGACGTAACTCTCAGAGCAGAGGTGTTGGGTACTCTGCCTACTGCAGAATTTCTCCAGCTTATATACTATCCATTCACCCCTTTCTAGTACATTCTGTAATTTTCTCCAACCTGGGGCCACATACCTGAACAAACTAGCAAGTCCAAATTCCAGGAATCCTGGATGACTCACTGCCTAATATGTGCATAACATCATTGCCAAAATTAACTACCAATCACATTGGGCTACAAGGGCAGTGCCTCACTCAGCCAGCACTTCCCAGAATTTTCTGGAATGGGTTAAATCATTCTAGATTGAGTGAGCTATAATGTATTTCCTGTCAGATGCATACATGTACTGTAGCTACATTGTATACTACATAGAAAATTCTCCACTGATCTGGTCAGCCTGTATGTACTATATCTATATCATATAGAATGTTCTCCATTAATCTGGTCCACCTGTGTACATACACATTAAAACAACCATGCATACAGCCTTGATACATGTACATAACTACTTGTGTGTACATTTGTGACACAACCGTGAAGAAATAATAACTCTGGGATTAAATATAAGGAAGTTATGAAATTTTAAAGATTCGCGTTTTTTTTTTTGTAAAACAGTTCTTGATTAGTTGATGTGAATGTATAAATGAGTAAACTAACGCCGTCATTCCCCCACAATTTTCCATTGATCGTTTACCAAAAATGGCAAATATTATTATTATTATTTTTTTTTTTGATGGTGGCCTAGAAGTATAAGACGTAATGCTATTCCAGCATGTCCAGATTGAATAACTTCAAGATAATGAACCGTTAGCTATATTAGGTTATGAATCTGGGACATAATTGCCTTAAATTTTATATACATACCAATGCATACTCTATAACAGATTACTAGGCCATGACAATACATTTATTATACTAGTTGCATATTGTTATTCGTATTTACCATGTTGACTGCTCAAGAATTGTTGTGGTAAATTTATCGAAACCCCACATTTCATAACATCGTTAATTTTCATCCGATTTTGATAAAATTTTCCCCGACTTTGGTTATAAGTTTTTAATCTTTCTTTTTTTTAGACTGACTCTCATTTGTCCCGGATTCTCCCCTTTAGACTACAGTCTATACATCTTCTTGAAAATAATAATATGTAGAAAGGGTTATTCCCTCAAGACGCCTACCGGACGTGTTCTAAGAAACGGGAAACTCAAACAGATGTCTATTCTGTTTTTGCAGATATAAGTTCTGGTGTAGACAATAATGTCCCCAGTGTTTGACGATTGACGTAGTAAACCAAACGACCCCCCCCCCCCCACGAAAAATAAGGGGGGGGGGGAGGTGGATAAATTCATGTGGTGACGTATATATGTAACCTTGTACCTTTATTTCTCAGCTTTTTCCAAGAAAGCATGAAGACACTTTCATATTCCCCACCTGTTTTAGGCACGCTCTGTCAGGCAAGAGAAAAGTTTACTCGAGCACAACTACCGAATATATCCACTGCAATAAACTACTCTTTTTTTTTAAAGGTCTGTGGTATATGCTTTGAGAAACAAAGATTGTTGACTTGTATAGGTTGCCCGCACATCATACTATCTAAGATCTGGTTAAGTGTGAAATCATTTCATTTTCATTTCATTTTATTTCATATCCGACCAAAGTATAGAGTACAAGTGACGTTTGCATATAATATATGCAAATGTTATTTGTTCATATATATATATATATATATATATATATATATATATATAACAATGAGTACAGTGTGAATTTTGCATATACCAATGAAATTGATGCATATCATTTTATTCTTTTTTTTTATAATAAGACAAATCACATGGCATGCTGTGATTATCAATGTGAAAAAGTACAGGGATCATATTAGTTATGAAAGTGGCTTAGTTTTGCTACTTTTGGATTTTTTTGCCGCCTTTTTCTCATTTTCTAGACCTAGGAATAGAAGGAATAGACAAAACCCTAGTTCGAATGTTTGCGTCAGTGACATTTTGGCGGATTATTTCATAGGAGGATACGTTTCTGTTGCAGATTGTGGCAACTCTAACTACAGGGACTATTTATTCCTGTTTGCGGTGAACATGTGGTTTGCCTAGCATGTCTTTGGATCTCGTTTCAAAATTGGACAGGCTTCAATAATTGAGTTTCCTACATCGTTTGAGCCGGCGATTGCCATTTTGATGGAAAGGATCCATATCGCTTATAGAGCTCTCCGTCTGATGTAGATTGCGAATACCGCCACAGCTAGTGAAAAAAAAAATTAAAACGAAATGAAAAGAACCGCTTCCCATATTTACCTACACATGTCCAGCTCATTTCGACCAATAGATTCCTGTTCACCACCCCCTCTTTTTGTTTTCTCTCTCCGTTTTGGAGGAAATTGGTGTAGACTGCAAACACCCTTTATTGTATGCATTTGTGGGTTTTTTTTTTTTTGTGTGTGCGAGTATAATACCAATGTGTGTGTGTGTGTGTGTTGTGCTTCTGTGCATGAGTGTACGTGTGTGTGTGTGTGTGTGTGTGTGCGTGTGTGTGTATGAGAGAGAGAGAGAGAGCGAGAGAGAGAGAGAGAGGAGGGAGATGTATAGGGAGATTCAATATAAATTGATTACTCTGATATGCACGTAACCCACATTTTGTTTGAGATAGGCCGCTTTTAGAATGGAAGTTTATCAATTAAATAGAGCGTTTTATAACTTTGATATGATTTTATCAAAACCGGTATATGCCTGGTACAATTGCGTCTATGGGTTTTCGCTACTCGGGATTTTCTCTAGAGCTATTGGCAACATAAAAAATCCTACAAATCCTTAGTCTTCAGATCTCCCGACTATATCCTAAGGAAAGGCAAGGCATAACTATAGCCTGATGATATCGCTGTATAAGATGACTGTACAGACAAATTATAACTGTATGGGCCTACTGCTTCATTTGTAAGAAGAAAAAAAAAACATTGTAAAGACCATTATGGCTTCGTTATTAAGAAGATAAATGCTTGTCATTTCAAAAATTTTACTTATTGCAGCCTGCTACAGGCAAGCAAACAAACAAGCGAGAAGACGAGAAGAAGAAGAAGACGACAAAGGAAAAGTTTGCTATGACATTTAAACTCGTCAGATTATACATCGAACATGAATGTCACCTTAATATCCGACATTCTGAAAGGCGAACGATAGGAAACTGGGCTCATGAATTAATGTGGCACCTAACATTTTACCCAGATTCCTTTGCCAATGCTCCTATTATGTGGTGGCATCGACATTCTCTCCATAATGTAGGCGATACACGGCAACACTCAACGTGTTTATCTCTCAACACGCACAACGCTGCTGTCTACCTCAGATATAAACTCATTTCATTTTGCCAGGCGACTGTTTAAAGCGCGCTTTTCATCATGAATGACGCAAGGTTAAAAAACACGCTGCAGCCTGAATCGCCAGCCAATATCGCCCCTTTTGTGTTGTTTCGATGGGCAGAAAATTCAATTCGCCTCAACGCCTTTCTCAATACACTGAAAAGCCTGCATTGGAATTAATTTTGCGTCGTCACTCCATGCAGGAATTAAAAAAAATACTAACGACAGAGAAAATGCCACGGTAAATTGAAATAAAAGGAGATAAGGCACAAACTGGTCTAGGAAAAGACACAGTCACACTTATACTTCTAAATGATTTTTCATTTCGTCGAAGTTTTCTTTGTCTTCCTCATTTTCTTTGCATGTCCCCCGTCTTTTTCTCTTCCTTGGTAGCGTGACTCTCAGTAGCCATACCGATAAATTTCAGAATCATGTAACTACTACTGACATTAGGTTAGGGCTTACATCCCTTCTAGATGCATGTAAAAAATGAGAAAATATACTTTGCCGGCCCTTCGTGTCGCCAAAATCAATTTCTTTGCCTCTGCTTAGATTCTGTGATGTCTGTCTCATACATTTTCCTAACGACCTATGTCTGTAGGTTTACGAAATGTATAAGGCTATGAAATGAAGCCTGCAAATTGTCGAGAATATTTACTCATCAGTTTTTATTTGTAAAAGTCAGCTCAGAAGCGTTCGTCTGGCAGGCTAATCAAAAAAACATCTATTCATTGGTGCAGACTCAATTTGATATATTATGCAGTATATGATATAACTACGTATAGTCTGGTTCGCGTAATATTTTATACCCTTGTAAAAAAAAAGTGCTGAAAGTATAAGGTGAAGATTGTTTGCCGACGAGAGAAAGACAGAGAGAGATAGAGAGAGAGAGAGAAAGAGAGAAAGAGAAATATGGGTGGGTGAGGTAAATGATTAATGATCTCGAAGTTCGTTTCTTCTAGGATAGGAGATTAAAATCGATTGTTACGTGTTTTTTCCAACATACAAATCCAACCAGGAGATCGAACCAATAATGTAAACAAGAATTTGCAGAATACATTTTCATGGTATTTAAACAACAACGTTTTTGAATAAAAGACACTGTAAGGATTATTACGTAACATGATTGATTGAACGATTGTTTTATTTATTTCCTATAAAATTGAGCAAAACTGTCTACAAAATAATATGAGGTCCCCTATGTTTTATTGTCGCTCCTTTTCGAACCACTGAATAACATTTGCGTATAGCACTTATCCATTGGTTGACGGAACAATTTCTTCAAAGTTGTTCAACTTTTAAAGTATACAATCATCCGTCTTCTATACCTTTATCCCCGTCAAGAACTTTTGAAATTCCATAAATCTCGTACATTACGTGGGAATGCTGGATTGGAAATGAAAATGCATTCGAGACATCATGCATTATCTTTTCCACACATCTATTTGGTCTTGCCGACTGCGATATTTCAATGTTTGGCTACAGTCTTTCCTGATGCATCGACTGCGTTCGAACTCTCTAAAATGCACTTTTCAGGCTGAGATGTTTTACCCGGTCCCGCAGAATCCGGGCACAATAAATATAAATCGTCGACGCGACTCTAGATTGTTGTTACTCCATGCGCGAGTAACACGTGTATCTTTACAAACAAGCTTTGGAAAGCTTTTTCCCGTTGTATTTTTTTGGCTGCAACCGTGAAATCGCGCATTTGGTTGTTCAAAAGAACCGAGTAAGAAGACAGACTCTGAGGCTTCACACACACGCACAGCACACACGCACGCATACACATACACATAAAGCTTATTATCTCTCTTCCTCTCTCTTTTTTCTGTCTCTCTACGTCACTTTGTATATCTCCTCTTGTCAGTTCCTCTTAAACACACACACAAACTCACACACACACACACACACACACACACACACACACACAGGTTTTCTAGAAACAAAACACATGCTATTATAGGTAACATATTTTGACTGTATTATTTCACCGTTATACTATTTTAAGGAACAGATATCAAGCTTATAAAGGAAGTGTGAAAGTAATCAGTCAAATTTAGAAAAGGATTCAGTATCTACCATCCATCAATATACCAATTACTTTTTTAGTGCTCAGCGTCATCAGAAAAAAAAAATAGTAGACTAAATCAGGCAATCAAAGCGTGGGTAAAAGTCATTGATAGTAGTGAGGGTGGCATATAGTGTTCGTTAACATAGCCATCACGGTCTGGTGCTTATGGCAATTTAACTTACGTTTTGTAGAACCGGAGACCTTTACTCACGCAGAATTAGCACGGGTTCCCGCGGGACGCAGACAATGGATGCGCCACGAAATGGATTCGTGACTAAATGAAATTCGCATTGACCAAGAATATGATACAGTACACAACTCTATGCTCCGTACTTGTGAAATGTATTATTCACCCTTTTCTCCTGCTTTTTACTTCACATAGCGCGTATAATTTCACAACGACGACAATCATCTTTACGAAGATATACGTATCATTAATACCTTTAAATGTAAAACGAGAACAGAATGCGTGGAGTGCTTCTGCTGTCGTCAGATATAGACTACTGAAAATTGTTATGTGCTTTGTGTATGCGTGTATTTGTTCGTTTGTTTCTGTGTGTGTGTATGTGTGTGTGTGTGTGTGTGTGTGTGTGTATTTTGTTTCCCTCCAAGCAGCAATATTGGTCATATGTGTACAATGAATAGCAATTCAAAGACTTGAACAGTTAAATCTGACACCCTTTAAAAAGACTTCGTTTTCGTTTTCCTATAATCTAATAGCGTATTTATGAAGTTGCACATGGGGATAAGATTGTCTTACCAATTTAAGATGAAAATTTGTTTAATATAGATCGTTTTACAGTGTTTGGAAACCTTGATTCCGGAGTAATTTATTTTTCTCCATTTTTCTTCACCAGTTGTCATCAGGTTGGTGTTGTTCTGGTGAGATTTTATAGTATGCAGATGGACGTCCATTGAGGTTAGTTTGATCTCTTGTGAATATTATTGGTTATTCGATCCCTCTACAATATCTATGTCCAGCCGTATGGAATGTTAAAGGGGGAAAAGAGATGAAAACATAATGGTAATTTGGAGGCACTGAATATCTTTCGTTTTATTTGCCTTAGTTTTTATTTTGTGTTTATTTTTATTTCTCTCGTTCTCCATTTTTCCTTGCAGTCCAAACTTCCGCTGGTAGAATCACTTAAGCAAACCTGAAAGAAGATGGGAACAAAGGGGATATTAAGAAACAGAAAAAGATGATGATTATAATCAACATTATCACTATATGATTATCCTTATCAAAATAATTATTATTGATGTCAGACTAATCATTATTATTAGTATCATTGCCATTAGCATTAGAAGATTAGAAGTACTAAAATCTGTGCCATCTTGTATATACGCCAACAAATTGTCACTTAATATTGATAAAACTCATTGTATGCTTTTTAGCAACAGTCTTAAAACCCTTCCTTTTCATATTAAGTTTAATGAAACTGAGTTAAATCAAGTTAGTAGAATAAAATTTTTAGGGCTTTTTATTGATAGTGATTTATCTTGGAAATCCCACGTTAGTTATTTAAGTAATATTCTTTCTAAAAATACGGGTGTTCTTAATAAACTTAAGAGTGTTTTTCCAAGTCAAATTCTGCTTAATCTTTATTCTGCTTTGATTACTCCGTACCTTAATTATATTATTCTTGTGTGGGGGAATGCAACTAGAAATTTTCTTGATATACTGTTCCGTATTAAAAAACGCGCCATCAGAAATATCAACCATGTCGGATATTTGTCCCACACGAATGATTTGTTTTTGAAAAATAAAATAATGAAAATATCAGATCTGTTCAGTTACAACGTCGGCATATTCATGTACAAATTTTCTGCCAAGGAGTTACCGGATGTTTTTACTCGCATGTTCAGGAAAACTATTTGATTCATAATTATCCTACCCGCCAAAGTGACGCATTTCACCTTCCACGTACTCGAACAATTTTCGCTAAAAAAAAAAAAAAAAAAAAAAAAAAAAAAAAAAAAACAAAAAAAAAAAAAAAAAAAAAAAAACGATAATATATACGGGCCCTAGATACTGGAATGACCTCTCCCCCGAAATAACAAGCTGCTCGTCTTTATATTCTTTTAAACGTAAATTAAAAGAGTCTTTATTGAGTGCATATTTTGCAGACACTGAATAGTCGTAATATCTTATGTAATACTGTGGTATGTTATTGTCCAATCAAACATTTTGTCAACACGTTGCAGATTACATTTAGGGTCTTGCCATCAGGCTCTCTGAATTCATCATTAGCAATTCCACATTCTACTTCGTTTCCCTCTCTTCCTCTTTCCCTCTACCCCTCTCTAACTTTCTATGCAGAGTTTGACGGCAGGCACCAAATGGCTTAATAGCTGTACATGTTACTTTTTGTGTCTTACTGATCATATCCTGGTGATAGTTTTAATGCAACAATAGTTTATAGTATATATACCAAAGTAGGCTTTATAATAATGATGGCTCGGTCACAGTAAGTTCATATTAAAGTATAGTTTATTTGTTTTTCTTTTTCTTCTTCTTTTTCTTCTTCTTTTGTATCACATAAAATTTGGCAACCTTACATCATCATTCTGGTCTTATCTTCTATCCGTTCTCCGTTTCTTTTTCACAAAAAACTGATTACTCGGGGCTTACAGCCAAACAAGCTAGCTTTCATGTAGGTCCCGTCATACTTCTCTTTGATCAACCCCATTTCGATTTCGATTTTGACCAGTTATCATTACATGTAATTACTGTGTTATCACCATGTATATTGTTTGTTTTCTGCACATTGTTCACAAGGTAAAATAACTTGTCTGGTTTCTGTTGCAATGTTCATAAATGAGAAGTATGAAAATAAAATGAATTGAATTGAATTGAATTGAAATCATTATGAGAAATGCAACGAATGAAGAAAAATTAGAAGTATTAAAGCGTATATGCAATTAAAACCTTATAATCTATGGAAAGGAACACCAATTTCATGGTCGTGTTTATTCTGGCTTGCCGCACACATCATACATTATGCATAAAACTATCATATCTTTACCCTCTTTCGACATACTACAAGCAAACAACACACTTGTGGAATGAAGAAAAATATGTCCGCTGCAGACAAGAAAGACCCAAGTGTTTTGTTTTTCTCGGGACCCTTGGAAACGCGATGCAGATGCCTTTGCCGAAGAAACTAATGGCTCACTCTTTTCCCCCGCCCTCAATAGGGTAGGAAAGGAGGAACCTTATGTTTGCTTTGACAATGGCGTTGCCATCATACAATAGTTCGTGCTCTCCAAAGAATCGAATAAATCGAAGGCATTTTCGTTGTTTACTTTGATGTCGACTGAAGAGAACATGGGTTGGGTGCGATTGGTATATGACTCGTGGGGACGTGCATGTGAAATTTATGAATATTCATCGTTCTAAGTGGGTTGCTCACCCCCGCAGAGACAAGATGTGACCAAGCACTTCGTCTCTCTGGTATCATTTTACCACGACACAGCTGGCCAAGTTTGATTTGGGTATATTCGAAGGCGCCCCCAGTTCACTTGTAATATACAGTGCTCCCACAGAGCATCGTAATGTATTCCGAGACAGATGTAGTTCTGGGTCGACGACCACTTTCTCATCGTATTTGTGTGTAGAACTATAGCATACCATACAAAACCAATCGATTCATAACAAGTGTACTATAACGATAAACACAACTTGTTTTAAACCTGCCAGCCACATAGGTTGCATAGTCTTTAGTGAAATACCATCACTATGAATAACTTATCGATGGATAAAACAAAACAAGAAGAAGATATTGCCCAGAAGGGCGTAAGTGTCTCATAGAAGTAAAAGTAGCCTGTAATCCATACTCGTGTGTGTTTGTGTATGTGTGTGTTTGTGTGTGTGTGTGTGAGTTTGTATGTGTGTGTGTGCATTTTTTGGGCGTAGGTGACTGATGACTTGCCATCACGTTTGTAATCTACCCCTTTTACAGAATTTAAGTATTATATTCTTCTCCCCATACTGAGTTACTTCAACTGGTAATCATATTACTTGTAACAATCTTCAATCAATATATCATTAATTTAACCACAATATCCTACAACGTAATGGCCCTGATCGAGAGTAGCTATATATGCTTACTGGAATAATTATTGATTCCTATCAGAATTCAGGTTTATTTTTTTTTTTGATAATCAGTCCAACAAAAATTAAAGAAAGGGCAAAATTATTGAAAATTCTTATTTTCGGGAAAAAGAAGGACAATTCAAAATAGCGCTATGGGCCGCAATATCTAACCCGTTGACTGAGCTTTCCTATCTCTTGCCTATTGAGGTAACTCAGGGACAACAGGTCAGTCGCACTGAGCACAGAGAACCTTAACTTCTTTGGTTAACTGCCTCACTGGAGCTGAGTTCGCTCACCCAAAATTGCCCGTATACTCGCTTTGATGAAGTTCACTAAAAATCAAAACACTCTTTTCTTCTGCGCGGAGAGGAGAAATTTATTCCGTAGCTCGTATCCGCGCAGAAATTCAAGACGTCTGTTCGTTTCTGTATAGGAGGCCGCGCCGGTTCAAAACAGATTAATGACAGCTGGCCGAAACTCCTCGGCTCTGAATCTAGTAGCTAATCAATCACTCGTGTTTCCTTTTCGTCTCCTCCTGTAGTTTTATGCATCACTAACAAATCCGCCATCCCCTTACCCTCCTCTGGAGGACGCGCACGAACCAATGGAACTTAGCACGCACGCCGATAGTCGTACATCCATCACGCTTTGTCACCGAACAAATTTCCCGCCATACTCGCTCCCGCTCACTCTACCTCTATCTCCCTTTAATATATACACACACATACACTCACACACACACACACACACACACACACACACACACACCCGTCTTGATATAAACCCACACACACATACACACATACACACGCACACACACATACACCGAGCGTTTCACTTTCCCTTGGCTACGTGTGCACGTATTCTCGCCAAACCTCGCAAACATATTAAAGAACAACGAACGCCAACCGCCTACCAGTGGATAAGGACGACGGCTGCGCGGAAGGATGTGGAGCTAGACCCTCTCCAGGCCGCTGTCACATGGCATCCCTATCGCCATAATTCATCCTCTCCTCTCCTTATATCCGTCGGAAGGGGAGTCACTTGGGTTTACTTACTTTGTGGTAGTCTGTGAACAGATTGCTGAAGAGTCATGTTTTGCTATGTACACATCTACCGGAGATAAGAAGAAGGAGGGAAAAAAGCGCCATAAAATGTAAAACTTGCCTTTATTTTCTGCAATTGTCAGCTGGTATCCAACGTAGAACAGGATCGCCGGAATACCTCTGGATGCAACCTTGACATATTACGCCAAGTGGTGCAAAGGACATATTCTATTGAACAAGATAGTGAAATAAGCGACTGTTGTATAACGGCAAACCGATATTGCTAACGGAGAAAAACCACTTTGAAAAAAAAAAGAGAAACTAAACTAAACTTAGAGAAGAAGTTTTGAACCTCTGAGTGTAGTAGGCGTCACAATATCATTCTGTGTCTTGAGGAAGCAGGGTATTGCTTCATCTTTTAATCACTGTTAGAGTGAGGGAGAGAGGGAGAAAAGAAAATCGTTTAACGATGGCTTCTGATGCGGATCTTGGGAGCTTCTCGACATCTCAAGGACCAAATATAACCGACGGCGGGGTCGCCCTGTCGACCACGGCCTTGTTGGTGATGCAGACCCTGCCTCGAATCCTCCTCATCCTCATCGCCATCACCGGTCTCGTTGGCAACTCCATCGTCATCTACATCATTGGCAAGCATCGAGACATGAGGACGGTCACCAACTACTTCGTGGCCAATCTGGCCATCGCTGACATCACCTTTCTGATATTTTGCGTGATACCCACCGTCATCGTCATCGGAATGAACGACTGGCCTCTAGGAGCCTTCATGTGCCGTGCAACGCCCTACATCCAATATGTGAGTAGACCGAACCCATGCCCTCCATCCTTCTATCCATCCATCCATCCATCCATCCATGTTTCAATCAATCCATCCTGGTGGTTTAATTTCTGTCTTTACAAATTAAATGTCTTTTTTTTTCACCATGCGGTTGTTTTCTTGTTGGTTTGATGATCACAATGTTTGCAAGGTTTGTGCAAAAGGGCTGTGAATGGATTCGGACAAAGTATGAAAGGATGGTTAAAAATGTGACGAGGAGTCTTTGTTCAGCTTTATTGGTTATACGGATCCACTTTGTAATGAGTGAGATTTTATATATTTACACATATAGTTGTTGTATTGAAACGCAACTCCTTTGTTATGAAATTATGAAATTATTATTATCCAGATTACTTGGTAAAAACATCTACGGCAACCTTGCAATCCTTTCTATAACACGACACAATTTTATCCAAATGGTGGCAATATTCTGGACGGGGTGCTTCACAGATAAATTGCATTCCCTGATAGGTTAACAGATATTTTGATATTGAAGTGTGGCGCCTTGGCGGAGGTATGTTCTATTTTTGTTTGTCTACTATCTAATCCTAAGGAGTATACTATTATAAATATCAACACACGTATTTTCATGTGGGCACATTCGGTATCCTTACATTAAACCTTGTACCCTACTATGGTTCAGCATATACTACATACACACATTATGACCTATATAAATACAAATACATTTGGGTGTGTTATATAATATGTGCTTGTGTGTTGTACTTATTTCATTGGATTTTTTTTTTCGTGCAAATGGGTACGTGCAACCCTAAACTACGATATTTCATGCAAACATACTTATTGTTTTGATCCAGGAGTTGCAATATGCGAATATTATGCAAATCAAGAAGGATATACTTGTAATATATATATATATATATATATATATATATATATATATGTGTGTGTGTGTGTGTGTGTGTGTGTGTGTGTGTGTGTAGATCTAGGTTTGCCTCTTTTTACAAATACAACCAATAAATATAAAAGCTGGTTTCCACGTTGTTTCCGTGTGGGAGAAATACGTGACGCTCTCAATGCCAGTGAAAAAAAAAACAGACATATTCGTGCATCCTCAACAACTCGCGCTGAATACCAAACCAAATTGAATTGACTCTTGTGGGGCGAAAATGGACAAGGACTTCATAATCCTGTCTGATCCTTAATTAGTCACGTGGAGCATGTATTCATGTATGTAGTAAACACACCAATAAAACAAAGCAACTTTGAGAAGGAGGAAGTCACACAAAAGAAACAGGAAATGACGTATTCGTCCTTGTTTGATAATGATAATACAGCAATGAAGAATTAAAGAATCTTCCCAGCCTCTCAAAAAAGAGTCGTAATGATACATGTCTTATTTTTTCCGTTCAATCTAATTTACAGGATAAATCCGAAATGTAACAAGAGAGAGAAGAAAAAAAAAACAAGTTTTCTAGAACCAGCATTTTCAGAGAGATAAGTTGTTTGGATTTTTTTTTTTATTTAGTAAAGGCAGCCAACTCTCTGCTCGTATGAGATGACTTAACTACTTAAATTTGTTAACTACTTAAATGTTTTGTATTGTCTCTTCGTGTTGATCAAATTATTCATTTTTCAGAAACGAAAATGTTTTACAGAAGCCAAAGCCTCGAAAAAGTATGTTGTTGGCATTGATTACGACCACTTTTCGCTGATGCACATTATGCTGCAGCCATTGTAGGTATTCATGCCAATAATGATATGCTTTAAATATCTGCGTGCCCATTTGCTCGGTGAACTTTATTTTTCTTGCAGTTCCTTTAAAATCGCAATCAAATCTATCAATGTCTGATGAAATTGGCTGATGAGTCTTCATACAAATATCCCATCGACATTCATGTGTGTTTGCTACGAGAGGTGGCCAAATTAGTCAAATTGGGAGATGGCACACAATGACTTTTGCCGCGGGGCTTCAAAAGCTCGACGAAATTTCCTTGTCGTAGGGGAAACATAATCCCCCACTACCCCCCCCCCCCCCCCCCGGTCGATGCAAATTTGAATGACAAAACTACTCCACGGCGCTCTGGGAATCGTGGTTTGATAGACAAGGAGAACGCATGTATGAACAGCGCGGTATAAGAGGACGGAGTTGTTCCGTCTTGCGTCCCGATAACGGTATTATACGGGAAAAAATTTTTATCCCGCGCGCAATCTCAGCCAATTCAAGCACATAGATGAATCTGATTGAAGAAGAATTTGAATCACTGGTGGGGAAAAAAGGAGAAAAGTTCACCGTTTCTTTATGCTATGACTGCTTGACGCGTAATTGCATTTAAGAGTGATTGGTTCAGCGAGTACTATGTTTTAGTCGCGAAATGAGTATGCTTGAATGCGAGGGAAGTGGCATAGCCCAAGTAACCGCACATTTTTACAAGCTTTCAGTGTAGCGTAATATGGCGGAAAATTACAGCGGCGGGTATACTTTGGGCCGTGACGTCAGAGGGAGAGGGGACATCTGGCAAAAGTACAAACATTGTACGATCACGGAGCGGGTTCCCGCCACAATCGAGTATACTACAGAATGATGAGGCGACAAAAAACAGAGAGAGAGAGAGAGAGTAAGAGAGGAGGAGAAAGGAGTGGAGAACACCAGAGAAATAAAACAGAGGGAAGGAGTGAAAGAGAGAGAGAGAGAGAGAAAAGCCCAAGAGACTGGAACCCCATCTTTATCTACGTTCAGAACGCTTCATAATAGATCAGATAGCAGTAGTAGGTGCTATCAATAATTGAATAAACCAACTATATGCGATCACGGAAATATGTTTGTTCTCGGTGCAAGGCCCTCTAGGAACGGCTGGAAGCAAACTTGAAGCGACGAGAAAATGTAGCAGTCTTTTTACGCACTGAATCATTTCATTCCAGAGACTCATTCATCTATACGAGGAACGCCTCTCAGTTTGAATCTGATATTATACGTAATCTCGCAAACTCTTCCAAGTTTCCTTGCAATTCATTTTGTGAATGTTATTTGAATTACATTAACAATATCAGAGTGGGGATCTAACTCTTCTTCGACAACGAAACAGAAAGTAACGTTTACAGTATTTTTCCTATAGTGTATCGTTTCAACTGATTTTCTTTAGTCCTCTATGCGCCACACACCAAACAACTCATTTCCTTCATCTTCTTTCAGTCCTCCAAACCAAGCAGGCTGAAGATTTTTTTCCCCTTTAGTTGTTGTTGTAATTTTACCTTAAGATTGCAAAGTAAATGATATATCACAATCCACAAGCTGACAAGGACGTAAAGTCAGATAAGATACTAGCTTCGCAATTGCATTCAGTACTTGGGTTGCTGGAATGAAATACTCATTGCATCAATGCAGGAGCTTTTTCTAATGACAGGCTACTGTTACGGGGTTTGTCGCCTTGCCAGCCGTGACTTCGGTCAACAGGGTTCTATCAACATTCGCTTCATCACCGCTAAGCCCCGCTCTCTCCCTCGTCATCGCCCTAGTCGGCAGTCGCCAGTTAGGGGGGCATCCACGCCGCCGACTCCAGGGTAAAATCAAATAAACATGAACCTTGAAGAGCCTTCTCGCTGCTGTTAACTGCCCACGATTTCCCCGATGTCAGTGTATCCCTGGTAGGCCTGAAGACGCGGCAAGGACTCCAATAAGACCCTTGAGTAAACATTTATGCAAGGTACACATACCGCCATGATTGATCGAAGGTTTGTTTCACACACATAATTGATCGCACCGGCGGTTTGCAACGCTAAATCTTCGCCGTTAAGACGCATTATTCATTTGTCGCCTGCAAATTCGCGTACTCTCCAGTATTCTGATGCGAGTGGAATTGACTTGACCGGGCGATGGATTCTACCTCAGCACGCCCTGTAAACACGTGTGACTGACGCGGCTGACACGACCAAACGAAAATTCGTTAGAAAAGCGGTGCTGTAAGTAATTCATTATCATAATTACTCTTCGCCTGTCTCAAGAACCTTCGCTTGACGAACTCATACATATGTGAAGGATACAGTAGAATGATAAACTTTGAAACATTCTCAGCCCCTATCGCAGGGCTTCACTTGCAAATCTACGTGAGAAAACCTACGTTAGAAAAGTTTTTTGTTTAGCGTCTCTCCGACGAAAACTGAAGTCACACAGCGGTTAATCACTCACAGCGTCAGTTCTTACTTGATTGTAAGACATTCGTAAGCACAATGGCAATTACAGGAAGAATAATGCCTAATAAACAAACCCTACATGACTGGATTATAGCGGTGACGAGTACATTGCCTATAGATTAACCACTTAAAGCAAATAGAACGATAAGATTTGTGCTTGTCTGAATATTTGAGGTGGAAGGGGTCGCCATTAACTTTTCATTTGCATTTTGATTGCACCAGATGCTAACGATATATCAAAATTGAGAGTAAGATAAATGAGTTGAGTTGACTTGAATTGAGGTGCGTTGATTTATTGAACCAAGGTAAAATGTTTGTTATCATCAGCCATGTTTTACATCAAGGCCGTGAAATCGTAACATATACGACAAAAATACAATATAGAAATCATACAGTGAAGAGAATCCAGCCTTAAACATATTAATCAATGAAAAGAAAAAGAAAACAGTAAAAAGTTACTTAATAGAAGTAAAAGATCACAATGTTAAACAACACATGGCAAGTGAAAGACGGTTTGATATTGTGGAACAAGAAAATTTGATGGGATCAGGCCAAACAACTTACATAGGAAGTGTGCTATACCTCTCACTTATGCTACCCCTTGTTTGCGTCATTGATGGGATTACGGAGGAATACATGATTTGATCACATCCACCCAGAGCCGGGGTGGAGGGTGGGGTGGGGGGGGGGGGGGGGGCGTAGGGGAGGCGGAAGGATGAATGAAGTGGGAGGGCGTGGCTGTGTATGGAGGGGAGGGCCAAATTAACGTTGACTGATCATCTCTGTCAACGTACTACTCTTGGTGGTCTCATCACCGTATTCCATCCTCATCATCATCACCGTCCGATTGGTAGGATTCCAATCACCGACTCCTTCACCATATGGCGTTGTTGTTTTGTCCCCCGACCCCTCAAAGAGAAAACATGCTGCGGCAGAAATAATGATAGCTACATTGTGTCCGGGCTCCACAGAGCTCGCGAGTTGATTAATCATCCCTGGAAATGTAGATAACAATGGTATTAGTGGTAATCGTTGGATTACTTACTGAGATCCGCTTCGCATTCGTCATGTCTTTAGCGAATCTTCTCTCATGAAGGGAACAAAAAATTGATCTTTCCTCAGGGCGATCAGTACCATCTGTCATTAAAGGTATTGCTTTGCCGGATATTCGACGAACCACCCCCTCCCCCGGGAAAGAGTTAGGGCAGGTATCAGATTGGAAGGGACTATGCCGCACATGATTAACATCAATGGGTTGCGATCAGAGGGACAGTGCCCTTTTCCGCGTCATTTGCTTCTGAGAAAATGCAGGGATGACAAATCGTGGACATTACGATATTGACATTTGACCTTAAAGCGTCCATTGCATGTCACCGCTTTGTTATGTTGTTTAATTTGTACAAATCATACAACAGGTAGATACCAATACAGTCTGGAGTCGCGTGGAGTTATGCAATACACGCTCTTAATACTTTTACCTCTTCCTGGTCAAAATGATTTTGAGACAGGTACTCTCTCCCAACCATTTCATTTAGAAAGAAATTGAACCATTTCTTGCACTAGGCGACGTTGAGACATTGATTGCGAAATATTAAATAGTAAATGAACTCAAAATGTAATTATTTTTCTTTGGTAAATCGGGTGTTACGGCCATTGTGGTTTGATGCCTTTTATAACCTGCCCGATTTTGACGATCAAGATCACCCAGATTTTAATCATTCTATCAATGCATCGTTTGTTTTGCTCAGCTGTTCGTAAGATGAATGCTTAACAGTGATCAAAGATTATATAGAGGTTAGATGTAGGCTATTTAGACACTTACATTATGATGCTGGAGAAATATCAAACTTCATGCCATTTGCTACTTTAAAATGGTGTTAGAGTGACGCAGCTTCACACTTTCTTTCTATTTTTTTCTATAGAAGCGTATTAGGTGGTATTGTTTTTAGCATCTCGTTTGCACCTAGCCCTGGGGTCAAAGTGCCAATCTAGATTCCTAGGAGCTTCCTCGTGCATCACGGTCCGGGTATTTTCGAAACCTTTCCACTTCCGAGCACTCTCCGTCGCTTCATAATGTACCTGTACCCCGTCATCAACGGAGTCTCTTCCCCACCCCCACCTCACCCCTTAGCTGCTCCTGCCACCCCCCCCCCCCGTCCTTGGATCTTAAAGTTCGCTCCCCCTTCCCAAAAAACAAAAAACTTAACAATTACAACGACGATAATACGCAAACTACACAAACAAACAACATTTTAAACAAACAATAAAAAAATCATAACAAAATTCTAGTCTGTTAGAGGATACAATGCGCGTCACTGATAACAGCAGTTACAATTAGAAATAAAAACCACAGAAGTATACCATGCGTTGTTCTTAATATTTTCAAACGGCTCGAACTTTTCAAACATCCAAAGGAAATCCTTCTTCCTTTTGTTTGTTTTTTTTTTTAGTTTGTATAGTCATCTGATATTAGATATTTGGGTTACGTTTTATTCTGGACTTTTTTTTTCGAATTGTGTTTTATCCAAACTTACTTGTAACATGTCAGAAGTATTCGATATCAATTTGATCCCCACACTTTGCATAAAATTACAATAATTTCTATTATAATCAAATAACGTACTCAAGCGGAAAATCCTCGAACACAGCAAGTTTACATGAATTTTGAGAGGGTTTACCAAGTTGGTTCCTATTTTTAGGGGAAAGCCTAAAGCTGATTCTATTCCGATGTAGTAGTCTCCATGGAGATTACTTTGTGTATGGCGTCTATCGCGTTGTTTTCCTATGTCTCGATTTCATTTAAGTGTCCTGCGAACATAACTGATTGCTTACGGGAGTATGATGTGGGGCGTAATAATCCTATGGAGAATTACAACATGTCAGAGGCTTCGAGTTAAGTATGTGCTCGCCTACGGGTAAAGGATTGATAAAAAGGACCAGATCAAATCGATTGCAAGCTTTCACTTGTTTTGCGAAAACAAAATGCTCGCCACGTGCTAGACTTGCAGCTAATCGTTTCATTACGATACACGCCACAAACTTCGACCAGCGAACAATCGCCAACTTTACCCTTGACAGAAACCCGCCCTTCGGCGGCGTGCGGGCGTATTTGAAGCCAACGCTGGCCGAACTCTGAACTCTAACGGATAGATTTTAAGCTCGGACCTCATAGCTATGTATATAGATGCTGCAATAACAGCATCCATGTTTACTTTGGAAAAAAAACTGTACATCCACCTGCTCATTAGGGTAACTTCGTTACCACTTTCCCTGGATGCATAGCTGTCCGTCTAAGTGAAACCCATAAGGCACGAACGCAATGCCCAATATATCTCAGACTTAATTTTGCATTTTTTCAGTTTAGTCAGAAGAGGGGGAGAGATAGATAGACAAATAGATAGGTAGATAGATAGATAGATAGATAGATAGATAGATAGATCGATAGATAGATAAATAGATAGATAGGTAGGTAGGTAGACAGATAGATAGATAGATAGATAGATAGATAGATAGATAGGTAGGTAGGTAGGTAGATAAATAGATAGATGGATAGATAGATAGATAGATAGATAGATAGGTAGATAGATAGATAGATAGATAGGTAGATAAATAGATAGATAGATAGATAGATAGAGAGAGAGAGAGAGAGAGAGAGAGAGAGAGAGAGAGAGAAGGAGAAAGAGAGAATGTGTCTGAGAGTAACCTTCACCCACCCGAGCAAAACATTTTATATGCTATCATTTATTTTGTCACTGATCTTTCTCTCGTCGCATAGAGAATACACCGTGTTTGCATGCGTGATTGTGCTCTGTGTTAGCATTTCGAAGAATGTTATTTGTGCGGTAATTGCCACATCTATCAGGGTGATATCCTCGCGGCAAAGTGATCGGAAAATGCTTTGACATCCACCACAAGATAAGTCAGAATATCTCCATATCGACGAAGAAAGAGAAGCAATCTCTCCCTCCCCATTTCTCCTTTACAACCTCTCCATCTCTTTTCTTTTTCTCTCGCTCTATTTCCATCTCTCTCTTATCTCTCTCTCTCTCTCTCTCTCTCTCTCTCTCTCTCATCTAATATCTGTCTTTCTCTCTCTTTACATATGTATATGTATATATTTCTCTCACTCTCTTCTCTGTTTCTATCTGGGTGCAATCATCATTACCACTGTAATATGTCGAGTCGAGTCCACGTGTTTCTTCCATCTCGTTAGCACGATAACTCGCCGATTTCAATCTTCTCTGCTAATGAAACTCTAAATGCTTTTTTGACGTCACCACTATGAACTATGAATAGCTAAAATTGCAAACCTATTGTCTAAGTGTCTACTTCAATATATTTCTCAAGCATTACACAATTACACACGTGCACACACACACACACACACACACACACACACACACACACACACAACATACAAACACAACATACAAACACGTCATCATAATACCCTGATAGGATCGCAAGATCTCCTAACAGTCAGAACAGTTGCGAGAGAATAGATTTTGGTCTGTGTTAAAGAGAAGCAAAACGGTTGTTGTCTACCTCTAAATCTGTTGAAATTAGACTTTTCTCGATTGTAAGGAATCACTCTAATATGCTGTTGTTGCTATTGTTTGAATTTACTTATCATGCACTCAGGTCTGTATTTCCAGCACGTGTCTGTGGTGGCTGGCTATTATTGTATTTGTAGAATTCTGGTAACTGACTGGGAGAATCGATCTTATGTCGCTGCAAAGGCGTATGTGGGGAATTTAATGTGGACACCGCCACATAAACACACATATAAACTCTTTTGGCTCCCGAACCCCCCCCCCCCCTCCTCGGAAAAAAATTAAGCAAACAAGCAAGCAAACAAACAAACAAACTGACTATAAAAAATGTATCCAGAATAGATATAAAATAACACCAGAAAACCTTTAACTTTGCGAAAGTTCTATCCCAAGATTCTCCTTATCAAAAAGAAAAAAGAAAAAAAAAAGAGGTTTGGGGAATAGTGTATTGCCCAAGGATCTGACCATTAGCACTATATAAAATAGATGGTCTCTCCCCCCCCCCCCCCCCCATTTTTACCCACCACGTTCCTCTCGACCCGGGTGTGTAGATGGACACATGACAAGGATACACGGTAAAAAAAAAATAATAATAATGGCAGGGCCTCTGGTGAAACAGTTATGAACAGTCAAGAGTTTCAGATAAATCGGACACGTTATCATCGCCAATGTCCATACCTGTATCTCCAAAATAGCTTGTATGATCCATAGACCATAGTGACCAACGACATCAATACCCAAGTAGATTCACTGATTCCACACGCGAGTAGAAAAAAATGAAGAAGTTCACCTACATTTTTTTTGCACCTCACGTTTACAGGGAAAAACAAGAAAGAGACAAACAAAAATTTACATGCACCGCGCGTGACGGAATCAGAAAGGCCTTTATACGCAACCTATCGAGACCTATCACGCACACACACACACACACACACACGTATACATACATATATATATATATATATATATATATATATATATATATATATATATATACACACATATACATATATACATAATAAAATGAAGAGCTTGCTTCCAAAAGGCGTTAAATCCATCATTTTCAATGGATTTAGCGCCTTTTGGTTGCAAGCTCTTCAGATATATATAATCATTCTGACGTTTTATTTTAGGAAAAATGTCACTGAAAATGCAATTGGAATCCCTTTTTTATTTCAGGAATAAACTTTGCTTTTGACTATTATGAACATTGAATGCAAACTTATACTGAAAAAAAAAATGAATTTCTTCATAAAATGTATAAAACCTTGGTGTCCATTACATTTACTTCTATCATTTAGCATCAATGGTATTGACAATAATTGTCTATCCAACTTTATGACTATCAAGACCATGCATATAATCACTCCCTATCATTGTCATATATAGTTTGGTACGACGAATACAGTGATGCATGTTATGAAGGCGAGGTAGAGTCTACACGAGAACAAGTAAGTTCGAACTTCGAGTTTTAAAGTCAAGAGTCTCGACTCCTGTCGACCTGGCAACGCGGAGTCAATACCTTCGAAACATCAAGGGCCTTTTCAGTCACTCGTAGGACCCTTTAGTCTCATCTCAGTACTTTTTTTTCTTCTTTATCTTCCCCCATCCACTCCTCCGTCCCCCGTGACTTTGCGTTTCTGGGAAACAAATATGGACGAAACAGGTTTTTTCCGTTCCCCTTTATACGACAAATTTACAGACTATTCGCTAGAGAAATTTATAGGCATTAAGAGAAAATAGGTAGAGTTAAAACCTTCTTGAAAAACAAAACAAAACAAAACATGTGACATTTAAAACCGAACATGTTTGATTTCCATGACACCATTCTTAACGGCTGAAATAATTTTTAAAAGCTTTTTAGCCACCTCACACATTTTGTTGTTGTTGTTGTAATATCAAGCTTTGCCAACTGGGACTTCATCGAGGGTAAGAATATCTGTATAATATTATGCATTGTGTATTGCATGCTCCACAAGGACGGCGGAACAGTTTTCATAGGGGTGGAGGGGGATGTTGATCCGTTCTCCCTCCCCCTTACTTAGACGGAAAGAATCTGGGGACGGAGCCTTTTGAAATACGTTTGTGTTATGATTTTTCCCCGAGTTTAAATTTATCTTTGACTAGCCAAAAATGGAGGGTGGGGGGGGGGGGGGGCTGCAGCCCCCGCTTCCCCCCTCCCCGTTTCACCGCCCTTGCTTCATAATGACATAAGCACACTTACATGTAATAGCCTATTGCATTGTAAATAATATTGTATTGTTAATGCTACACCTATGTTGTCTGAAGTACTCTCGTGTTTTCTTTTAACTCTATACTTTAACAGACCTAGGAGTAGCAGAAAGATTTCTGCTTGCAGTGATCCTGTCTTGGTATTTTATGGTGGGAGTTGCCGTGTCATCATTATCATAATCAGGAGCATTCACGCTTTTTTAGAATTATCATATTTTTGATCTTTATCAAGTCAATCGTATGGACACGGAAATGTACTCTCATACACTTTATACAAGCATACAGAACCACGCGGTCTGAATCGCATTATCATGGCGGTCTAATGAAACCGGTACTTTATTCGATGGCCTTCTTTGGCCAAGGGTTGGTTTTTTTTTCATACTCCATGGACCCGCGCATATTTTTTTTTTTTTGTCTTGAAGCCTTGCTCATGATTTGTTACATTTCCGGATATGCTCTGGACCTTGTCGAGGGAGCCACGTCGTATTATACTGCTTCTCCTCATCCTCATCCTCTTCTTCCTCCTCCTCCTCCTCCTTTTCTTCTTCTTCTTCTTCTTCTTCTTCTTTTTTACCACAAAGGACGTCCTTCAAACCTCACGCACGCCTTTCGCATCAACGTAATGCAAAGCGTCTTAACGCGGCGCGAGTCACTCTAGTATTTGCCAAAGTTTTTTAGTAATTTGGCGCCTATCTTCAAATTAATCAGACGAACGTCAACATTATGTTAGAGTGGCAGCGACACGCTCCTCAAGCGTAGATACTGTACGTCCATGAACCAGAGAAGGGTAGAGTTATTGATAAATATATTTCAAAAGAACTTTCGCATTCAAGTAGACAGCTGCGGGTTCTGATATTTATGGAGTTAGTTATCAAAAATCAAGTGCAGTTGACAAATATAATATTACGAACAGGCTTTTAGGAAGTTCGCTGACACCCAACATCACGCACTATCACAATTATGACCATATCGTTTACACCTTAGATATCAACTCAATATCAAACAATGAATTTATCGATGAAGAAATGAAACAATCAATATTAATCGATGATTCCAGTGTTAACACGTTGCCGGTTGGTAGTCAAGACGCTGTAAAAAGAGCCAAGAAAATTAAGTGTTAAAGGCATGCCACACATTTAAGCAGGAAATCATTTTTTTTTTTTTTGGTTATCTTATCAATGGATTCAATATCCCTATGCGGGAGTCTTATCGTATTCTATATAATGCGATAAAAAGATGCACAGAATAAGTTCAAGAGGTAACCAGTATACACCGGCCATGAAGCGTATGTCAAAACAGAACAGGCACTTCCTAACTTCCGTAATAACAATAACAGCTAGCATGGAAAAGGAAATAACGAAAAGTCAAACTGCTACTTTTAGACTGATGAAAATGGCTTGAAGTGGACAAACCGACGACGAAAACTTAACTATTCAACAGGATTTCAAAAGCAACAAGATGCAGGGAATGTCTCAATTTCAACTGACTTCAAAAATAAACCCCCGAGAGTATGCAAGGTAAACATCCGCCATGGCCTAGTTGTTTAAATGAATAGTAGAAAATGTGGGAAAGGGTAGATGTAATAGATATGCGCCTGATTTTTTCCCCCTTTTAGATGAGTTTTATAAAATGAGGAAAATATAATGGATTCCATAAGCTGTCTATATGTGTCTGACAGTATATAAATATGTTCGTGTCAGTACACGTGAGTGTGTGCATCTACGTGTGTGCGTTTTGTGTGTTGTGTCTGTATCTGTGTTGCATTGTGCTTGCGCTCAGAGGAGAGAGAGAAAATGTATTATGTAGCGAGAAAGATAGGAAAATAAGAGATAGAAAGACAAAGATGATACAACGAGAAAGATAGATGACAGACGGTCGGAAAGTGAGAGAGAGAGAGAGAGAGATTGGGACAGTAAGGTATAGAGTGAGCAAGAAAGAGCGAGAGAGGAAGATGTGGAGAACGAGATAGAAGGAAGATAGTTTAAAAAACAATAAGGCTGAGTCGAGATCCGCCAGTCGCAACACAACTGCATGGCCCTGAACCATAAGCGATGAATGTATGACTAGTCTCGCTGAAGATCCGTTGAACCTTGAAAAGGATTGAAAACTCGGCTTCACAGACGCAGTATCTATTTCAAAACAGGAAAGGCTCCCCATATACACCTATATATACCTGGCCAGGGCTGTCTGATATTGGAGTTTGTTTGTGTGTGTGTGTGCGTGTGTGTTTGTGTGCGTGTGTGCTTGTGTTTGTGCCTTATTGTTATTTTTTGTTGTTAATGGTATAAAAATGAGGCGAACTTTCATACAAACGTGTAATATCCAGAGTTAACATTTAAAGATAGATATTTGCTGGAAAAATATGAAATGTAATACTTTCAGGATGGAGGTTTACGCCTCCCTTGTGGACCCCTAGCTCGTTATCTATCCCCGGCACATCCAGAGAGACTCACTAAATGGTGACGATTCGGCAGAGGAAGCTGGATGCCGTTTCATCGGGTTTCGTCCCCGCTCCTCTCTTTACTAGCAGGCCTTTACTACTAAAGATTTAAAGCCTGGAGGGTTTACTAACCATGGGTTTTCCCTCAAAATCCTGGTGACTCTTGATGTATACCAACACCAAACTTCTGGAAACTGTCGAGTGCAGAAACAGCTGTTGTGGTTGTGTGTTTTTTAAGATATGAAAAGATGCATGGGATTTTTTTTTTATTATTTGATATCATTATTCTATTCCATTTGTGGTGCCGTATCGGATTACTGTCAGACTGTGTCACAGACGGTCTCGCTTCTCTGACGAACGTACTCGTAGAGCAAGAATGCATGAAGTTTATGCAAGAAATCCTGTACACTTTGGGACAGGATTGTCGCATTTGAAAGTCAGTTACCACGGGATGCCCGTCGGGGCACAGGCCTTATACAGACGACTCTGTCAGATGCCTTTCCACCCTGGAACAACAGAATCAGTTCAGTGTTTCTTAGGTGACGAACTTTCCTCGAATTTCCTTCAGGGCAAATCGGACGTGCAACACTCAGCTAAGACCACTGAAACGAACTGTTCCCTAGACTGGCTTAGATAAAAAGAAAAGAAAAGAAAATCACAGTCAAATATTTTCATCAGACTGGCTCCCAAAAAGCGACATCACTGGAATTATCAGACTGATGTCGTTTGTAGTTATATACCAAGAATGCACAGAGAATAAGTTTGTTTACGTCCCAAAAAGCTGATAGGGTCAGAACTGAGGGCTCTGACCTGGAACAATAAAGGGAAAATAGAAAAAAAGAATGTCATAATATTTACCCCCCCCCCAAAACCCCACCCAAAACAAAACAGACAATTAGAAGGAAGAAAGATACAAGCGTGACCGATTATATCCAAAGAAAGACCACTATGAATAACGCCAGGGTCATTGAACCAACCAACTCAAAAATACCTAAAATCATCAAATGAGAAGACAGAAGGAATAAACAAATATGACAGAAATTACAAACAAAGCTTCGAAATGAATAAAGGCAAGCGATAAAAAGGAAAAAGCCGACTAGCATGAGAGAGAGGAAAAAAATAAATACGGGGTAACAAATAAAGAAACAAGTTTGAGATGGAAGAGATGAAAAAGATAACCTCAAATAGCACACGAGAGCAACAGGTGTATAAAAATAGAGGGGACAAGGTAGGAAAAGAAGATACTTAGAGAAAAGGGAGAGAAGATGAGAGTGAGTGAGCTCACGGTTGTGGGATTGGGAAAATTGAGGACGAGAAGTGCATGCAGACTTCATTAATATTCCAAGATAAAGGGGCTAATTGGAGTGGTTTGCATGTGTTGGCACAACTCCAACTGCCACCTATTCCAAGCCCTTATTTTTCCACCGTCTCATTAGACCATGTTAAAGGGATGGTATAGTCTTTGTTGATTATGGAGTTTCAGATTTTAACTTTTTTTGCGAGGAAATTAGAAACCACTTACCTGAGATATCAAAATTCTATTCTGCGAGGAATTTTACGTTTACTTGATGAAAAACGGTTTTGAATGGCTGAGATATCCAAAAAAAAAAAAAAAGTAAAAGAAAGTGGTCCTAAAAAGAGGTGGGTCCCACTTTTTATCAAGACCTCTATGTTCTTGGAAATCTCAAATTTTCAAAAATCAATTTTCATGAAATAAACTTTAAAATTTCTTGCAAAAAGTTAAAATTTTAAACCACATATGAACCAAAACTATACCAACCCTTTAAACTTGTTTATAGCATTGCTCTATATATCCCAGCTGAGAGAGTAGGCTCAGTCGGTGTGGCGTCTGCCTCACGATCACGCGGCCCGGGTTCGAACCCGAGTCTGGACTGAGCAATGTTGTGTGTAAGCATACCGTCCCCTCTAGCAAGAGGCAAAACACTTTGTCCCTCGGATAGGACATAAAATGGAGGTCCCGTGTATAAGAGAGCAACATAAAAGATCCCGCTTCATTTACTCATCGCAAAGAGCAGGGTGTTTAACCCGGTGAAGTGGTCCCACCTCACATCCAACTGGACCCCATGGAAGACCAGCTTAACGTAGCTGAATATGGGCTATCCAGCCATCTTCTCAGATGGAAATGAACAAACAAACAAAACGAAACTTTGCAGTACCATGCTGGAAATGCTTTTGCCTGTTGTTTGGGCAGACTTGAAGATTAAATCTAAATGATACATACTTTTTGTAAAGCCAAGAATGAAACATCGCCACACTCTCTGTGATGATTGAAGCTTTTGTTTTATAACTTAAAATTATTTCATGTTCTGTATCATTCAATAAATCCTACTTTCGTTGAAAGAGCAGTTACAGATACAGCTTGTGAAATAGATCCAAATTCAAAACCTGATGCTAACTGCTATTAAGGACCATGTTCTGGAAAGAAAAGCACACACAAGAAATAGACGTCTTGCGTTCTTGTTAAATGTACATTCTGTTTAATGATGCACTTATCATTCAAAGTCAAGAAGGACGCTGTTGTTGTTGTTGTTTTTTGTGGGGGGGGGGGATTTACTGTGGGTTTACTGCCTTTTTGCTTCGCACGAGACGCTGTCAGAAAAGGAACTATCAACGAACCGTGTGAAACGGGGGACCAAACTGGCCAAAAAGTGAGTCTATACCTGTACTTCACTGCACTGTCTCGGTCACATCCTGTCCCATACAGTACAAATCCATATACCAGAAATTATGTCCTGGAACATTAACTTATTAGATGAAGTCTTGCGGAAGCCAAGTGGCAGGGCTGGCAAGGGGCAGGACGGTGCACGAGTCTTGTTTACTGCCAGCCTGTACGTCGGGATGGCCGTTGTTAGCCATGCAAAGTCTTTAGCGTAATGTAATAAGCTCTGTAACCACTGCACCATCTTTTTTCCCTTTTCTGCATCTGCAGTCAATCAAGGACTTCACTTAATTGACTCAAGTGGTCACGTGCGGGTTTTTTTTTTCCTTTTTTTTTGTGGATGCCAATCGCCAAGTTATGCTGCGGATTGCTGCGCAATTGATTTCTGCGCGCAGTTTCGATTTACCACGCGTCTCGTCGGGAGAATGTTTAGTGACCGTTAAGACACTTGTCGTGGGCAATAAATATTGATCAAATTACTTCATCCATTTCCAACCAACAAAATCACACGGAATCGTAATTTCGGCACCCTCCGCTTAAAATTCTGTTGAGGAAGTTCGCATGTTTACCCTTGTCGATATCAAGAGAACCTCACTCAGAAAGTGAGGTTCAAATTCGAAGAAAATGGTTATAAAATAGCTGATGATGGTTTCTTCAAGTATGCCAGACTATAATAAGATAATTCAAAGTGTGTAGGAGTTGTTTGCCAGGATGATGTGTACTGGACTTCTTTTTTTCTAAGAAACTCTAACCATAAAGTTTGTAAACGCACCCCCTCCCCCATATATGCGCACTTCACTTTTTCCTCTGATGTCTTATGAATTTGTGTGCATATCCAAACTACCTGATTCTTAGGGAACTACAGAAAGAGAACACATTATATTGTCTTATATTCTTGTTTGCTGACCTTTTCTCCCAATTAATCGTTAATGACAAATCATTGTTTGATGTAAAATTTAATTCTATCAAAAGTAACAGAGATTCTTTTTTTTTTGTGTGATGTAAATATGACATCATTGTAATTTGCCCATGATGCCACTATGAAATATTGGTTACAGCTCGTTATTCCGAAGGTTCGTTATTCCTAAGGCTCTTCAGTCCGAAGATTCGTTATTCCGAAGGTTCGTTTTTCCGAAATTCATTTTCCGATTAACAAATCTTCGGAATAACGCCACAAATGTTCGGATTAACGAACCCTTTTTCATTTTCGGATTAACGAACCTCTAGGTATATGAAATTTGTGTGTTTCGGATTAACGAACCTTCGGAATATCGAACCTTCGGAATAACGAACAGCACCCAAATTTTTACATCACACTATAAATGAAATGAGCACATTTCAAACACGAAAATGGGGAGAGTAGACCCTTCCATCACCAATGTTTAGTACTTTCTTAATAGATCTGATGTAATTGGATTCCACATGATACCGGTGTCATTTGCGCAATAGATACCAAAGGCTTGCAGCGACGCTTCACATAAACTTTACACATAAACATGTGAACAAAAACAAGAATATCGATACACATTTAATCCATGCAATTCTGCTTTTGTGTTTTTTGAAAGTTTAGCGAAACGAGCATTCTTTTTAATTGATATTGACATAACAATAGTGATATTAATAACAAGGATAATACTGGTACTGATAATGATTATGATGATGATGATGATAATAATGATAACAACAACAACGACAACAACAATGATAATGATTATGATAGTAGTAGTAGTAGTAGTAGTAGTAGTAGTAGTAGTAGTAGTAGTAGTAGTAGTAATAATAATAATAATAATAATAATAATAATAATAATAATAATAATAATAATAATAGAATAAATTACAATGATACATCAACAACAACAAAATGTCGTGTCAGGAAATTCCTAGCACAGTTTGCCCACTGCAAAAACAGCTGCGAGAGTGTTGAAATCCTTGGGGCTAAGACCTAGGCAAGATCTTCGTATGTCTAACATTATACCGAATAAATTCCCGCCGTCGTATGATCAAGGTTTGAAATCCCTCTGGCGACCTAAATGAGTCTTGATACAATACCGCGGCCTCCGGCGAGAGGGGGGTTAAATGAATGATCAACGAAGCAGGCTTTGCATTCAAGATGAAATCATAAGGATTGCTCTACCGATCGGCCCGGGAAATATATCAGCACAATTTTTTCGTAGCGGGTTGTTTTGATGAATCGCCGAGTGGCTTGGTCTGGTTAATCGTCTGCCGATCCTAAGTGCGGCTTACAACCGATGTCTTATCATCTCGGCGTAATGTTCAGTGAACGTTAGTCCCGTCGCCATGGAAATCCTTTGAATATTGAGAGAGCTCGGAATATCAGCCAAGAAATTGGCAATAGATGGCAGGGTATATTTCAGGTCCTCGAAGGAAAAAAAAAAGAAGATATCCACAGACCAAAGGGAAGGGATGTATAAGTAGAAAGAAGGAGAAAGGAAAAAGTGGAAAGAAGTAAATGGGGATTTGGAATAAAATATTGCAGATGATTGTGTATGCATGATATACTCGAGTATGTATGTAGGCATATATAGGCCTATATCATACATGTATGGAAATTATGTGTTTGTATAATTTTATATACTATATTCTATTATGTGAGAATGTTGGTATGTATTTATTTCATGTCGTTTTGAGGTTTCGGGAGTTGTATAATGTAATTCAACGAACATGACCATGGTACGGGGTTTTGACGAATTTTGACAAATTTTGACGAGCTCGTTGAAATTACTTACTCTTGTGCCAGATGATTAGTAGCATCACAATATTCAGGTCAGTACAATGTATGTATGTATTACTTTTATCTATCTATTCATGCTTCTGTGTATCTAATCACTCGATCATTTCGCATTGAATCTCTGCAAGATAGGTACATCTCGTCATTTCATTGCTTTTATCTTCTTTATTTCCTTTCCAACAAAATCATTACAACTTTGTAATCAAAGAAAAATACTGTGAACTGATATACAATGGAATAATGTAATAGCTTTTGTGACAGATACCAAATCAAAAATTGATTAGAAATGGAACAGACTGCTTTAAAGCAGGGCTTGCCGTTAGCCGTCTCCTCAAGAGCTATACCTAATACCTAATTCCTGAACTAAGAAGACTAGGAAAATTGCCTTTAGAAAGGAAAGAAAGACAAAAAGAAATATACTCACACACACACACACACACACACACACACACACACACACACACAAATACATACATACATACACGCAAGCAAACACAAAGCATACTTTCCCTTACCATTCCTATATCAAATGGAACAGGTGATTCTTGATATACCTCTCAATGTTTCAAGAAATCCCTCGTTAAAAAAAACAATAATCGGAGAAACTCTCTTCGAGCCACACTAGAATACACTGCACTGAGCTTATTATAGTCATAACACTTCCTTAACATAACACCTTCCATAACACTTCCTAGTCTTCCTTTCGTTTAGGTGCAACTTGCCCTTACTTGAAGATGGTACATGTATCATGACCAGATGGATTCTTTGTTCAAACCCCGTGATGTGAATACACTATCGCTAATCATGATCCGACACCTGTTGTGTTGGCGATCTATGTTATGCCTCGTTCGTTTTTTTTTTTTTTCTAGGGGATATTTTCCTTAATCATAAACAAATATCACAGTAATGCTGACATTCGAACCAAAGGAATAGGTGACATCGTTAAATCGTCTGGGATGCGAAAAAAAAAATATGACAGTTATATTGGCGGTAATATTGAGAAAAGTTGGTCTAGGGGATAAAAAGGAGAAAGAGAGAGAAAGGTTTTCGACATTTCATTTCATTGCATTTCATTCTCATTTCATTTTCATTTCATTTCCGGCCAAAGCATATAATATGACAATTGCGTATAAACAAATTAAGTACAATGTAAGTTGTGCATATCCAAATGAAATTCAAATACATGTTATTTGTTTACATGAAACAATAAACATACTTTAGTTGAAGAAATACATGGACAAAATGTGACTGAATCATAACAAAGAAACGGTCAGAAATGGAGGGGACTGCTAAAAAGCCAAGCTTGTAGAATGCAGTCCCCTCGTGAGTCGTGAAAATTATAGTAATAATGAAACGAGACAATTGGGTCATATTCAGCATCCAGGTCGCATGATGAAGACATTCACATTTCTGTAATTGAAAATGTAATGACCCCACAACGTGGTTAATAGATTTACCCCAATCTGGTTGCAAAGAGTGTCAGGTTTGCTCAGTGGGCATTTTGGTACTCAGCGAAGGTATATTCCTGAGCATTAAGGTCATACATTAAATATGTTCCTTTCTTTTTTGCATTTTTGTTTTGTTTACACGTTTTTACATCTGAGTCACTGAACTATGAACAAGAGAGAAAGAGAGAGAGAGAGAGATAATAAGCTCGATGCTACGATGAAGGATGGGGAGGACAATTGTATATCCTAATAATATTATCACGCGTTTTTGTTATGTTAATCGTGACAAATAGTCGATTATTCATATTACCCTTTTTGAATCCATAAAATGAAGTAGTAAAAATGCTAGTAATCAGTGATATTCATCAACATGAGTACTACTGCTTTCCTCTATACAATATTCTCATGCAGAAGCGCGGCAATAAATATAATCAAAGCGGCAAAGTGACGAATCAAGAAGGCAAATTTTACAACTCCCGTAGTTTGGGAAGAAGAGCGCCCCGGTGTGCACTCCGTTAACAGCAATTACCGACAAAAACAAAATGAGCAGGAAAATGTTTACAACAGCAATCTCAGCAATCTCAGTCCTCTAAAATTCATTTTGACAGTATAAGTGATTAATGGTATATATATATATATATATATATATATATATATATATATACACACACACACACACACACACACACACACACATACATATATATATATTGACTCTAGACTATCAAAACAAAAACTGGAAACCAGACGACAGCACAACAAACGCCCGCTTCTTTTATAATGGATGTAAAAGAACATTTCTGTTCTAATTCAGACTGAACTTCGGAAGACTATAACGCATTCTCGGAATCAGCGGATGCGTTATTTGAAGTGCAGTGCTAAACACGAAATCTGGTAAACATTCAGGGAGTCAAATTACACGGACTGCCACGATTAAATCACCCCTTTGATATCATTCAAACAACAATGGGCAAATCAATTTAGAGACAGGAAATCAATCATTGTTGAAAATTGATATTCTTAACACTCTTAAATGACATTTTCGTAAGTAACATTTTGATATTTAAGGACAGATGCAATGATTTTGTTTATTGAATTATTACTCAACAGTCTGGAACTTCTTTTGTTTAGATTATTTCATGCATATAGATATGCTAAATCAATATATTGGTCAACATTTTCTTTCTTTCTCAGAAACATTCCTTATACAAAGTTTGATCATGAGTATAAAACTAATTATGTTCTCTTAGCGGGTTACGAAAAAAATACGTTTATACTTTTTGTTGCAATTTACGTTTATACAAAAATATTGATCGTGATGTATGCAATTTGTTGTGAATAATTTGTATAATGTTGTTAAGAATGATGTGGACAACGTGTACTTGATTTTAGAAATTGTTATAAAAGGAATATACCTATATATTATATATAAAACAAGTCAACTTTTGCGAGAACTAAGTATGTTTTCTCATTTGTAAGCGCTGATGTCTACTAGTACGGATCATTACAATATCACGGAAAATAACGGTATCAAACATGTCTATTAGGGTTTTATTATAAGTACTTTGAACGTCTTATGACTAGGAGCAGATATTCGAAACTGACGTTCGTCCTCAACATGTCCCGGGTTTCATGGTACGTCAATGTTGCGTGACGAAGAGCCGAAGCGGTGTATCAGCTTTCATTGAAATGAAATTCGGAGTTCCATTCAGATACATGCGATGATGATCCTAGTGATTTATCGAATGTTTGTCTCATGGGATACACAGGAGCGGCATGAAACTAATCTTCACTGTACATACGGCAGACGCACAACAATATAAGCTCATAATTACTATATTAAGAGACACTCGACCTTAAGAGAACGATTTGTGTCTCCTTAAAGGGCTTGGATAGTATTGGTTGAGGTTAGGATTCAGCTTTTAAATTTTTTTGAAAGATGCTTTGAAACCACTCAATGGAATGCTAAGGAGCATGTGATTCTAGGACGAATTCAATTTTATTTGATGAAAATTGGTTTTGAAATGGTTGAGATATCCAAAAACAAAGCAAAACAAAGCAATCCTAATAAAATGTGGGTCCAACATTTTATTAGGATCCCTTTATTTTGGATATCTCTGCCATTTCAAAGCCAATTTGCGTCAAATAAACTTTGAATCTCTTTTAGAATTACATGCTCTTTCATATTTCATAAGAAAATTTTCATTAACTCACTCAAAAAGAGTTGGAAACCTGAAATCTTGTCTCAAACAATACTATACCCTCCCTTTACCGTTTCAACAATATTATACCCCATTCAATCATAATATATGATTTACTGCCGGCATTGCTTGAATCACATTTCCCACCAATTGTCTTCCTAAAGCCTGATCCATGGATATATATATATATATATAAGTGTGTGTGTGTGTGTGTGTGTGTGTGTGTGTTATGCAGATAACTACTTACAAAACATATCATTAAAGTATTTTCAAAAGATAGATGTAAAGAGAGGGTGAATAGAAGTAACCGAAGTCATTATGATTGCTATATGATTCATATCACTTCCCATCTTATCATACCAACGAAGTGAAGCAAACATTGAGTCAAAGTTGTTTCATATCTAATGTAGATGATCGGTGCGAACCGACTGGAAGGATAGGACAAAAAAAACAATAAACGAACAAAGACAGACCACTTTGGCCTCTTGATTATGCATTCATTTGTTGTTGTTGTTGTTGTTGTTGTTGGGGTTTTTTTGCAACGGATTTAAAAAATGCCCTATATCGACGTAGATAAAGAATTCGTGTTGTAGAATTTCTCTGTTTGAATGATTACCCACGCTGCAGGCTACAAGGATTAGAACCACCAGTGGCTGTCGGGCGAAAGCTCGGTGGTCTGGTGGAAGTCCGATGATACGGAGGTCGTAGGTTGGAATCCTGTTTGAATATGTATGCTTATGATTTCCTTCGTCACGGCTTCTATTACAACACTGATGAAGTCAATGCTTATTTACATTGATGTATATCAGTTTGTAAATTATTTGAAATAAGAAACAACACGATGCAAGAACATAATGAATTTGAACATTTATTGATTCCTTTCCCATTTTTGGATGCAAAAATTAATCACGAGTCTTTGATGTGTATGGGAGTAATTGTTATAATAAATCATTGTATATTGACAATGACCATAATACTTGTTAATATGTGTATTCTTTTTTCAGTGTTTATTGCCACTCTATTTCACGAATTTGACAGCTAGAGTAGCATAAATACGTACACGGTAAAGCCAATAAAATCTGTCCTCCTCTATCATACAACGAATTTTGCAACATACGCCCTTGTGATCCATCAATACCGGTGAATCAAGACTATCCGAACCAACGCACGCGCACGAACGGAGACGTTGCGTACTCGCGAACCTACGTGAACGGAAGGGGGAACAAACGACAACAACAAAAGTCAAATCTCTCGCGTCATAGTAGTCCCATGCGTGCGCGGACGAACTTTGAGGCAAAGATCGCCATGAAAAATTCATGTGGCTCCTGCAGACCAAGACTGATATAGAAAGGTGGAGAGGTGAACAAGTTTAAAAGGTACTGAGACAGACTTTGACGCGAAGCACGAAAGAGACGAACAAGGAGAAGGACAAAAAAGAAAAGAAAAGAAAGAGAAGGGGGATAAAGACATACATACTTCGGGGTAAGGGGATAAAAGGGTAGTATGATAGGGGGATATTTAAATAGGAAATGGGCAGAAAAAGACTGGATGTCTCAGAGAAACTAGCATAAGCCCTGTCTTCTTAATCACCATGTCATATACAGGACAGTCGTGGCTGCAGTCGCTTTCTTGATTAGTACACTGAGCGTTGTTTCTCCTTTTTCTGTCTTCCATCTGGCGGAAAAAGAGTGAGTGGCAGGGGTTCCCCAAGCGGTTAGACCTACTTATTTCACTAAGCATCCCAACAGGCCATATCGATAACATTTTTTTTTGTTCTCTTGATTGATCGACTTTTCACATGGGCTCAAAATGGATAAGCAAACTAGAAACACGACCCGGAGTGTGTACGCGGGTCAGGATATTACGCCTGTTAGGTTTCCCGCCAGATTTTTATGAAAGTAAAGAGTAGCCAGTTAATACTGGGAGTGTTCCTCTTTCCCCTCAATAATTGAACGGCTCTTAGCGTAATCCGGTTAGTCCCCTCCATCGGGACTGTCGAATGTTTTACTCCATAGCCCTGATAGAAACAATACAGGGAACACTTCCGCGGAGAAAAAGCCACAGCTATTAAATCTGTCGATTTTGCGCCGCGTGTGCAGGGAGAACCGCCGAGAAAATTGGCTACAGTACTGGACAGACACCTATCATGAAACGTCGGTGCATTAAATTACATGATTTTTTTTTTCTGTCTGAGCTCAGTCAGTCACTGTCCGATGTAACTTGTCATTTCCATGACTTCGTATGTCGTTGCCAACTATACCAACCTCCAGACGCGCACTCAGCTCCTCTTTAAAGAGATGAAAATGTCCAGCGGCTACAGATGCAGCGCAGTCTCTGTCACTTTCTCCTTCTTCTTTTTTTCAGTCGGACTTAATGCATCCCCTGATGCTGATGGATGAGAGGTTGTTGCAATCACAATCTTGAACAGTCGTGTGAGGGCTCAAAAGCCGCGGCGTCATTCGGGCTGCCTCCTTTCGCTGTTGTGATAAAAATCTCCGCTCGTCACCTACTTGGTGGTAATATGCGTCATGGGTTATACATTGAGAGCAACCTCCAGAAATGGTCGTCCTTGACTTAACATGCTGGCAAAGGAAAGAAAGAAATAAAAAACAACGACACCGTCATATTTACGTCGGTAGATCGCGTGAGAGGTTCGCGTAATCACCTGATCACGAAGTCATAATTATGAATAATACAGATCAGTACCGCTATGATTACACCGATATGCGTCTTATACCCCCTGTGACTCTATATCATGTGAGAAGAACGCGTTTCCCCTCCCAATTCCCGACGAAGGAGAACAATACAGAATCTTAGTAAAAGTGTGAAAGTAATGACTCCTACTTGCAAAATATGTTGAATCATTTAGTGGTACTATTTTGTTGTCATAACTTTAGAGTCTTTTTGACGAAAATAAAAAGGACACCTCCTTAAAGTAAAAATGACTGTCACTTCCCCTTGTCAGTTTTGTCGCATTCCTGGTTGATATTATATTTTTTGTCTTTGCATTTCATTTCTTGGAAAAAAATATCAAACTTTCACATTATTATTTGTCAAAAAAGAAACATTTCGTAAATAGCTACATGTTATTATTGGGTTTGCATTCAAAATGGTGTCCTTTGATAATTTCTTAATGTTTGTGGGAGTTGTTTCGACTTATCTGCAAGTGGGATAAGAGTGAGAAGATAATTATACATTATGTTTACATACACTGAATACATTTTACCTATGTATAATATGCATATTTTTTTTGTGCTGTATTCATTGAACGTTTATTTGTTTAAATCTGTATCGATAACATGTGTTATTGGAAATAAGATTTCATTTAAATTGAATATACTGAAATGAACTGAATGAATAGAAAATAAACGAGAAAGAATCAAAATGTGAGGTGAGTTTGCTGAAAAAATTCCTGTCAGAATTTCAAGAAAGAAAGACAAAATAGCAAACTTCCTCAAGAAGTATTGCACGCCCTCCTGAACACTCCCCCTCCCCATCAAAAAAAAAATCAACAAAGCAAAACAATAAACAAAAAATAAGAAAACAAGCAGACATAATATTGCCCTTACTGGACTTTGCTATAAGCTATCTACGCAGAACGTGCTTTGACGCCGCAGAACCTCATCTGCCACGCTCTTTTCCGCTATATTGATCCGGAAGTACCCAATAATATATTTATTTCGTTATGCAAAACAAAAGGTGGCCCGCACATCCGCTAAAAGAGCGTCCCACAAATCAATAGAAGAAGAACGACAACAGCATTACAAATCTAAGTCACTGGAATGATCTACTTCCGAGTTTGTTTGTTTTTTTGTTTGTTTTTTCCGGCAGGATATCGTGAAAAGAATAAAAAAATAAGTAAGTCCTGTATTATGTAGCTGACCCTTTCAACTGAAATTCTCTGCTCTTGATAAATTCAACAAGACAAGACAAGAGCTCTCTTGAGTTGAGAATTTGCCTCCTACTTGCCAGGTTGCTATATGAAGGGAAACAATGTATCATGTAGTGGCTAATTGAGACCAAACACTGATGCAGGTAACATGAGTTGAAGTAGAGATAAAGCAGTGACTGGTACTCCCCTGAGCCAACTGCAGACGATTATTTTCGTTTCTATAGGACCCACAGGATTTTCCGGACCCTTACGCTGTATGCGCGAATTCCAGCACTTCAACGTCAGCGATGCAGGAACCCGCAACGGGAAATAATGTCGGTTCCATTTCCGTACACCACCCTCTAAGCACCGCCATAACATGCGATATACCCTTTATAGTGCATGCCATCGCATGGAAAGGAGGAAGGGGGGGGGGGGGATAGCTTGTCGATATATTTTCGTTTTTATGTGACGCGACGCCTGTAAATCGCCTAGACTTACATACTTACTTCAATTCGCCCTCAGCAATTACAAAACGCCCCATGTATCACGCGCCATGTATACAACAATACCTTCACACACGTCAAATTCCAGAACGCGTGATGCTTCACGAAAGTGTTAATGTGAATGATATCACCTCCCCTCGGGAATCTCACATACCTGATATTATTCGGTCCTGCTTCGAGACTGTTTTTTTTTCCTGCAGTCCCGAGAATTTTCTCACCTTTGTTTGGACATAAACAGATTCACGGAACGAAAGTCGGAGTGCCCAGAGGGTAGGTAGCTATAAGTTTTAAGCTCATTTTACAAAACGTTCACACCCGCACACAACTTAAAAGTGTCGTGCTTCTCTCTTACCCTCCTATATTTTTATACGACCGAATCTGACAAACACATAACGATCGTAAAATACATCGATGAGGTAACTTTATGACAGCCAGAAATACCTTAGTCGTATTGGCAGTTCCCGGTAATAACCTATATAAAGCTCAATCATTATATCAGTTTCTGTTTATCGGCGTGGCCCTCTCTGTCACTCTTATTTGCCTATCTATTTCTTCTTCTTCTTCTTCTTCTTTTTATTCCCATCCTCCATTCTTCTTCTCTCTTTCCTATACACTTTGTCTCACTCTCTCTTTCTCTCTCGCTCTCTCTCTCTCTCTCTCTCTCTATCTCTCCCTCTCTCTCTCACACACACACTCTCTCTCCTGGCTTTGTCAATGTCTTTCCCTGGTTCTCTCCAGCTATATATGTGACCCTGCACCTCAAAACAAACAAAAAGTCGCCAGACATGAATGTTTAGTTAAGACCATTTTCTGAAAGAGCAGACTTTAAACTTTAGAATGATCCATAACTCAAATCAAATGGACTCTCCTAACCTATCTAAATACTGGAAAGAAAGCACAAACTCAGGAGAAGTGTGAACTGAGAAAAGAGGCTCTGAAGTACAGTGTCTATTCAAGCGCTTAATCTTTACCAAACCGTGCTGGCTGTGCGATGAATGGGACAAAAAAAAAGGAAGTAAACCAGCAGAGTAACAACAATGAAGGGATTATTAGATTAAACTGAAATTAAATATGCCTCATTAAGACATTCTGTCCATAATCAATCCTAACTTTCAAAGCAGCAGCACTATCCTTTCGAAAATTATTAGAGTTGAAAGTGAAGAGTGTGGACAAGGTTTTTCAGAAATGAAAAAGGGATTCTAAAGACACGCCTAATCACACTATTCTACCAAAAATGTTCGAGATAAACTGCTAAAAAAAACACACTTTCCTGCCCGTTTTATGATACCAAATTTTAGCATAATGTAAAAGAAGACCCACTCTTTCAGAAAATATGAAAAAGTCAAGTTCGTCTAGGTTGACCCATTTCACTTATTTTCAGTCCTCACGCAAAATCAGTGTGTGCGACTTTATGTTCGTTTTGAGGTGCACGGTCACATATATATATATATATATATATATATATATATATATATATACAAGGGATAGGTTTTCAAAAGACTTAATGACAGGTTAAAAATGTGGCATATGACGATTCATATGACCTGTTTCTATCTTTCCCCTGTCGGGTGGCATTGATACCATGATATTCATTTTTTCTGAAAAGAATTGCGTAAAGTAATGGTATTGATGATTATTGTGGAACTAATGAGACCGTGATAGTATTAATAGTAATGATGAGAATGATATGGTTAATAACTGTATTGATTGCATTCGTAACTATACCTACTTCTGCGCATTGAATTGCATATAAGGTAGGGTAAAGAGCATTGTCCAATATGGTAACCACGTTGCTGGATTCGAACCCGTTCCCCCTGACTTCGTAATCGAACGTCTAGAACCTTATCAGCGAATGTATTACAGGGCTCCCACAGTGTAGATCCTTTAACCAATGCATGACAAAGTCAGTGTGTTTCCATGCCTTCAAAGTTACGGTTCTTCCCATCTTCTCTTTGCTGTGTGTTTTTAAGATTACAGTTTGTTATTTCGAATGTCCGTTAATCCGAAAATTCTTTAATCCAAAAATACAACATGGTTTATCATTCCAAACGTTAATAATTCCGAAGTATCGTTATTCCGAAGGTTCGTCAATTCGAAAATAAAATAAAGTTCGTTATTTCGGAGGTTCGTTAATTCGAAAACGAAATAAGGCTCGTAATTCCGATGGTCCGTTTAGTACGCATATTTCATTATTCCATATTTCAATTTGGGATGAATAAGTCTTCGCAGAATAACGAACCTTGTTTTGTTTTTGGATTAACGAACCTTCGGAATAACGAAACTTTTTCCGTTTTTTTCGGGAGTATATACGAACCTTTGGAATAATGCCACAAATGCGCGGATTAATAAACTCTATGTCATTTTCGGATCTAATAAGCATCTACTTTGTGTGTCTCTGAATAATGCACCTCTTGAATAACAAATTTCCCATTTTACTGGGTTACCGCTTGAAGGAAAAAGTAACAAAAGTGACTCACCAACACTTTACGGCATTTGATATGCACAGAGGACGATCCGAGGCAAAAACAAGTAGCTTTAAAAAAAAACTTTGAGAAGTAATATTATTTGTCTCAACAACTTCGATTTGGATGGAATTGACTATTTTTAAATGAGCTTACGAAAGAAGACCCATGCACACGCATGCAGTGGGATGGCGACCTATGTAATGAAGATGCATTTTCAGACAATAAAGTACACGAGAAAATTGAAGAGATGATTATAGGTCCCTAACATCAATCATCTCAACACCCCATAAAATGCGGAAAACGTTTCATACAGGATTTGAGATTGAAATACAGTTTGTATACATTTCACATGTGCGATTTAGATCATCACATCAAGGGGGGGGGGTAAGGGACCACGGGATGCCTCCATAAAGGGGGGGGGGTAATTCAAAGCGCTTGTTCTACTTTGAAAAGTCAAGTTCTCTTATCTCTTATCGCCAGCAAAACATTTCTCTTTCGTAATGTTTAGTTCACTCGTCAACGGTGTAACCATCATCGCAGGTAGAAAAACACAAGTCATTGCTCCAGCATTTCCAATATGCATGAATACATATGACCACTTTATTGTGAATTTCATTAGATTGACGCGCTCACAATGAGACGTCCGAGACTGGTACTAGTTGTGTATTTTGGCTTGAGGTCTTGCTCTAAACCGGTGTATAGTATCGCCGGCTAAAAGGAGACTGATGAAATTGCCTACTTGGAACGAGGGCATTCCAAACCAGAAATAAATTCTCTCTTTGTCAACAAGTTTTGCAAATTCTTTGGCGATAGAAAAGGGAGAAGAGAAAAAGAAAGAGACAGACAGACACACAGACGGACAAACAGCAAATTAGATTGATGAAAGAAAGAGAAAACTAATGGACGTGAGAGAGAGAGAAAGCGACAACCAAACAGACAGGCAGAAGCAAAACAAACAAAACAAAATGAGAAACGTATCGAGCCGAAAACTAATTTCTTTGAAAGTAATGCAAATCTGACTGCCATGTTTTTAATCTTATCATGGCATATAAATTCAATTACTGATGCTTATGGTTTCTCACTGATGGCCTCTTTTTTTTTCTTCTGAAAATTAAAAGTGTGACCAGGGGGAAACAATTGTACAAATGGCTCTGTCTCGTGCTAGGGGCATCGCCGAAGTCATTTCTTGCAACCCCATCAATTGTTCAATGATGCCATTATCATTAAAAGAGCTATCATTGTAATAAACAATATCATATCCATCACGTCGTCCTTGAATCATTTGCTGAAAATACGGGAAAGCAAACTTGTACATAGTTTTTGTGGATTGCTGTTTTTCAAAAGACCCCCCCCCCCCCAAAAAAAAAAGGTATTAAATCGCTTGGACTGGCTGATTTAAGGCCCAGGAAATTAGATTTGTGATAATAAAAGAGATATAAGAGATATTTAATGGAAATAGATGTTCCACAGACAATAGAAATGAAGATGAGAACAATCATCAGTGTTTCTATACTTTATTGATATGCACACTTTTTTGTTTTATGATATTCTTTATTTGAGTTTCATTCAATATCAGGTCTATGTTTACAATGAAATTAATATGAACAAAAATAAGCAGCTGTAAATTTCTCTCTTACGCTGCTAAATCATTTTTTCCAACATACAGTACAATAATCATATTTTGTTGTTTTTTTCCCAAATCATACCATGTTTATGTTATTATAGAAATGAAATGAAATTCTGCATAACTCTCAGAAAAAAAAAAACTATCTTGATTATTGTAATCAAAACAATCCATATCTGCCTTATTACACAAAAAATTGTGCTGCTAAATCACCTTTTTTTAACATACTAACACACACACACTAGCGCACACACACGCGCGCGCACACACACATAAGACAGTACCTATCACAAACATACCATAAAGGTGGTTATTTGCTGTTAAATGTGTTTAATCTGTATGTGTGGCAAAAACTAAAGGAATAACAAGACGTGGTGGCGCTGTTCTAATGTCATCGTCCCTCTAACACCGTCCCCCCCCCCCAGTTGCTGCTGTAGATCAAAATCTGAGCATAAATTTCACTACCCCCCCCCCCCCATCGGTGTATATGTATAAGCGATGATATTGGACGATGACCCAAGATGACAACAATAAGTGTGTCAGAAGGTGAATCCCATCTATTGCCTTGCAATAAGACCTCGGGGAGTATTCCAAGAATGCCCTGGGGGCTGGGGGTTAGAGTGCAGCGCATCCTGAACTTTCCCGAGCGCCCTCCAATAAACATGGAGGCTGAGCGCGTCTATCACTGAAAAGCAATAACGACGAGAACGTGATGGGGACTGGGATAACAGCTTACTCAAACACGTGGATTACACCGCGCGCCTGGCGTAAACACCGATCTGTCCCCCTCCACTGCCCTCCTTTTGGGCCAGACGTCACGAAATGGTGATTATGGCCCTCGCGGTCATGTCCTGCGTATGATTGAATGGGATGCTATTGGCGAGGTTATGTCCTGATGTTGTATTGTCCCTGCTAAAGTAGCCCCATCGGATCTCTCGCCTGCCATTCATTATTCAGATCTTGATTATTTTTCCTATTTCCACGCCCTTCTAGATATTATTATACTGGACCACGGAGAATTGTATCCGGAAAGTAACCGCCTCCGTCTCCTTTTGTCGATTATATGCGACGAGATATTCTTAAAGTTCACGAAAAAATGTAATAACCAAGAGAAGAAGCGGAGGAACGACATCAACCAAGTAGAAGGAAAGATGATGACAGAATTAAACCAATGTTTCTTTTATCACAAACCAAGTGTCAAAATAAATAACTGTGTTTAGCATTCAGTTTGTATTCACCCTGTTTTATTCGGAAAAAAAAAACACATCATTCCGGACATTACGACTCAGGTAGTCATATATTGAAATAGAATCTCCAAAACAGTGAAATATTATGACAGATGTTATTTTAACTGTATCATCTAGAGAATGCGCCCACCTGCACTCGCATAATCCGCAATATTTTGCATGGTATAATAATGACTGGCAAATTTCAGTAAGATTCGTTGGTATTGCGGGCTCGGCGCAGAGTATTCTTGACAGGTTCAATACTTATGTTCTGTGAAAGTACGTTGACTTCCCAGCAAAACATATGATGACTTAAACAGTCGGAGAAAAAAAGAAGAGAATGTCTTATCCTCATGTTCCGATATACAGTATGTCCCCCCAAAAAATTACAATCGAATTTTTGCATTGGTAACATCCAATATGATTAAACCATCTAAATGCTACGTCAGGGTCTTAAAATATAACATCTTAGCTCTATTTTGCAGAAAACCCCATTCAATTTGGTTAAGTGGTCACAGAGAAATGTGGATCGTTGTAAAGCATGTCATAAGTCTGATTCTTCCAAGTCTAGCACTTGGATGCTCTTGGAACTGCACATTAATGTGTAAACACAATAGACAGAATTTGGAGGGAAGGGATTCCTGACATGCTCTACAAAATTCCTCATTTCTCTTTGACCACTGAAGCAAACTGAGTGGGGTTTTCTGTAAGATGTGGGCAATGAGTTATAGTTTCATACCCCGAAATTGTGTTTGGATTGATTCAACATTTTTAAAGTTATCGTTGCGGAGGGTCCCATTGTATTCTTTCTTGGGACATACGGTATAGAAACATGAAGCTTTTATCACTTTCACTTCTTTTCATTTTAGGTATATATATATATATATATATATATATATATATATATATATATATATATATATATATATACATATATATATATGTATATATATATATATATATATATATATATATATTGCATATTTCTTGGAGGTTGCAACCACCTGAACCTTTCCTCTGGACTGAGCCAATCTATTTGCACCGTATATGTTCTCCCCGTCTGTTTTTTTTTTTTTTTTTTTTTTTTTTTTTTTTTTTTTTTTTTTTTTTTTTTTTTAGTTCTTGAATTGATCACGTGACAACGATTCGCTGAAAATGATGATGCCCCAAAGGCCATTATCATGGTTGTCTATTCACCTTCACTGAAACTTGAAATTGAGGCTTCATTTGATAAACGCTTTGACGTTAGAGGTGTTATTGTTTTCATTTTGTGTTTTTTTTCCTTTCTTTTACAACGAGGGCATAGATTATTTCACGGACCCGCATTCATATACTTGGGTTAATCCAACCTTCGTGAAATTATAGCGACACGAAGACGGTGTAATGGAGCCGTACGCGGCGTCAAAATTATCACGGCAGAATGCCCACCCTTATGTTTGTGACTGTTGCTATGGTTTTATCATTCATCTCTATGATGGTCACGTGGTCCCATACTTGTCTGGATTTTGTACCCGCTTCTGCTGTCGCTTCTATTTATCAATCACGCGAAGCGCGCTCTAATTAAATCGAACATTCCACCTCTCCGTTTCACTCGTGGGAATTCGCTCGAGTATAGCTCGTTCCGGCGTTCTTCTCGCGAATGGGAGGGCTCTTTTCTTCACTCTGTCTGGGGGGCCTTTAGATATGATGACGACTTTTAAGAATAGATTGCTTCGGTCACCGGGGAACAGGCCTCCGTGGGTCTCATTCATGTAAGCTTTCAGAGAAATGTGCAAAGCGCACCATGCATTACCCTCTTAATATGGGTTGACTTTTCAAATGACTTTTTCCTTTTCTTCTCTTTTTTTTTTGTCAATCAACTACAAATAGATCGAAGAAGAAGCCAAACCTTCAATGATCAGACGTAATTGAATTTGCCTAATATGATGGTTTGATAATATGCATCGTATCAGACTTTACCTTTTGTTTTATTCTGTCTCACAAAGTGGGACCTTTATCTTTAACGTACATACGTCAATGTCGACGGTGATGACAATTTTTCTTTACAGTAGTCAAAGCTTCCAGGAAAAAAACTTTGATACAAACTAGCAGGAGTAGTCACTTTAGCTATGATGTGATATACATCATTCATGTTTGACCCCTAACCGTAGTAATTGGATGAAGTAGAAATGATTGATATTATTTCATTTCTCCTTTTCGGGTTTTCCATTATACGTAGAATAGTGACCTCCAACATAGTTGAATAATTGTAATGTTCTGTGTCGGGCTCACCGAGGTGAATAACATTCAATACATGAAAATGATCTTTGAGGTAACCAGAATAAAAATAACTCCTGAAATAACATACACTGATATCTAACAACATTAGATGTTGAGCGCAACATTACCCTTGAGAACCCCCATGTACGTCATGGAATTCAAAACGCAGCATTGATTTCGTGTTGCCAAGCCCACTTCTCGCCCCTTAACCCTCCTCCCACTATGCTTGCTGGTTTATTAAAAAAAACAACAACAACAAAAAAAAAAAACTCATCTTCAAATTGAAACGTGCTTGAAACACTAATATTGTTGAGTGCGTCAACAGTAGCCTTTGTTATGTCATTTGCTGAGACAAATGTAATCCTTTTAATTTGTATCCACTCACTTGTTTTATCAGGCTCCAGTGAAGGATGTCAGTATTGCTGTCTGGCAGCCTTCTTTTCGGGGTAATCACTCTCCATAATAAGTTGCCAGAATTATTTTCTTGAAAGTCAATTAAATAATTGCAGTTAGAAGTTAGTTTAATGAGAACGAGTGGGATTTTGTAAGCATAAAGTTAACAGTGAAAATTTGATCAAATCGGATAGAATTATGTAAGGAAGTTATGAAGTATTGTAAGTTTTCCCCAATGTCACAAAACACTTCTGAAACAGAAGACGTGAATATGCAAATGAGAGAGTTAATGAGGTCATCGCCAAGGAATTTGCCATTTATAAATCGTAAAGAAAATCTAGAAATGTCCTTTTTTAAAATGCTCCAGTCTCATTCCCTAATATATCTGAGCGACCATTACTTGAAGTTATTTTACTAAGAGTAGCATTTTGTTTTGCACAACTATAGCAATTATCTTGGATTTCCGTCATTTTTTTAATCACACGATAATTTGAAAATTGTGAGGTGATAACATTATCAATTAATTCGTTAGTATAATATTATTTCGTATCGGCTATTCGTGAACTGAAGCGAAACTTCCTATTTTATAACCTGTTCCGCACGGGAACCATGGCCTGGTGGCCTGCGTATTAAGTCTATAGATATTTCAGAATTCAGTATGGAATTGGATAACTCTCCCAACCTAGCAACTGCTTGACAAATTGCCCTATATCGATGTAAATAAGCAAAGAAATGATCGGCGTTTTATTAGTAGTCATGACGAAAGAAATAGGCATACATACTCAAGCAGGAGTCGAACCTCTGACCTCCTGATAAGCGGACAATTGTCTTATCCACTAGACCATCGCGCTCCGCTAGACAGCAAATGGTAGTTCTAATTCGTATAGCATGAAGCGGGTACTGCGCAATCATTAAAATTTTGACAAAATTTTCATTCTTTCGCTCGTAAAACTTATAACCTGTCTGAAATTTTCCTAAAGATATTTTCCCTGTATAGCTACTCTACCTTAAGTATTATCTTTGTATTGTTTTGTTTTGTTTCGTGAATCTCGAAGTTTGATGTACATAATAGTCTGTGGATCATGAAGGGGTTAATTCAATTGTTTTGCAATCTGATGTACAGACACGTACGTAACTAAAATCCGCCTCCAGGTTCTTTAAAAATTGTTATGACAGGCTGATTGAGCAATGCGTCCTTTATGGGATACCTTATGGGTGCTGTTTTTAGTTGTTAAACACATACAGACACGCATTCACACACACACGAGCGCGCGCGCACACACACACACACACCCACACGCACGCACACACAAAAAAGAAATACAACATAGATCAGAAAAAACAACATAGTAGCGGGTATTATCAAAATCGTACTAGTAACAGGGAGGTTATAGAATTTCACACGGTTTCACGATGTAACAGGCGCACATATCCTGCGAATACGAGATGTTCATTGTCACCATCTCACAAATCACTCATCGATCTCAATATTATAATTCCCATTTTATATCATTTCATCTTATTTCATTCATTTCCAAATTTTTATAAAAATACAAAGAACAAAAGTGAGAACATAATATTACATTGGATTACACGATACAAACAAAATTTGTTTGTTTCTCTCTCTCTCAATATGTATTATATTCAATGTACTACTGTACATATTAAGAGAGAGAGAGAAAGAAAATGAGACCATCGGCCTTTCGGGTTCTGTTCGTTATTCCGAAGGTTCGATATTCCGAAGGTTCTTTATTCCGAAGGTTCATTAATCCGAAACACGCAAATTCCCTATACCTAGAGGTTCGTTAATCCGAAAATGAAAAAGGGTTCGTTTAAATAATCCGAACATTTGTGGCGTTATTCCGAAGGTTCGTTATTCCGAAGATTTGTTCATCCGAAAATGAAATTCGGAAAAACGAACCTTCGGAATAAGGAATCTTCGGACTGAAGAGCTTTCGGAATAACGAACCTTCGGAATAACGAGCTGTAACCGGCCTTTCTACGGCCAGGTTCCCACGTAAGTCTTCAGATAATAATATTATCTGAAGACTTACGTATATATATATATATATATATATATATATATATATATATTATATACAATTTGAAATACACAAAAAGAGGGAGAAAAAAATAAAACAGACACACTATGGCAGCAAGATAAAAGATACTGCAGACAATAAATGAGTATTTGATTAAATTCAGCAGACTAATAATTCATGAAATATCTTTGATATTGCTCACTACATTTCGTTTACTTTCATTTGTCTGATTCTGATGGTCTTTTAGAGGTAATAGGCCTCAGCACGGTAACTGCAACGGTCCGATTCTTTTGCTATCACTGGATTTGGTGCGCCAAAATGAAACGATGTCTGCTTCTGTTGAAAAAAAAAAATAATCAAAAATTCCGTACAAAATCAACCCAAATTGTATTCTTATATCTTACATCAAAATCAAGACCACCAAAATCACCAGATGAAGATTTATTTTGTAACAAAATCAATGACGGGGAAGTGATATTGTAACAGAACCAGACATGGTTCCTTTTGGCGGACCAAAGCAAAAAACCCGGACCGTTACCGTGCCCGGTGTGCATGCCGATGCATTTTCTCTCCATTTCGTTTCTTTGATTTGACTCTGTTTATCAAAATCACTTTGAAAAATGGCTAGGAATCATACAGTGATAAATAATGTTTGAGTTGTTTTTTTTTTCGTAAAACATTCGCAACAACAATCACACTGTGAGTGTTCACTTTCTTTCTCTCTTCCTCGCCTCCCCCTCTCTCCCTCTTCACTTCTATTCCTGTCTATTTTATGATGTATAATATCTGCCACCCAGAATATATTTTTTTCACCTCTGCGATTTAAATCCCGATGCATGATGAAGAAAAGAAAGTACATGTACTTGCTTTTTTTTTTCTTCGAAAAAAAAGTGTCATTCGTCCCATTGTTTTCATTCATAACAAGATATCCATCGGAGTTTGGAGAATGCTCCTCCTTTCCCCACTGTGTTGTTAAAGTGTAGGATTTCCTCATGTGAAACGAATGATATCGCCAGCCCACGTACTTGCTTTTTTATTGTATTTTATATCCGCCGAATCGTCGTTCCCGAACGATGTCCTATCGCAAATACCCCGGAGGATTTCCAAAATATCCCGCCAAATTAGATGGAAACATAGGCCCCGGAGTGTTTCGCACTTCTCAAGGTAAAGGGGGTGCACCATCCGTTTTCGAATTGGAGCCCTAAAGGAAAGCAAAAAGCGGGCAACGAAAAAAACAAACATCAACAACAACACATTTTCTGCAGCCGATGATAAGGTGAAGTTATCACAATCTCATGTAGTTGGTATTGGTGTTAATGTCCGGTTATGAACTTCTTTCGCAGATCTCAAAGTCTATATCTTTCCAAGAGCCCAGAAAAAGGCCAAGATGTGTTCGTGAGTCCTTTCTTAATGCAAATTCAAGAATGGTCATGTTATACCCCTTTTCTCCTTCAAACATGATGAAATGTGTCCTTTAAGCTAAAATATCCAATTAAAGATGGTTAGCATTTCTTGACATTTAGCAAGAAACTCGTTTGCACCGACGCGTAAACCGTCTTGTTGCTTGCATCATTGATTAGTATAGCTTGGTAATCCTTCACTCCCGGACAGGCTAAACTCGATGTCGCGATTCGAGACACGACGTCCGGGATATACGACCCGTCTTGCCCGTCATAAGGGCGGAAGTCGGTCTGAACCGATTATGACCGTAACACATGCACAGAATAATATAACGCTTTCGTTAGAAAGGCGATGTATATCATCGACATACCAGAGACACAAATCACAATATTATATATATATAGTTACTGTCTTGAGTCCGCCGAGGTGTCATAAATGTGTGAACTCCCTAGCGCAAAGGGGCCTCTGTGCACGAGGTGATATATAAAAAAGAAAATACAGTGTGTGCGAAAAAAAAAAGCATACACGTCATTATCCCGCGCCTGCATGATGACAACATTTATTACTGCTTGTCGTTATGTTTGATTCCGTAAGCCTTTATGATTTCTCGAAAAATCAATTTGTCCTGGCGGGAAGGCCGGAAAGGATGTCGTAAACGATTGGCAAGTCGATAACGAAGGTCCCATTGTCTATAGGTCATTTCCACGGGTGTGAAAGGAATGACGACTCAAACATTTTCATCACAGAGGGTACATCATGGAAATGGGGGGTGGGGGGGATTTTGCCATGTTGCTTAAACATAGCACGTTATGCCATGGTCGCGCTGAGTGAGATGAGCGCATTGTTCGCAGAAACAAAGCGCCATCATAACCAAAATCCAATGCTAGGTGTTTTAGGAGACAAGAAGGTCATTACTTGTTCATTCACATTTTTTCACTTTAACATCCACAAAAAAGCTCATAAAGCTGGAGACAGTTAGGTGTTCGTTCACCACCAATTGACAGTGCTCGTATATTTTCTCATAGCCGAATTATTCGTTTGGAACGTGTCGTGTATCAGCTCTTCTCTTCTAAATTTCCATGAATAATACATTAGTGAGAGTTCTAGATACATGCCTTTTTTTTCTTCGCCCTCTCCCCGGCGGCAGGAGATTAAATAATTTCTTTTCATCACGCCTTTTAATGCGCGCTTCGACAGCCGAAGGGATGTTACTGTTAAAGACGGTGTTCTTGTTAGCTAACAGTCTCATATTACACATTTCTTTTTCTCTCTCTCAAACTTTTTTTTCAAATCATTGAATATAGAGTGGTTTACATTTATTTCTGTCAAAATCAGATTACACTAGAGATGAAATGAAAGTTTGCTCCTCAATTTGCACATATCAAGATTAGTAGATTTTGTCAAAAGATGAATAAACTTATCTTGTCCAAAATGGATTGTTAGGAGAGGGAAAATGTATGTCCACCTGGATATCAGCAATCTTTGATGGTCATTTCTCGGCAGGTATAGTTTTGCCTTAATCCTTCCAGAGCCTCTACTATAAGCGTCCAGTGACACTCCCATTGTGGTCGCCTCTGGTATGAGAGGGCTTAACTTACAGCGTCTGCGGGAAGAAGTCGAATTCACCTGCGTGCTGATACGTGCATCCCTCCCGCGGCGCCCCTCGCACGCCCTCCCTCGCCCCATCTTGCTCTTCAAACACGTGGCCCACTCGCATATCATCTGTGCACATATCGTTGCCTTGAAAACCTACGGGAAATACATAGAGAGGATATATGCTCCCAAGTTCGGCAAAAAGCTGCACCACAGCCCCCACCCCTCCCCCTAAATTTGTGGGGCGGGAGATGGGGAGTTGAGATGGAGTGTTGTCTTGCCTAGTACTTGTTACTTGTTAATTGTTTAGTCTTCCGATGTTGGCTTTCTACTTCATATTGTTTTCAGCGAAAGCGTTTTGAGCAACAACAACAAAAAAACAAAACAAAAAAAAAAAGACACAACGACAACAACAAAAAATACAACACCAACAAACAAACAAAACAAAACATGGAATAACGACCGATTTCTAGCTCTGATCTCCAGTACGTATTTAACTTGTGAAAGGTAGAGACAGGAATTGAAAGGGAAAGCAGCGAGAAACGCCTGTAAATCTTACACAGGATGTACACAGTGTACTTACACACTTTTCTTTTTTGTGCAAACGCAGTTATACATTCATGTTTTAGGCGTTTCTTTTTTGTTTGTTTGTTTGTTTATTTGAACGGAAGTGCTATTTTTAGCAAGCTTATATGCAAAGGTAAAAGCGCGAAGAAAATGTCTTCATTCGCCCCACGGAATTTTGTGGCTTTGGACGGAAGTACCGCCGCCTCCCTTCACGCTCCGTTGCCACTACGGCATTCACCTTGATCGGAGCCAAATGTTTGATATCAGGAAGTGTCATGTAAAGTGAAGATTTTATATGAAGCAGGTGGATTTTCACATCACCGCAACAGCGGTCTGAGGGGGTAGCAGTCATCAGAGACAGTTGTGGTGAACAAGCTGGTCACCGCACCCCGACGGATACATCAAAATTTCATCTTTATTAACGCATCTACGACAACAAAACAAAAAAGTACTAACTCCTTCTTTCCTAACAGCCATAAAATAAGGTATAAACATCTGGAAATCATCGGAGATGAAGCTGTAATACATTTCAAAGGAAAAAACAGAATGTAGGCACAACGTGATGTGTAGACACATCGGTTAATGTTCCCCAACACGTCATACATACCTCGACGAAAACATGTCATCTCGAGGGAATGTGCTTCTAGTAAAAGAGGAAAGAGTCGCTTAGATTGTATGATAAGTTATTATTCTTATACGGGATGAAGGATGGTGGATGGTGGTTGGAGAGGAGGGAGAGAGGGTGTGTCTGGTCCAGTGATCGAGGCGTGAACCCTTTCAAAGACCTCCTTAGTTTTGGCGCCAAATTGCAGTGCCGGTTGGCAGCATATTACTTTCACTTCGGTCCTTTCCAGGCAGCTGCAAGGAGACAAGTGGGTCAATGAGCTCATGCTTAGATGATGTTTCACTTAGGAACAGTCATGTGATCACATGAACTTCATGCATTTTAAAAAAAGGAGACAGTTTCATGAACCTCAAGGGTTGGAAGACACACTTTCTTTACAGGTGGAGTATGAAAGAGAGCACTCTGTGAGGAAAAAAGAAAACACTCCGCTCAACCACAACATTTCCGCAATTAACGACAGAGTTGCCTAAATGCTCTTGACTGCAAAGCTTCTACACGTCGGCATCGATCGAATAAGACTGCTGAGGTAATTACCACTCTCAAACTCAGAGCATTGTAAGTAGTGAGCAGCTGTAAAGCAAGATATACAAAACATGCACAACTAAAATGGGAGAATAAAATATATCTATAAAAAAAAACAGGAAAGTGTGCATTTTCCTTCTAGTCATTTTGATAAGCACAACCACACTAAGATTCACAATCTTTATACAACGCTATTGAGGTGCTCTTGCAAGGAGACGATTTCTCAGTACTTGCCTGGAAGACGGGCAATTATTACTTCCCTGAGAAAGCCTGCCACTCCCCGGAATGTAACCCATCAATACCTCTCGCACACATTTCGGCCGATCCGTCATTTAGCATCAGCCGAGCGGGACTTTTCAATCTTACTCGATGCACGCTATTTCCTCTTAGATTAATAGCCAGGAAAGATGGGAAAACATACGCTCTAGGGGACGCGGCTTCTTCTCCTCACTGTAAAGCAGCCAGAATTTTCCATGCGGCATTTTTTTTTTTTCGTTTCTCGAAATCTGAGCGGGCAGCGTAATACTTGCGATTCGGGAATCGGGTTCTTGGGTCGAACGAGGGAAAATTGATAAATGTCTCACTTTCTAGCGTCACTATCAACACGACCCAATGGAGCACATCACAGCAAGATAAAATTGCAATTTTGGCAAATCTAAGCTAGTGTGGTGAACATGAGTCAATGATAGCTGTCGTAATTGATACAGCTTTTAGTTTGGTGTCGGAGGAGAAAGAGAGCGAGAGAAATAGATGGAGAGGAAGGACGACAGAGATGATAATAATTCATTTCAGCAATTGAGGAAGGGGAATATGAAGCCTTTACGTCATGATGACCACGTGACTAATGACACTACGATGGAAGTGTTGAGTTTCCTAGGCTTGTAGTTTTCTTTTTTTTTTCTTCAAGCTCAAAACAATTGTGAATACAACTCTCCCCCCCCCCCCCCCCACTGCTTATTTCGTATGCTAGACGATTGATTATCTTTTTTCTTTTTCTTCTGAGGGGTCGGCAATGGCACTTACCGGACACTTACATAACGGTCAATACTCAAATGTAAGTTTCACGGGGAATTCGGCTCCCCGGGGTGTATCTCGATAGGCGCGTTGAGAAGCGATGTATTCTGAATGTGGCGCGTGGGAAATTGATGGAATCAATTAGCATTCCCGCTAACAGTCTGCGCGCATTTCCTACGCACCCGAATTGAATGCGACATCATGTAACGCACGATATGGGGCTCTTAAAGCCAGATTCTCCTTCTTCAGTTGAATAAAAATGTTTTTTAGCATCGTGTTTTCGTATCCAATTGCCCTAGTAGTGATGTCGCCGTATGGGGTTAAAATGATTTAAGTCATCCTATCTAAACATATGTAATAATGGATTAAACAAATCATTTCAGTTCAGTTCAATTCAATTTCATTTATATTCCATCCGACATGTAACAAAGAGTACAATAGGATGCAAAGTAAGCATTACACCATCACATTATTTGATCAGTTTGAAAAAGAAAATGCATAATGAATATGAATCGTAAAGTATGAGAAGATATGGAATGTACAACAAAGTAGAAAACTAGGAACATCAATGCAGACTTTGAAAGGTTGGCCGAAAATGATGAAAAAGAGAGATCCACTAAAAAGCCTTAGTTGTGATACATGCACCACTTATAACGTAGTGATATGTAACTAAGCATCATCATTATAAACACTGATCATTAAGAACAAAAAAAGAAAATAAAAACAAGTTCAGACTAATCTTACAATGTTACAACCTATGAAACTGATATATTGCAAATAACGCTTTTGCAGAGATAAGGTGAAAAAACAACAAAACAAACAACCGCATCGCAACTGATTGACAAAGTGCCCCACATCGACGTAAATAAGCACTGAATTGATTAGTGTTTTTAGTAGTAGCCATGATAAAAAATCATGGGCGTACATAATCGAGCAGGATTCGAACCTACAACCTCCTGATCACCGGACAGGCGTCATCTCCACTAGACCACCGAGCTCTCGCCCGACAGCAAGTGTTGGTTCTATTCCTTATAGCATGCAGCGGGTACTGCTTTGTTATTCAAATTCATGAAATTCTTCCGTCGAGACGTTTTCATTGCAACTGATTGACAAATTGCCCCACATCGACGTAAATAAGCACTGAATTGATCAGTGTTTTTAGTAGTAGCCATGATAAAAAAAAAAAAAAAAATCATGGACGTACATACTCGAGATGTGGGGCAATTTGTCAATCAGTTGCAATGAAAACATCTCGACGGAAGAATTTCATGAATTTGAAGAACAACCGCATCTTTTTCAAAATGATTAAACTATACTGACTGTCTAAACAACATCAATTTCACAAGGAAAAGATTATACCTGATCATATTCATTGAATCGGGCTTGTGTCATTGCAGAACTGCTGAAACATAACTTCACCACTTCCATTGCTGCTTTTGTTCTTGTTATTTTAGACGGACTTGATAGACATGGTCACCCTTCAGATTCAAGGTGTTGGCATCACGCAACAAGCACAAGCCACAGAGCGACCATACTGTTTGATATCACGTATGATTATTATTCCTTCACTGCGTGTATGTGTTAAATATAGACATGTTAATTATGGTATATATCTATCTTGACATCTCTATCTCTATCTCTCTCTCTCTCTGCATATATTCTCGTTCATAGGCCTCCGTTCAAGCCACATGTCTCACCCTCACCGCCATGACTATAGATCGCTACTACCTGATCGTCCACGCTGTGAAGTCGAGGAACACTAGAACTACCTTCAGGGCAATCGTCATCAATGTCACGATATGGGCGTGTAAGTTTCTCTCCTATTTTTTACATATCATTAATGATATTTACACACATACACACACACACACACTTATCCACACATTTATATTTATCATACATAAATTACATCTTGATTCTTTTGTAGTCAACAAAGTCGAAAATATCAAGATTATAGGTAATTTTTGTCAATGGAAATTCATTTGAAATTTGGTAACAAATGACAAATAAAATATCTGATACCATTTCAAAAGGAGAAAAGCTTTTCTCCTAACCTCTCCTTCGAGCAAAGTCGGGGCTCTCTCTCTCTCCCTCTCTCTCTCTCTCTCTCTCTCTCTCTCTCTCTATATATATATATATATATATATATATATATTAAACATATTTATGCATTTATCTATATTACATGGTATCTTGGAAAAATCTAAATGCGAAAACAGATAGAGATGATTACATCAATTTTGAGCTTTTTTAAAATCTAGTGTGTTGAGAACAAGTAATTTACGTGACAAATGTACAAATGTGTAAGAAAACTTCAACATGATCTTCAAAAGATTTTGTTTTGTTTTGTAATAAGTGAAATATCATCGGAAAGAATTCCGTTTTCTCTACATATTTGATGATTATCTTAGAGAACAGATATGAAAATGACGTTTATTTGCTTCTGCCTTCAAACTCTTCTTAGTGTCTTGATATTTTCCAGATGTACCACATGATATATATTATATATTATATATATATATATATATATTTATATATATATATATATATATATAGCAATAATAAAGTCACAACAGAGGAATGCAGGGAATGCATTAATAGCCAATCTTGATTTAATGAATAATCCGAATTTTCGAGGAACCTTCCTCTTCTTCAGGGATGACAGTGCGAATATTCACAATGATTATTAAGACTCTTACTAATCATTGTGAATATTATAAAAAAATTATATATATAAGATATATGTATATATTATTCATATGTATATCATATATCTGTAAATTTAGTAAATGTGCAAATATCGAGACGCTAAAATCATCACATCGTAGTGACGAGTCGCATATATCACCAAACAGGTTTACTCGTCTTTATGATATCAACAAAGAACAAAGTGTCTGCAATCCTGTGAGTTTGTTTATGTATATGTATGTCTATGTATTTCCCATTGTGACTATTTAACACACACTCAAATATCAAAAGCCGGAAGAAATGTGTCAGATTCATTGTTGATTCTTCAACTCGGTTGTTTTGGTTTTTCGCACGTTTATTCACAGACAGCTGAAAACAATATTTTACCTGAAACATGATACGGTTGCAAACAACATTGAAACGATTACATAGGAAATGAAGATCCAAAAAGACGGACCAGAAATCTCTGTTACATTGAGAGCAAGTTGCAAAAACGCTTGTTTGACTACAAATCAAGTGACCTATTTCTCTTTTGATATTTCAAAATGACCGGGATAATGATAAACTCACGAGGTAACAAACAACATATTCTTCCATAAACTCATGCGGTTATCTAACGGGTTTGTGGCTAGGGTGTGGCGATAAAATGCGATACACTCTTTGTCTTGCTAAAGCGATGATCAATACCCCTCCCCCTTTTTTCCTCTTTATTTTTAGAATAGTGCGCCGAATTTTCCCAACAGTACCTGTTGCGGCCAGAATCAAAATGAACCATTATTGTGTAATTGATCACATACAGCCCAAATTCATTTAAGTTCTCAACGCGAGCAGCATAGTTGATGCCGTCTTTTCCCAACCTAGATCTAATTTCATGTCATTTCAATAATCAGATTAAAAGAAAGTTTGATTTTTTGTTTTAATCTCATTGTACAAACCTGGAAATGGCGACCTTTAAATCCTATAGTCTATCTTGGTGCACGGCACTATTGATAGTCATATCACTTTTTTTGATGTTCAAACGTGGTCGTGATAGAGAATTATTTACTTATTGGACTCATGTGTCATTGACTTTTCAAACCAAGCAGAGAAATCCCTGCCAAGGTTTTCTGATAGATACTTACCTATGTCTTCAACAAACTCTTTTTATGTACAATATTGCGAAATAAATTAATACAGTCATTTACTAATTTGTAGATTGAATTAACAAATTAGTTGCCATTTCAAAAGGGGGGCAAATTTAATTCCCTTTTCTTCTCAATCACATCATCAGTGAAAGAAAAAACATCAATTTCATCAAACATTCACACATTAGTGCAGACAATTTTGCTTTTGCTCAAACGATAAACGGTACGATGATGACATTATTTATGTCTCAGCCTAGATTGACAGTAATATGTTTTGTATTAGCTTTTACTTGCCTTACTTGTCTGTTTGTTTATAATTTGTCTTTGTTTTTTTTTTTCGCAGGCTCATTCCTTGTCCATCTTCCACAAGCTATTTTCACCAAAATCTACATCAATGAGATCAACATTACGTCGTGCGAGTGGAAAGATGGCGGGGGCATGTACACTGTGTTTTCGGCTTTCGAGCTCTACGTTATTCCGCTCGCAATCATTATGGCTTGCTACGTGCAGATTCTCCTACAAGTATGGCAGAAGACATCGGGTGGTACAGAGAGCGCTCAGGCGCACGCGCGCGCTCTGCGGAGGAAGAAGAAAATTACCCGGATGGTGTTCATCGTGGTGATTTTGTTCGCGCTGTGTTGGGCACCGATACATATCTTCAACATACTAGACATTGCTGCAAGAGATTTTCTCCTTAGGGACCACATCGCAGCCGCGTGGCTGAAAATTTTCTTTCTGACGTTGGCGTACGCGAACTCATGTATCAATCCGTTTGTCTACGCATTTACCACGACAAGTTTCAAGAAATATTTCAAGACGGTCTTTGGGGCTGCTTGCGGACACTATTCCAGGGAGGGACACACCATGAGCATCAGCATGGAAACGAAATCGGAGAGGATCTCAGCAAATCCGTCAAAAGACGACTCGTCCTTGTGACTAATAAAATTGTGTTTCGGGCACGGTTCTGCTGTGGACGATGCCGGTGATGGAGGGGAAGATGGAGACGAGGTATGAAGACTAACTAGCCGCTAGGCGCCGCTGAACGTTGGCACGGCTTAAGATAGTCCGAATGTATGGAGATGGACACGTTGTTGGTGGCTGTTCCATCGATCACCGATCATGGATGCACTATGAACATCATTCCTGTGTCAGATGACGTCAGAACATGCCTCTCTGTACTTCCCTTCGTACCCAACATTGTGTGATCTTTCTGTTGCAAGACAGTAAGTGCAGCGGAGTTGGGAGGTAAACGGGACGCCACCTGTTGATGCAAAAAGAACAACGATTCGAACCAAGATCGTGTGCATCGCGGTAGGACCTGGACCAGGTACTCTAGAGTGCCAGGCTGCCACATTTAGCCCGTGGACTCTCGGTCGGCAGTCGGGCGATAAAGAGGACTCCAGCCGAGCCCGAACCAATGAAATGCGTGTACAAAAAACGTTTGACTCGCTCGTACCTGAACTTTGGTTTAGGACCGTGTTGATGACAAATTGTGACACGATGGCCAAGTATTGAGCCTCTCTTGTGCTCCTCAGGACTGGCCCTGGAATTGTCCCAGAGTGGAAAGATTCCCCCTCGGACACGGAATAAAAAAGAGGAAGAAAATGGAAAGGGACACAGAGAGAGAAAGATAAAGAGATTGGGAAACGTTTCTTTGTTGTACGTCTGTATGTTTTGTCGTGAATATACTTATATGAAAAGATACAGTCATGACAGTACACCAAGGACATGGGAGAGGCTTTTGGTGGATTCTCCTTTCTCTTAGCTTGGAACTGAAGCCCCGTAGTCCCCAATCCTTGTGCAAACAGACAAAAGAACGAGACATGAGAGTTCAAGATATATCAGCATTTATATCAAGTGGCACCAGAACAGCCACGTTTTCGAAGAAGGTCACTGTGAAGGACAAGTGAAAATACCATCCGGTTTCTATAGGCTCGTGTGAAGTTATGAAGAAGCGGAGAGGTATAAGTCTTGACATTTCCGTACAGTTTTTTTTTTTCTGATTTCATGCAATTTCCGAGTCTCTTACATGAACTGGCAAAGATTTGTAACCAAAATGCTTAGTTGTTTCCGGAGTTATGACGAGAAACCGGTAGATGTTTGCGCAGTTCTCTCACTCACAGCAAGATAATTTGTATCCTCTGCACCTATCGCCGTACCCTCTTCTTGGTTGACCAAACCTTGCACTTCCACATCGATCTGTATCGTTGTTTATAAAGAGATGCATAATGCAACGTGTGCGTCAACTAAAAAATCATCTCCCTTGATAGTTTAGGCAAGTGTCGAAAAATCACTTACCAGCAGCAAGCAGACTACACGCAATTACACGCACACGCACACACACAAACACACACACACATATATGTATGACATGCATGCACATACAGATTCTTCGTAGAGAGAGCATTGTAAGACGCCTGACTTTGTAAGTGGAGATTTTTTTTTTCTTTTTTTTTTCTTTCATGCGGCTGCTAATTTCGAATAGCGCGAAGGAGACGCTGCAGCAGCCCTCTTCGACGACAAGTGTGACACGATGCACGACAGGTACGTTTAAATTGCAAACCCTGCAGCCCCCTAGACGGGAAAATTCTCTGACAACGTGTATGCGCTGTCACGCGTAGAGAGTACACATCTCGATGGGTAGAAGGCTCCAGTGCAAGGAAGCCGTGATGTTCGAGTAGTCGCATGGTTACAATTCGGATGCATGACAAAATGAGAGCCTTTCTATAAAGGAAAAAAGACAGGCACCATTAGGCATCGTGTTTGTAAACCGTATTATTTTATGCACTCGAATGCCGAAGGTATTGACACAGCTGTGTAGCAAACTTCCTTCCGTGAGGCGGGTGTTGTGCACTCTTTCGACGGATCAATACAGTGTCCATTAAGAGATAAATATCAATGAGTGGTGATATTGATGGTTAAAGACATAATAGCTTAAACCTATAGCATAATCGGCTTCACGGAAATGGCAAAGATTTGCATGCAAGGAGACAGCATAAGGTGCAAGGTTGAATAAGACAGCTATCCCAGACGTGGGGAGTGCAAAGGGTAGATGGTAGAAGCATAAAACGGAGACATGTATTGATGTACATTGTTTTTCTAGTTTCCTCCTATTTTTTCTTTATTGTCATTCATATTGTTTTCGCAACTATTGTGGATGTCATTCGTTTGTTTGTTTGTTAGTTTGTTTGTTGTTTTTGTCGCTACATTTAATCTCGCAGAAGAAATAGTGTCGTTACCACCTTTGAGTCAACTCGTATCCTGCACAAAAGAGAATAAAGATAATCAGGAGTAGATATGTACTTACACACATATTTCAGATTTATGTATCTATCATCCACTGAAGAAAGAAAAACCATTCCACTGGAGGTAATTAAAGGAAATATAACTTTTAAAAAGACTTTGTCATCGTCTGTTTTGTTTATTACTTCTTTTTATAATTCTAGCAATGTATATATTAAGTATTGAATAAAGATAAATTACGTTACATGATACAAGAGGATATGACGCCACGAATGACACGACTTTGTGCAATATGTAGCCATTCACCCGTGAACACGTTCCGTGATGCTGAATTTGTGTACCGTAACAATATAATTTCATTAACATCGCAAGGGCAAGCGCAAACTGAATGAAATGCGGAACTTGCCATGATCTCTGAAGCATACATCCTGAGCTAAAAACAGAAGAAAAAAATATGAATAAAAGATACAAAGTTGCTGAGAGCCTGCGTTGTTATACATTTTGACTCCTTTCTTTTGCTCCCGTCCCCTCTCTCTCTCCCTCCAAACTTTATAGATAACAAATAAGGTATGGGCAGCAGTTAAGCAAATTGGTAAGGGGGATTCTCACGGCTCATTTTCATAGCCTGTGAATTTACCCACATTTTGTTCTTGAATATCGGCCACATCAACACGTTAGAAATGTATTTACTATTTTCTTATTTTGTGAGAATGAACGAGAAAGATATAGATTTAAGTACAAGTTGTATTTCCCTCTGAATGAAAATCAACATTAATGCTGTATATATTCAAGTCTACTGTCCATTCTTGTATGTACGTTTGTGTAATTATCTATGATCTGTAAATGTCAAAACACTGAGTTTGCAAGACGAAATAAAACTTGATTTGAGTTTCAAGAACTCAATGCTGTGTTTTCTATTTTGTAGCCATTTTTCCAATTTATGTGTACTGCGTATGGCTTACGTACATGAATTGAAAATTGTAGCACACGCACGCAAACACAAAGACATGTTATGTGTGTGTATATATATATATGACAGTATCTAATGAATACAAATAAACACACACACGTACACTATACATACATTATATATATATATATATATATATATATATATATATATTATTTTTTAATAGTTTTGTTCAATTCTACTCCAAAAGAAGGAGAGATAGACACCAAAAACAAAACAAGCAATGCAATGTGCATAATATTTCAGTATTTTTTATGACAAATAAAAAGCAAAATTACGGGAATATATAGCTTGCACAACCAAACCCACCCCCTCACATGCACATGATAACAGTTCGTTATTCCGAATATTCGTAATTCCGACTGGTAATTGATCATTACAAAATAAGATTAGTAATTCCTAAGGCTCGTTAGTACGCACCGTATCTTCGTGTTTCGATTAGAAAAACCTTATTGCATTTCTGAATCTATGAACTTTCAGATTAACGACCCTTCGAGAAAACGCCACAATGTTTGTATCAAAGGAACCTTCTGAATGACAAACCTTCGAAAAAAACGACAACAACTCACAAATGTTCGGATTGTGACGAACATCAAGGTAGAGCGGATTTATGCGTTTGGATTAATGAACATTCGGCATGTGTTCGAAATAACGAGTTTTGTTATATTTTTTGGATTAACTAACCTTAGGGACAATGAGCATCATCCCGCATATACACATGCACACACACACAAACACACACACACACACACACACACACACACACTGACACACGCTCCTGTTATAACGTGCTCGGCATTCCAACTTTTGAAAGTAGAGAACCTTAAACTTTGATAAACACGATTAAGTCTCCAGACGGAACACATGAAAAAAATAATGAATAAGTAAATGAAGGAATAATGATAATGACGAATAAAATGCTATATAAAATTTTGACATTTCAAATTACAGAGAAACTACAGATGCAAACAAGTATAACAATATTCAGGTAGAGAGCACCAGTTGTACAGATATATTAAATGACTGGTATGCTCTGATCATGGTTGTAGCTCCATGCTGATTGATACATGCTCCTCAAGAAAGAATGGGGAGAAATGTCTATGCACTTCCAGTGCTGTGTAGAACAAATCCCTCTGGAGAACGGTATTACCAACGACTGTAATATTAACAGTAAAGACAATAAGATTGAGTAGTAATACAATTGATAATTATCAAAACCACATTATAAAAAACATCAGTTTGTAACAAAGAAATGAACGAAAAAACAAAAGATAACTTCCCAGTTCCGGTGTTCAAGGTTCTCGCCTTTTCTCGGCTCCAATGGGCTTTAACAGTCAATTGTTACATCACAGATAATAATATATCGGTCGTTTGTAATGGACAACGTCAGGAGTCGCATTGACGTTGTGCTGACCGCCCACTCAGCAACACGCAGAAACGGAATGTGAAGGGTTTAGATGGGAGGGTGGGGGGGGGGGGAGGGGATGACTATCTATTCGTGACTTATCAGAATAGAAGCGTTCCGACTCTTTCTCAGTCCCTGACAAGTGTGATTTATCAAGCGAAACGTGATTGCAAGGGACTTGGATCGACTCTTCATCCATCAGCCCGCTCGTCCTTCTGCCGACCGTGCGTTCGGGTCTTATACCGGAGGAAGCAGTTCATGGGAATAGAGGGCACCGCCACAGGGGGTAATTTGATGCCCCCTTCTCAACATCAAGAGAACCGAACATGAAAATTATTCAATTTGCCGATGAACTGATAGGCAAATGATGGATGAAATCAACGACGACACACTCAAAGGTAGATGTTAAAACATTTTCAAAAGAGAATCATGTGTCGCTGTGTGTTGCGAGAAGAATTGCTGAAGAAAACGCAGTGTGTTTGCTGATGATGTAAACTTTTGTGGAGGATATTGTGTTCGTACGGTAACACAATTATGTTTGTTTGCCTTGGCAGGGGAACGTCCCTCGTGATGTCCTTGCGTATTTCATGATTGGAACCCAACACACAATTTGGAACTGTTTTTCAGTGTTGTTCCTCTATAGAACCACTAAATTAGTACAAGTTTATGCAGATCACCTGGTACAGTCGGCAAAGTGTTTTTAATAATTTTATGATACTAATAAAAAATCTCTTCGTTGCTGTTACAGAGTTTAGATAACGTTCACTACTTTAATTTGTTTTCTGTCAACATAACAATGCATTATCTTAACATGCTGAATGGTTCACATTTTACGATGTTGTTTCATGTCGTTTTACGTGAATTTTGATCAAATTACTTACACAATAAACCCGCGTATTTGCAGGACATATGTGTATGTATCATGAGTGTGTGTGTGTGTGTTGTGTATGTATGTATGTATGCATGCATGTATGTATGTGCATGTTTGTGTATGTGCTTTTGTGTCTCTTTAGGTGGTTGTGTGTGTGTGTGTGTGTGTGTGTGTGTGTGTGTGTGTGTGTGTGTGTGTGTGTATGTGTGTGTGTGTGTGTGTGTGTGTGTGTATGTTGTGTGACTTTAATAGGGCAGTTTGGTGATGGCTCAGGGGGAGTTGGCATGACAGTGACCCACCTCTATTCTGGGGGCGCTCTTTCTGAACAGGTTGGTAAACACTAGCTCTTGGGTAATAAATCTCCTGCAGCTAATATTGGCCTGTCTCCGATGGGCAAACATATTCATCTCGATTGTACGGATCACCTCCTTTCATAACTCTCTCGACGTCGGGCTGGAAGGACAATATTAGACGACTAAACAATATTGCAGACCGCCCCTCATTTCCACGCGCACTTAGGAGACACATGACAAAATGAAATTGAATTCGAATTGAAAATTGATGCGGTGCATATTATTTTAAGGTGCATAATATTATCATTCCGCCCATCGCCACACCGCGCGCGTATTACACTCTGCCATCTACAATGAGAAAAAGAACACTGTAATTTGTTTTCGAAATCTCATGAGATTCTCAAGAACTATCAAAACAACTGTGATGATGGTTTGAAAGGCTAGGGATGAGATTCCCTAGGGGGAAAATGTTACATAAAAAAAGACAGGAAAGAAAACAAAACACCAACAATCAAAACGATTTTGGTATGCATCAACACATTTTGTGCATTACCCCTTCCACTGTGCCAGACCGAATTTCGCTCTAAGTGCCGGGATGTGTGAAATCAGTGCCCATGGCTTGTCTAGTTTTCCCGCTCTAGTACCCGACATGTCTTTGCCATCCGCAAGCATGCATGTCGCGCAACAATTCCCACAGGGCGCTGTCATTTCAAAATATTCATCTGCGATTTTCTCATTTTCCCCCAATCTTACGTGATCTGTTGCCCAACGCAGAATTTTCATGAAAATCTATGCAATTTTGATTATTCGGTTGCACTATATTATTTTCTTGCAATCATCGATTGGAGGCTTAAATTAACTGGACGTGATAATTAACAAGATGTACGAAGATATGATTTTCGTTTCCGTTCTACAATAAGAAAACCTATGTTGTGTAAACCTTGCTATTTCTTTATGTCTGGTTATTACATTTTATCGGTTTTTATTATGTAGAACTGACGTACAATTATGCGGAAAAATGAATGAGTCCTGTGTTTTCTTTGTAACGTCACATGTTTTTCTTTTGTTTCATTTCTTCGCTGTAATTACACAACGTTATGCTTTCATACACAGACACACACACATAGCAATATGTATATTTATATATCATACAAACAGTTTTATATCATAACAATGATTTTGAATGCACAAACAATCCTACGCGGCAAATGCGCAATTAGCCCAAGTGTAGTAAATGTTTTATATCCGCGAGGCCGAAGGCCGAGGTGAAATAGAATTGCACGAGGGTTAATCGTGCATTTGGAGTTTTTATTGGCTAGGATAGTGCATGTAAGAGCATGTAGTCCTACTATTTGTCATAGTAAACAAAGTGTATTTTCAACACTTATTTTTTAGCCCTAGGACGATCAAGGCCAAGACCGCTAGTCCCGTAGATCAGAATTCCAGCTTCCGACTACGAAATGTAACTATGTTGCCGTTCCACATACCAATACCCTGCACGGTGCATGGAGAATCAAGCCTGCGTTTCCTTAAAAAAAAGTAAAAATAATAAAAAAAAAATAATATATATATATATATATATATATATATATATGATATGCAGATACAGATGTCATCCAAATCTAAATAGAACGGATTAGAAGGTTTTATAAAATGGTTATTTGGATCCTAATCAAATGATTGGCTGAGAGCAATCACGTGACAAGTCTTTAATTTTTGCCTCACATACCCAGCGGTCATTAGTTTTTACCTTTGACCGCCTATGAGTGACCGGTATTATAAAATGGGTGACTGGCTGACTGGTACTGACCCACAAAGGTACGTGAAAACTGTTGTTAGTTTTCGACCCATTTTATGAAACAAATGATGCACAGGATTATTTCGTGGCGTTAGTGAAGGTGCGGCGCACTCTCGAGTATTGACAATGGTGCAACATGCACTCGGCTGCGCTTCGTGCGCCGCACCTTCACTAACGCACTCTATCCTGTGCATCATTTGTATACTAACAACCGCTCAGAGTTACGCGCAAAGCTGTGGCTTGCCTTAATCACGCTCAATGACATGCCAATTGCATACTTCAGCAAAGCGCATTGAGTCAGTTTCAATTCATAGCGCGCAGTAGGCAAGTTTTCCTGTGCAGTACCAGTGTACGTGTGTCTGGAACACTTTTTCCGACATATGGCTTTTTCAAAAGCAAGTTATATAGGCCTATATGTAGCTGACTGATATTTACCCATAAAATAAGCTATTTGCCAGCCATAAGGGGAAATGCGGAATAAATGATAGTTTTGGGGAATTTTGATAAAAAGCATGAAAACATTCAGAAAAAATGGAAATATTGCTCTTGTTGAAAAAACAAATAATGCATTAATATGGGCTCAATGCAGAATGAGCTAACAAGAGCACAAAATGCATCTTATACCACTGAATTTTGTATGTTAATTAGAAAATACAACTCTTTTTTTAGAAAAAGCAGATGTACCTAAATTATGATGTCCTCGAAGATGCGAGGTTTATTTCTTTGTTCAATCTTTATATCCATCTGAGAAGATGGCTGGATGGCCCATAATCAGCCGCATTTACTGATCTTCCGTGGGGTCCAGAAATATTGTGAGTACTTCGGGGCAGACCACTTAACTGGGTTATGCTCCCTGCGTGAAGGATGTTTAGGTCGTATAAGAAATATTATTTTGTTCACTCCTTCGTCCCATCAGCCACATGAAGGCCTGCTGTAATCCTCCCTGTTCCAATAATTGCGTGCCTGTTGGCTGTTCGTCGTTCAGCACCTTTCGAAGCGACTTGTCAGAAGGCCCTCAACCCCGGATTGCCGAAAGGACGCAAGGTGAAGTGCCGCATGACGAAAAATAAACGCACTGCAGAAAGCTGACCGAGCCCGCCTGCGCCAAATCAACACCTCCGACCACGTGACTTTATTTTTTAAGTCATCTTCAACTTCTGCTTCCTCTCCATGATGGTCGCACGAAAGGAGAGAAAGAGAAATTTTGGGGAAACTTCATCCGGGGATAAATGAACCATGCCTCACTCCACTATGATTGTTATTCTTCTTTCGAGTGGGTGGTCGTGTCATGTGTAGGTATGCAGTGACGGCTGGATGAATGTGCGATCTTTGGTAGTACAGTCACGAAACTTGACCTCCACGTATACGGAAAAGACAATAATTGTATTACCAAGCCATGAGTTGAAAAGTTAGTAACTAGCTATGGATATATAATATACAATTCCCAAAATGTATCTAAGTTCCGTACATGGCCCAAAATAGTGAAGAGAAGCAAAAAAAAAAAATATTATGTAAAAGAGACATACTGATGTATCTTGTTTTTCACGGAAGTGAGCGCACACAGATTGTGTTCGATACGTGAGCTTCTACGTGCACCATGCCGTGCACGACAACGGATACTTTCGTAGGTCATCCAGTCAGATTATTGTCCGGACGTTGGAAGTAGGTCACTCTGATATGTAAACATTATAAATGAAATACATACAGATCAATACAAACAGGAAAACAAGTGAGGGGAATCCCTACAGTGTGGTGGATGAAACTCTAAACTCCAATAAACAAGACTCTCTGGGTTTTATCATGTGTCGTAGGTCCGGCACGTATAGTGAGGACGATTCATTGGGTTACATTTTGCCTGCGAGCGGTAACATTTAAGCAAGCAGCATAAGACAAAAGCACACAAAAATTAAACCCCAAAGAACAAACTTGCTGCAAAACGGGGTCGGGAGATGGAAAAGTAACTTCGGACAATTTCCGTTGGTGTTTATTGATAATACTGGGGCAACATGGGGGGGGGGGGGGGGCGCTGTGGTAGTGCGGAAACCGTTCTGGAAGTTCAGTCCGGACGTAAAGGCCCGAATTCACGAAGGTGGTTCAATCTTTGTCTATGGTTTAAACCATGGACAAAGACCGTAGTTTTGTATGGGGCGCCAAGTGTCCCATGGCCTATTTCGTTACGAAATCAGTTATTTCGTCGACGAAATAACCATTTCGTTAACTAAATGATCATTTCGTAACCAAATGACTGATTTCGTAACCAAATACGCCACGCGACACTTGGCGCCCCATACAAAACATGGTTTAAACCATGGACAAAGATTGTACCACCTTCGTGAATTTGGACCTATAGGTTCGAATCTAGTTCTGTGTACACCCTATATGCCGTCATATCCGAACAAGATATGCGAAAGTTCCCAAATTTTGTTCGAGTGGCCAGGGTAGTGCGTAAGTGCCATAGGTTGTGCGAAAAGTTGGGCGTAAAATGCTTTACAGCAACAATAATCCGAAATGGCTGCGGGGGAGAGAATCGTTTATTTACCTAGGAAGGACCCATTGCAAAACTACATAACATGACGATTACAAAATTAATTCAATTACTTCGAGGGATGGAGCGCCTGGCTCAGCAGCTTGCTGGTGAGCTGCAACAACGGACAAGTAGGAACGAAAGCACTCCTATAGTGCTTTTACATATCTGCACGACTCTTCATGAAACTGTGCCCAGGTATACAAGTAGGGCCTTTAAATGTGAATGGAAAACTTGCGACGGTGGAGCAGTCGTGATATGGGGTCCTCTGCTACATTGTTCTTACACTAACGAAGCCAATAAGGGCAGAGAAGATACGTCTATGTATTTGTTATCATAATAAACATATAAAATTATCTTACATGATACTGATATAAGCTCTTTGCCTCTATACATTAACACTCAATCACAAATCTGATTTCTGTGATTATGGCTTGATCTGTTGATGATATCATATCTGATACATTAAGGGACATATCATCAGCATCAAACCAGTTGTATGTGTGTGTGTGTGTGTGTGTGTGTGTGTGTATGTGTGTGTGCGTGTGTGTGTGTGTGTGTGTGCTGGGTGAGGATGCATTTCTTGCTAATTAAGAATATTCTCAAAAATGCACGCACATATTTGAACATTTCATTGAACATATTTCCTACTAAAATTGACAAAATAGAATAAACCGGCGCCGTAGCATCGTCTTATTTGGCAAATCAGCTTGCGTTGTGTATATTTTGTAACTATAGGTCTCGCGCGCAGTGTGTCACAAGGAGCCTAAATTAATCAATTGAAAAACAGTGAATTGTAATAATGTTGGGCTAGTGTGGCAAGATTCGTATCGCAATATTCGACCAGTGAATTGGTACACTGGATGACTATACGTTATCCATGGACTCGTTAATGTGCTAGCGTACATCACTAGACATCAATCACGAAAAACCAGCTCATGTTACACAGACTACTCAAATTACGATCACATTCATCAACTGAAGCAATATTCACAAGGCTCTGTCAGTCCGGGCAGCTTTTAGAAGCAAGACCGTCTTCATCGCGCAAAATTCTGTTTACGACGAAATCGCGCAATCAAATGTTTGTCACGAACGCAATTTGGATTGCGCCAGAATATTAAATCGAAAGCAGTGTATGGAGTCGAGCCACAATCTGTGCGATTTGCCTCGCGATATGTCCCACTCCGCAGCAATTATGGCCTAGTACGCATACTATCAACCCACATAACAGATAGATTAATGACAAGAGTCTTATCATTACAACGTGCATCACTTGATGTCAATAACCGTATAATGAATGTTTTACTACGCATGTCTGTGCCGTACATAAAGTCAAAATAATGTGTCTGATTGTCGTACTCAAAATGACGATACAAAAACGACAACAACCGGATCTTTAAGGGAAATTGCTGAATACCTTTCAGGGGAAGTAGAAGGGGAAAAAACTGTTAATAAACAGCTACTCATCACAACAGAGAAAAAGATTTTATCCACGAAGTTGTAAAGTGATCCTATCTTCAATCTCCGGAACGACCAACAAGCCCATGTTGGAATTTGTGCATTGTTTGTTTGTTTTGTTTGCTTGTTTGTTTGACTCTGTTTGTGTTGGTGTACTTGTTTTCTTTTCATTTGTCCATGAGAGTGAGGCGATCTCTGTATCATTACGGGAGGCACCTAGAGAATTGTCAAACGTCGTATGAATTGATTTACCTTACCGCTGAATCGGGACTTATCCTGACGGCTTATACTTCACCTGCCGCTCGTTCTCCAGCGAGCGCCGCGGGCATGGCGGCGCGAACCCCCCGATCGTCCTATGGCAGGGCGCGGGATTGACGTCACCCGGCGAGTTGAAAGATAACGCGGGAAGAAGAGAGAGTTGCCTGCAGATACGTTCGGTCACTTCTCGCCCGCAACACAGGAAACGGAAAGGCAAACAAATAATTACCATAAATAACAAACATAATATCTATTCTGAATGAACTTCAGGTTCATAATGCTTTTTTTTTCTTACCCCTTAACGTTCATCCTCAAAACGTCATGTGTTTGCTTTCCAAAATTAACTGCAAGTTCTTTCAACACATACACACACACACACACACACACACACACTTTGTGTTTTTTTTTTGTCCCGTAGTAGACGTCTTAACAAATAAACCATCAACATAGCAAGAAATTGAGTGAGAGAACTTGTCGAAACAGCATGTAAGACAATTAAGACATGTGAAATATGAGGAATCTACATAGAACATTGCTTGTAGAGCGTAGATTTAAGATGAATTCTTACATGAAATTTAAGGAATGACAAATTATGATGTAGGTAAAAATAAGTTTAGAATAAAAAAGAAGATAAAAAACAAAAGAAAATGAATGAATAAAACTACAAAGCAATGCAAGATGAGTGGCATGATTATACTAGGTCCTATAAATTATGTTTTATTCTTTTATTTTTTGACTTAGGAAAAAAAAAATATTAATATTTTGATTCGCTTTCTTTTTCCAAGGTTCTTACAACATTTAAGAGAATTTATTGTGATGATATTTACGATAGTAAAGATTGTAACTATATCTGAAGCCCATATCACCTTTCGAGTGACGTCTGTATAGGATATGGCAAAAGGGGAGCTGCATAGAAGAGCACAAGAGCATAATTTCTGCAGTGTTGATTCGCTTTCTTTCTCCAAGGTTCTTACAACATTTAAGAGAATTTATTGTGATGATATTTACGATAGTAAAGATTGTAACTATATCTGAAGCCCATATCACCTTTCGAGTGACGTCTGTATAGGATATGGCAAAAGGGGAGCTGCATATATAAGAGCACAAGAGCAAAATCCCTGCAGTGATATGCCTCAAGAAGAGAAAAAAAAAGTACAGTGGAGGTAGGTCCATGCATCATTCAAGACACTTTTTTAGCCTGTAACTTGAATGACTAATGCTACATCCTATATTCAATACAAAATCCCTCTCCACCCCCTTTCCCTTCCCTTACCCCTACCCTTCTTTTCAAAGTACATTTGCGTCGTGAACTCGTGGGATAAACCCATTTCCCCATATTTGAATCACGAAATAGGTTGATGTTTGCAACAATCTCCCGTGTGTCAAACTTCTTGCACGATCAGCCACTGCAACTCTGCCCAATATTTGATCTGGGCCTCGCCATAAAAGCTCATGCATCCGCCATGTATGCAAGCGTGTTGCTTACCCTGATACCGTTCAATGGCCGACTTTCCGCTCCATATTTGCGTCAAATTGAAATGTAATATGAGCTGCATGCTGCCAGTTTCTCTATTACAAAGCTTTTAATCGCAAAAGGGATGGTAAGCACTTTCTGACACAATGCTCTGCATCGTGCAAACGTTAAGTAACAACAACGCGGGAGCAACAAGTTAAATTTTAAAAAGGTGAAATATATAGTTCCCTTATGACTGAAGAAAGTGTCGATATCTGCTCTAAAAATGGAGTCATAAACATGAGAAATATGTGAGCCAACGCTGTAATAAGACGATTTCATTTTGGTAACGACGAAAATGCGAAATGTTACCCCAAAAGGATAAGTATTGTGATCTCAAAGCATACCCTATGGTATTTCCTACGTGATGTTTAATAATCGATTATCGATACACATACGACATCGGGCCATATCAGTATCCATCGCTCGATAGTGAATCGCATTCGCAGCTTGTGAGCTGCATGCGACTCGATGCTACTGGTCGCTTACGATTCGATCATCACAAACTAGTAACGTTCTACCTACCAACTACCATGACTACTGAACGGGGCTCTTCAGGAATAAGAGTCGCAAGCATATACGACTGAAATTATTACACTCTTTTGATCTCAAAGTGCTCCTTAACAACTCATTGCTCTTACAACTCACGACGGCCATACATATCTCTTGGTAGACCCTTTCGATGTAGGCCTATTACAGTCGAATTCCAAACGGTGGAAGATTAATTTTGAGACGTTCTGAGAACTATGTTTTGCCTCTAACATGTTGGCAATAATGGTTCTTATGCCAGCAAGACAGAATATTGAATACAGATTATAATGCTTCTGAACAGACAGATGCCTGTGTCATATACCTGACTGAATACATTCATGCCCATACCACAATATCAATCTTCCACCCTTCCGAGAGATGAAAAAATCATTATAATTTACCGGAACCGGATGGTACAAATATGAACCTTTTAACATGATTTGCAATAACCTCATTTCTTAGTACATAAGTTAAAGGGATAGACAGTATTGGTGGAGATGAGAATTGGGCTTTTAACTTTTTGCGAGATACCAAGAAAACACTTATGATATAGTACGGCAGAGCATACCATTTTAAGAGGAATTCAAAGTTTATTTGATGAAAATCCAGTTTGGAATGACTGAAACATCCAAAAACAAAGTAAAACAAAGCAATCAAGATAAAGTGTGGGTCCCACACTTTATTAGAATCTCTCTTTTTTGGATATCTTGGCCATTTCAAAACCAATTTTCATCAAATAAACGTTGAATTCCTCATAGAATTACATGCTCTTTCATATTGCATAAGAGGTTTCTCATTATTTTACCAGAAGATGTTAGAAACCTGAAATTAGGTCTCAACCAAAACTCTACCATCCTTTTAAGTTCTGTGGTTAGCGAAACTGGATGTCAAAAGTTTGATTGGTTTGTGTGTTCTTTACCACCGAGTAACACCAGCTAATTAACTATAGCAGTGATGCATTAGAATGCTATACTGTGTTTAAGTAACAATGGGATGATGTTTAAGAAAATAATAGTTCAACATAATAATACCTTGGAAACAAATGTGGGGAAAAAATAAGATGTGTGGCAATTTCAAAGAATTTGGGCGTTGGTATATCGTAGGTTTATTTTGATGGGTTGGTTACGAATTACCAAGACGCTGCCCATTCATGTAAAGCTTGATTTCTACAATAGCTGACAATCTCTTATCCCAAACGCACTTTACCCTTACACTTTCACCATTCACCATAAGGCATTGAATACACACCAGGTTTACATCTTCCAAACTTTCATTCACATTTAAAGTCAAAACAATGACACTACTACAAACTGCATGCATTACAATATACTCAATGACATATACAATCGAATATAACTATGCAAATACAAGTCAGTGTACAAAGCTCGCAGTGAATTGTGACGTGTTCGCAATATGATCTGTATATTTATTCAATTTCCGTTAAACTGCAAGACAAGTACACCAGTGTACGGTCTATTACTAACGAAGAGCACGGTTCGTTACCCCTAAAATGCTCCTGAACCTGCGCCGGGGAATATGTGCCCTGTACTGAAGGGTCATAAAACGAAATATAACATTACTATTCTCAATAAATAAATCTTACAAGCAATAGGAATATAAAATTGGATATAGATATGCTTATAAAAATGCAATATAGACAAGAGCAATATCAAATCATATTTTTCGTGTTTTACATGTAACTAGAAGGCGGAGAAATGTACCAGAGAAATGTTAAAAAGCCGCAAATGCAGGCCAAGACGATTTTCAATTGTTGAATTGCACAGAATTTTATTTTCTTTTGTAGTGTTTGAATGTTCTAAATCCCAGACTTTATAGAAATTCAACTGCGTTCGTTGTGGTTGAAAGGGTCCTCTTGACCTATCACTTAACGTCAAAATTATTCTTTAGTGTCTCCACAACGTCATGTTTTCAGCCTGTAATCCACTCACATCATAAAGAGGCCAGTAGTCACTGCTATCATGGTAAAGAATTGACACGTGCCATTTACGTAATGCAGTTAGACATAAACTGCTCGATGTATGTACGAGCACGCCTCTGTGTATTGGCACAAAAATACACAGAAAGAGAGAGAGAGGGGGGGTGGCTATGGGGTGGGGTGGGGAGGGGAATGGATGAAAAACTGCTTTTCTCTGAAGCCACTCGTGACAAGGAAAAGGTATCAGACGGAAGTGTTTCCATATAAGCACCCCCACTCTCTCCATCTCGCTCTCGTTAGCTCACTCATTGATGCTATAGACTCACCACTGTAATGTATCTGGGTTATCAAGTGGCTTTTCAGTGCATCTTGGACACTGAATTGTGGCCTCGAATTCGGGACCGGAAAACATATGCATTTGACTGCCAACAACTATAGGCGGAATCTGTAACCCATCAATTCCAAAGACTTTCTTTGAACATACTCGAATTGCAACAGTATTCAAATCACTGTACAGTTTGTTGTTGTTGCTGCATGTTGTTGTGGTTGTTGTTGATAAGTAAATCATTGTATAAAGGAACATAAGAAAAAAGAAAGAAAGCAAACACACAGAAACACACTCAAACAAACGTACTCGTGTATAATTATTTATGTAGGATCTTTAATTGTTGTTGTTGTTGTATTGGTGGTGGTGGTAGTAGTACTGTAGTCTATTCTAAGATAAGAGTAGGATGGATCCAGAAAGGGTTAAGTATTTGGACCTTGTAACCTCACCCATACATACCAGAAGTGACTAGTTAGGAGAAGGACATCTTCTCCTTCTCGTTGCCTTCGTTCCTACACTGCCTCGTTGCTCCTCGAGGATTCGCATGCTTCTCCTCTAGGTGGATCTTTTTGGGCCAAGCTTCTCCACTGGTTGATACTGATGTTCATAATATCGTTGACGGAGGTCCTCTTGCGCTCTGTGAACCACGTGCTCCCGACAAAATTCACCATGCAGAAGCTCCCTAGGAAAGTGGTTGTCACATGTGACACACCAATCTCACTCGTGATGTTTTCAGGTACTGTGGATATAGATGGTGCAGCATTAAGGCCAATAGCTGGTTCGTGGATGCAGCCATCCCGGAATCAAACTATAGAATCTGCTGTAAGAGATGGATATGCACGCACCACCTGTTCACCCCCAAAGACCTGACACAATAATATGTGCATAGCAGTCAGTCTATCCCCTTCAATCTCTATGCTACCTCTCCTAGTTAACTAGCGGCACCCAACTCAGTACAATCCTCTCCGGGACAGCGTGTAAGATCTTAGGAGAGTAGCCCTACTCCTTAATCAGTATCTGCGGTTTTGCCTTTTTATCGGCTGCAATGCAGTCTCCGGAGCCAGGTCGTGATTGCTAGTTTTTCCACCTGATTCTGTGGTGAAAACAAGAAAACGGTGTACAGCTAGATTAATTGTCGTTCTGTATGATTCGTCTATAATCTCAAACTTTTATACTGAGTCATTCAATGGCCTGCAGTACTAGAGATGGCATTCCCTTGCTGTCCTTCAGAATCAATGTCAACGTCACTGGAGAGAGTGCTCCCAAGGTAGGTAAAAGTTTGGGGTGATCTTTGTGATTCCGAAGGTTAATTAATCTGACAGTGAATGGTGCGTTACTCCGAAGGTAAGTTTTTCCGAAAACTCGTTGATCCGACGATGAAATGAGATTTGGTATTACGAAGATTCGTCATTCCTAAACTCACAATTTCCCCCTATCTAGATTTTCGTTAGTCCGAATGTGAAGTCTAGGGTTTGTTAATCCGTGCATTTTTGTGTGTGTGTGTGTGTGTGTGTGTGTGTGTTTGTGTGCATTATATCCAAGGTTCGTTTCGCCGAAGGTTCCCTAATCCGAAAACCATATAAGACTTGTTGATAATAAAATGAAAAGAAGGTGTCTACTATTGAACCTTTGGAATTATGAAGCTTGCTTCGTTTTCGGAATAACGATTCTTAGAAATAGCGAATTGTAACCGAAGTTTGCACCATCCAGAATTATGGGTATTGCCTATGTACGGCTTCCCACAGGCAAGTCAGGTGACAGTTGATGTTCAGGGTGAGTCCAGTGTCGCCACATATTATTTTATATGTTTAAATGATTAAATGACTTTTTTATATAAATATATATATATATATATATATATATATATATATATATATATGTTGATAAGGTAGTCCACGTGTTGGCAAGATAAAAAGATAAGTAACAAAGCTGCAACAAAGTTCATACTGTATTCACCAACGGTTTATTTCTTCACACAAATTTTCGGGCGTCTCGCCGCCCTTTCTCAAGTGTTGATACTGAGAGAACAAGCATATATATATATATATCTTTATATATATATATATATATATATATATATGTACATATAGCCTTCGACTTATTTTTGCTATCAGGAAGTAAAACTGTTGAACGCGATTTCATATCGGACTACGCTATGTTGTTACGTTTTGTTTGAATGTTATTCATTTCTCTCTGGTTGAAATCAAATTGTGCATGAGGGGACAAGGTGACTGATTGATCACAAGATATCGGAGATACATGGAAATTGATAAGAAAATGTAGTGTCCATTTCCTTGCGGCATGCTTTGAATGGTTCAACGCATACTTAATTTTTATTCGTCTCTGGCTAATTGAGAATAACACCCCAATATGTTCAAATAACATAAGTGAATTGTTTCATTAACATGACACGAACAAAAATATAGAATGACTGACGCCAATTTTCAGGTGGACTGAATTTGATAAAAGAGGCCAGGCGAACTGATAGGACTGGTTTGCTTTCTCTTACAGGAACAGAATTTTGCTTCCAAAACAATTCAATCTTCATCTCCACTCGATCCGATTCCCCGTTTGCGTGCATCAATCTTTGTAGAATTTGAAACAGGTAATTTATCGAACTTCAAACGATGACGAAAGAGTTCATCGACTTAGCAACTGGGCCAGTTGTCGTCGAAGATTCTGGGAAATGCACTCTTGTGTGAGGTCGACAGAAGCACCGGTGGACTTTCGTTTTTCGTTTCCCAATTTATTGACCGGTCAATTTTGTCCGATGATGTCACAGAGCAATATGATGCCGGGTAATATATATTTTGTCTACCTCAATAGCAACTGATATTGGGAGAAGCTATTCTTTTGCGATCATTGCATTATATTCGGGGTATGATATTTATTTATTTTCCTGTCATTTTTTTTTTCTTTGATGCTCACGGAAGTACATCAAATCAATAGGTAAGTCCATACCGGCTAGTAGGAAGGTTTTCTGAGAGCATATTGCCTTTGCCATATTACTTTGTCAGTCCTTATATAGCCTATACTCATTGATGATTATTGCTTCGCGATATTCTTCTCTTTTGTTTTTTTTTTCTTTTGAAATGTCCAGATAAGAAATTACAGATATATATAGGTGTATATATGTGTGTGTATGCACACATACACTTATATGTATATATATATATATATATATATATATATATATATATATATATATGTACATATATATATACATACATATATATGTATATATATATATATATATATATATATATATATATATATATATATAAAGCTCTGCACACACACACACACATATTATGACACGCACGCACACACACAACACACACAGAGTGATGAAGGGATATGCCTGCGTCCATTAGTGCACTTGTTTGTTCCGTATTTACGTAGAAAAGATAAAAAAGTTTTAGTAAGTTTTTTTCTTGTTCTGTTTCTTTTTAGAGTGATACTACTGACATCACCCCGTGCAAAGGCCCTAAATATCCATGTCTGTTTGGAAACGCCCCAGCTCTGCCGCAGCAAAATATTTGAATAGAAGTTATTTATCTACAGGCACAGTCATGGACGCTGATATAACATCGTGACTGCAGTTATAAATGAGCCCCATTTGTCGCCGGACGGATGTCTGTAGAGCTGGCTAGGGTGCTTTGAGTCGATAAAAAGAGGCAGGCCGAGCTCTATTGATGACCCTTAACTGCTTCGATGACCGATCTTTCACGGGACAATAATTGTTCAGCTAACGAGGCGGCCGTACCAAACCTTGGAAGCCAGTGCGAATCGGCGGTCTCGGATACTAGATGCGAAAGCCCAAATTATCCATCTCCGAAGTCAGAGGAGATTTATTTGGACTTTGGCGCCCTTTTTTTTATTTTTTTAGGAGGGGGGGAGCTCACGTCCTGTGAGCAATGAGAGAGGAACGTGATCCGCTTTTCCTGTTACGGTTTCGCGTGCTTGTGTGCCACTATGTGCGTTGTCCGTGTGTGTGCGTGTGCACATAAAGTCGCATGTATGCCTATGTGTTTCTTTGGTGCATCGTCTTGTCTTGTTTTGTTTTGTTGTTATTGTCTCCCTTTTACGCATTTATTTTCTCCTTTTTCCCTATTTTTTGTGTGAAGAGCAGTTTCTGATGGTGAAAATTAACCAGACAGGCCAGGAAAATGCCAGACGTTGTATCCTTATTCATCTATGCCTTTGGGAATATTTGAGATCATTATGACAACGTCACAATCATCAAAGTTTATCAAAATACTTAAGTGTTCTTGTCACTCCTTGCCCTTGGAGTGCATTTTTCATTTTAAAATTGACCCAGATATCATCAGAAATCATCCGTACATCGGCTGATGTCTGTGGACAATGGCAAATTAATCTAATTCAGTCAGCTGCACTTCACTTGTCAGCTGAATACACTTCGTTCTCCTTCCTGACATGTTTGCACTTTCGAAATGGAAATTGATCGCAGGAAAGCACGGCCAAAAGTCCGCGAAGCATCATTCTATTTGATGTTTTTAATCACTCTTTGCTCTGGACATGAATATTGCATGACCTATAAAAGCGTTAGTTCGCATTGACTGCTCCATCGCTAATTACTGGTGACGCTTATACTGCTAAACACGCACACATACACACAGACACACACAAAAAAACCCCACAAAACACACAAAAATGGCATTATTAACATACCATTGCTATATCAGACAACGCGTAAGCTGATCATCACGAATTGGTCATCCGCTTGAGAACAAAACTGTAACATCGACTTCTCCTTGACCCTATACTGGTGTTGACCAAGATGAGCCTCTCCTCATAGCGGCATAATTACAGCTATTCACCGTTAAATAAATGGTTCGAATTGGCCATTTCGTGAGAGGAGAGAGGGGCCGTCTTTAAGGGAGTTTTTCATCCATTCCGCTTCCAGTGCAGATACTGTGTTTGTTCTAATGTCATGTAGGGCCTATGTACAATTATGCATGTGTTATTTTTGTGTATGAGTGTGTGTGTGTGTGTGTGTGTGTGTGTGTGTTTATAAGGGAAATGCATTTCACAACCAAAACACATTGTGGCCCGCCACCTTGGGGCTTACAATGATGGTGGGTTGGCATTTATACTGTGAAGAGCAAACTTAGATATTGCATTGCGATATATTGATTTTGTTACAAGTGCTTTATTGTCTCTTAAAGAAGAAATCCACCCTAAAAATAAATAAACTTCAAAAGAAAGAGGAAAAGTATTCCCTACAGAATGATACAAAAATGACTAAAATCGGATAAAAAGTAAGGAAGATATGGCATTTTGAAATTTCACATATTTTTGGGAAACATTTCTTGACTAGTGCTTATGAATAATGAGGGATTGATGATGTCATACCCTCGCAATTTTTCATGTGTGCTATTATGTGAAATTTTGAAAAAAAAAATGTTATTCTTAGCTAATATACATAAGACATATCAAAGTTGACATGTGTTCCTTTTTTATTTTGGGTGGTTGTGAGACAAGTATTATATTTACAGAGATGAAATATTCGATTTTTGTCATTTCTGTATATGAATTGAATAATAAATTGTGAGGGTATGACATTGTCAACTAGCTGATTTGTATATTCGTGAGGACTGGTCAAGAAATGTTTTTCGGAAAAAAAAATGTGAAATTTCAAAATGTCATAATTCCTTATTCCTTATCCGAATTTAATCATTTCTGTATCATTCTGTAGGGAATATTTTTCTCTTTCTTTTGACAATGTTTGAAGTTTATTTAATTTTTTGGTGGATTTCCTCTTTAATACATGCCCTATATTTATTCTCTTTACCGGCTTCCTCCCAAAATCCCCTTCGAATTGTTTGTTATTTTCCCCCTCTTATATTTTCCTCTCTTTCTCTCTCTCTTCCCCGTCTCTCCTTTTTCTCTGTTTTCTACTGGAATTAGAGACGGTTAATGATTTAAATTAGTGTGCGTGGTATTTCTAACCCGCACTTATTTCTTCCTCATTATTGGTTTTAGCTGACGCGCCTTGTCACACACTCGCCTTATTATTCTCGTTTATCTCTCGATAACGTTCGCTTGGGTAAATACACGCCACCGACGCAAGCGGCAAAGACAAATCAGGAGTAAGGCCCTGATAACACTGGTAATGAAATTGCGACAAGGTGTTTTTCTCTTATTCATCCTCCCCCTCCCCCAACTTGCAAAATTTGCCATGGGAAGCCCAGCACAACACCGCATAACAATAGGAAAAGCACTGAAACAATGCCTGAAATAAGGTTGAAACCGATCGGTATTGGGAGAAGGTCACTACATGCTAGGGGGTGCCTAAATGCGTTACAGCACAATGCAAAGTATTAACAGTGCCATGTTTACTGCAAAGGATGTATCGCTGGTTCGAGGCCAATTAGGAGAATCGGCAGACAGTAAAAACCCGCCTCACCCTGTTGTGCGATTTCTCGCGATGCGATGTCGCATTGTAGAGGATTGTCGGATGGCGAACATTCTGAGGAGGTGTGTGCGGTACATCAGCCGACGATTTTTCAACTGCCCTGCAGTGGAGAACAACGGCGATATCGGTATCGCTCAGATATCGCTATATCGCTTCGAGTGGCTTTGAAATGAATCGCGAGTTATCGCGAAACAAAATCGCACAGTGTGAGGAGGGCTTTAAATCGGGTCAATGACATTCTTTGCATTGCTTTCTACTGATCCACCTGCCCATCAAGAAATCAATGACAACAACAGCAACAAATGGAAAAAAAGAAAGAAGAAAAAAGCGTAACAAACAAAGCAGTCCCCAAAAGAAGGCTTTGCCATTTCGTATCATCACATCTTGTGACGTCACAGGCCAAACTGTCTCACAGTGTTCTCGATGCGATAAATTGCACTCCGCAAAGAACGTCGTCTTCTGTCATGATCGATACTGAAAACGCACACGTCGCTAACATGTAGTCCTCCAAACCATTCCTGTGAGATAACAACATTTCAATAAATTATATTTCTTTTCTTGTCATTTCATGGACGTTGGGAGATTGAGACAAATATATCTCCATACATAGATCGGTTTGGCAAAGTGGAGATGTAGGGCAAATGTTTAAGAACAGGGGGATTCATATAGATATATTACACACATACTATAATATTAATACATACATAATGAAGAAACAAAATGGTAATGCATTTTGACCAATAAAGCATGAGTTTATTCAACTCAATTTTTATTGGCGCCCTACGCCTTCTTCAGGAGTCTTGCCAAGACTTGAAGAAGGCGTAGGACGCCGACAATTTGAGTCGAATAAACTCATGCTTTATAATTGACCAAAAATGCATTACCAATTCGTTTCTTCATTATATATATATATATATATATATATATATATATATATGAAGAGTTTGTTTGCAAAAACCGATAAGTCCATATTTGCCAAATGGAGATATTTGCGATTAAAGGTCAAGAAAAATAAAGAGAATAATAAGTTTTTTTGCTTCTGTAGACCATAACTTCAACAATTTACCGTTATATGTAGTGACCAATATATATTATTTAAAAGGTATTATTTTGTACTTTATGACAGAGATCTTACTTCAAAATCTTCAAACTCTTCATATATATATATATATATATATATATACATATGAAGAGTTTGTTTGCAAAAACCGATAAGTCCATATTTGTCAAATGGAGATATTTACCATTAAAGGTCAAGAAAAATAAAGAGAATAATAGGAAAATTTTGCTTCTTTTGACCATAGCTTTAAAAATGTACCTTTATTATGTAGTGACCAATATATCATTTAAAAGGTATTATTTTGTACTTTATGACAGTGACCGTACTTCAAAATCGTCAAAAATGGTTTTTGCAAACAAACACACAGGAAAATATTCCTGTGTGTATGTATATATATATATATATGTATATATATATATTATATATATATACATATATATATATATATATATTATATATATATATATATATATATATATATATATATATATATATATATTATATATATATATATATATATATATATATATATATATATATATATATATATATAGATAGATATAGATATAACATGCGTCCTTGTTCGGCGCAGATTGTGAGAGTAAAACTGCCAAAATCACCTACGAGTGCAGTGCGTCATGAGGCCAAGTCTGACTTAATTCGGCTACGTGAAGTAACATACTACGGCAAGCCTCCTGGGTAGGTTATATATGATTAGCAAAGAAAAGGAGGAGAGAAACCAAGTAGACAGGTAAGTGTTTTGCAAACTAGCCGGAAAACCATAACGACAACAGAGACAGAGAATGAGGCACAATAATTGGCGCACAGGTGCGCAAAGGACGTATAATTGCCGAATGAGGCAAGGTGTGTCGTAATGCTTATTTCTACACGTGTGCTTTTAGTTATGCACAGGGACGAGCCAAAAAACACACCTTTTGCAGATGCATTCATGCCGTGATTATTGCATAGAAATTAAGGTCGTGTTGCAAATCGCTTGCCGTAAATCACAAGGCTAATAATGCTGTCCTTCAGAATTACATGTTTTATCCGTTACCCTCCCGGAGTCAGGTGTCTGTGAACTGAACCAGAGTGAGAGAGAGAGAGAGAGAGAGAGATGGGGTGGAGAAATGACGTAGACAGTCGAATGAGTGGTGGAAACATTAGAGACGTAGGGTTTAACAATTACAAATATACCCTTCTAGTTTGCCTTCATTATGCGAAGGGCCCTTCAGTGTAGTTGCAGCAGTCGCAATGAACTCGTCCTCCTTCGACTCTCTGCGCACACTACATCAGGCTCATTTCTTACAGTGCATTTGAACATTATATACACCTTATTGAATATATATATATATATATTATATAAATGTATATGTATATATATATAATTATATATACATAAATATATACATATATATATATATATATATATATATATATATATATATATATATAATACATATATATATATATGTATATATATATATCGGGGTCCTTTTCTCTGGTTTCCTGCCGTTCGAGCCTCTGGGTTTTTTTTTTTCTTTCATTTTTGTGCTCGAAAAAAAAAAGAGACACACCAAACCATTTGAAAATTTGGTGGCCAGACATCCATTATTAATTTCCCTAGGCCACCGGGCCACAGCTAATAGTGTGACCATTTGCTGGACGTGAGTGTGACTCTTAATATCACTGTTTTTCTTGGAAAGTAGGGTTATTACCATGATTTCCCACTATATAGGCCTAATCTTAATCTCGCGTGCAAATTTAAGATCATGCTTCTCAGTCATAATCCTATCACTTTAACTGATTTCTGATGCAAAGGGAAACAATGAGAATACATTCGAATATTCTTTTACAGCATTTTCCCTGAGCTGGCAAAAAAAAAAAGTAATATCAATAAACGAAGAGAGACAAATCAATCTAGAAGAAGAAGAAGAAGAAAAGAAGAACTTCTATGTATTCGAGGCATATACAAGGCCTGCGCTGTAATGAAGAAAACAGTGAAGAATAAACAAAATCTCAAAGTCTGTCTTTATTCTCCTTTATCGTGTACAAAAGTTCCACATGACGTATTGTCCTGCTTTTCCTGGAGACTACTTTGACAGTTATATGAGGTTTTTATCTGCTTCTCATGAAGGCTTAAAAGAAACAGAAATAAACAGATGACACGACACGAATGAGACACATGCTGTGAGTTCATTTAGATAGCGGGGTTGTATCGACAGAAATTTCTTCGAATCGCCTTGCCACCCATAATACCCAAAGGGCAGAAGAAACGCAGATGCATTTTGAAAGGAATTAGGGATGACTATGAGACAAATGATCTGCGATTCATCTTTCATCAAACCGATCTCGAAGCTATTGCCTCCAAAGAATACGTGTTTCAATTGCCTGAGAGGCTGATATATCAATTAGATTATATTCATGGAAATATCCGCCGTGACGTGAAAGACAACATTATGTCCAGTTGGACAGTCTGTCTTTTGCGCGGAGTCTGTCGAGTGGTCACATTTGAGGAGGAGAGAATTTCGCCGTGATGCAATGGAATTATACTCCCCTGCGATGTCCATGCGAATTATCTATGAGGAAACAGTTGATCAATGATAATAATAACGACAAGCTAAAAAGAGAAGACGTTACTTCAAGAAAAGAAAGATGGGTATTAAAACATGAAATGTAATGGCTAAATATCTTGACAAGGGCATAATTTACCATTTGCAAATAAAACAAGAATCCAGCTTTAGTGCTTAAGAATATTTCTAGAATTCGGGATAGAAACAACCAACGTAAAAATGTTAATCAGTGTTAATCAATGTTAATCAATTTTGAAAGTATTGTTGCATATACAAAATATGAATAACAGTTATAGTAAAGTTGTTTCTAGAATAAACAGTCTACAATTATGGTTTTATTGAGAAAAATAGTGATATCTCCTTATATCTTAAGCTTTATTGCAAAATTGTTATATGGTATGTAAAATGTCTTGTGATAGAACAGATGTACACATATGCCTCAAATGTGATAACCCTAACATTTTTTTTTTAAATCACTGCTTCAAATGGTCTCAAGGTGGTGTTCATTTTCTTTTTCCTGCCAGTGAGGTGTGGCAGAGTGTGCATTGAAATCCTTACACAGAAACGTAAACAACCTCATCAACAGCTGTTTGGATTTCTTGTCGCAATTATAGACGAAATTCGTTGATGAGTGTACCAATTTTTCCCCTGATCTAATTATTAAACCATCCCCAATTTTCACCATAAAGCTTTAAGTAACTATTTTTTTTTTAACAAGAGCTTTCTAACATTCTCTTCTGTTTTCCATTAACTGAATAAATTCTTGCGGACAATGATGCTTTACTGGGTTATATATCATATCAAGGCAATAGATCTCCTCTTTTTTTTTTCAGAAACTTGCCTCAAATGAATGGATGGAGTGAGCGTGCTTTCTCCGTTATGGGACCAAAACTGTGGAATCAGTTACCTATTCAGTTAAGGCAACTGTCATCTACATAGAGACATTCAAATTCAAAATGAAAACTTATCTGTTCCTCTTACACTGAGGACTGTGATTGCTGCATGTCATCAATGTTCAGAACAATACTGTATTTTTTGATTGATATATGTTGTATTCTTTATTTGGTATATATTTGTTTTTGTTTGCCATTCTCTTCTTTGTTGACATGTTTGAAGATGTATATATGCATGTACATATATATGTTTTCATTTTTGAAGCGCCATGAGCACTGAAGGGTGGACCTGTTCGCCATACAAGTAGCCACTGTTATTATTATTATGATTGTTATTAAATGAAATCACACCTAACGAGTTTTCAGGGCTTTGTAATACAGAATCATTATGTACACAAGCACACGCATATAGATCAGTGTCTATGTATACGTATAAGTATGTATATATATATATATATATATATATATTATATATATATATATATATATTATATATATATATATATATATATATATATATATATATATATATATATGTGTGTGTGTGTGTGTGTGTGTGTGTGTGTGTGTGTGTGTAACACATTCATGCGTTTTTATTTGGTTCTGTGCGTATATGTACGTATTCTGTGCTTATTTTGTGTGTATTATGTATACTAAGATACGTTCGTTTAAGAATATTGTACTTATACACGATTTTGTGTAGATGAAGTGGAGTCACGTTGCGTCCATTGTTTCGCTTTAGTGTGCCGGCGCCATTCACCGCCTCAGCCATTTAAGCACAGAAAAAGGTCGGAGACCAATAAAATCAGGAAATTTGTACCTGAGTATCTGAACACTACGGAGCGTTCTGAGACTGTAGTCCATAAACATAGGCACTGATGGCATAACGTTTTGCAGCTGAAATCTTTCGAAGATATGAACTCACTCTCTTTCTCCGTACGTGCTTCTGCGTCATGAATTAAAATCGATTTTGATTTAGATGAAATATGATACATTCCCCTCCTCACTGCAGCAGAATGGCATATTCGATGAACACAACAGACCATTTATCTGTCCTAAACGAACGCGAATGGCAAAATTTCGAGGGTATTGATCGGCCGGCAAAAAGATTATTGTAACAATGTTTATATTCGTGGGCAGGAGAAAGGCTGCGTTTATAGCAATCAATACATTTTCTCCTTGTTGCGTCGTAACGACATCTGTATAGGTAACAGCCCCCCCCCTTTTTTTTTATTGTAAACTCCCATACAAGTTGGGGTCATATTACAGTGTGTCTAGGTTCTTTATATTCGCTATCGGAACAGGACAAACTGGCTAGTATTTCTCTGGCTAGCACTTCGGGAATCAAAGGTATGAACTGATGTCGAAGATCATCGATGACATATCTGGACGAAGACCCATCCCAGTCTGTCAAGGTGGAGAAAATAAACGAAGCATGCATAAAGTGCAAGAGGATGAGGTGACACCTGAAGAGCCGAAATATGTCAATGTGGATGATATCATTTTCGAAGTCATTAACAGTTCGTATGGTATATGAGGACGGGGAGCTGCCCGTATAGAGTTGTCTATATTTTCCATCATTCCTGTACCAAAGTCAGGGGTTTTCTACATTTGCGGCAACAACTGTGGATTTGTTTGAACTCAGTCATGGCCAAGGCATTATGATAGACTGATCATGAAGCGTATCAAATCCTTCACGGATCCACTGCCAGGGACAGAAACGATCAACTGTCGGACAGAACCTGACATTTTGGAGAATACTTGCAAGAAAGAGGGCCTTTCTGCAGTGATCACTTTCATTATTTTTCAAGAAGGCCTTTGATACCAGCCATCGAGGAAAGCTCCTTAAGACAACTCAGTGCTTATGACATGAGAAACTAGTTCAAGCAATCAGGACCGCTTACTCCAAGACGCATGCTTTGGATTGCTCGCTTCATGGAGAGACAGAGTGCTTTGAAATAGCGGCTGGGGTACTTCATGGAGACACACTAGCACCATTCATGTTTAATGTGGCCCTTGACTATGCTATGAGGCATGTCATCAATGTCAAGGAAGAGGAGCTTGGATTTACATTCGTGCTCCGTCAAAGTCGTCTGGTTCAACCTGTAATGGTCACTGACCTTGACTTAGCTGACGATATTGCTTTGATTTCAGATACGTCAGAGAAGGCAGGGAAACTACTACTGACAGTGGAAAGGGCCTGCAAAAATATTGGTCTACTGCTCTTTTCCAAACAGAAAAAGACGATGGCCTATGATATCAATGACACCTGTATCACAACACAGCATAAGATAACGCAGCACTTAAGGATCTTGTGTGTGCCTTTGCATGAAATGCCTTGCGTAATATGAGGACAGTTTTGAAGACCCAACATAGAGATGACATAAAACGGCAACAGTTAAGGTTGTACTGCTACACAGAGCGGATAAATGGACACTTACAGCCAGATAGGATAAAGCACTAAATGGAGTGTGCACGTTATTGTTATGGATAACACTTAATGTATCTTAACTTAATGGTGGCTTGTCAAAAGACTTAGTGTCTTGCAGACGGGGTCATCCCACGAGACCGACATCCACGAGTCATACAGCCCATGAGTTCGATATTGAGAAAAAAAAAAGAAGGTCCATGAGTCACACAGCCCACTAGTCATTAAGCCAAAGTAGTGAACATTGGGCAAATAGGGCCCATAAGTTCAACACTAGATAGAAACTGCCCACGAGTTCGACATTACAAAACGGGCTTAACGTGTCGGTTTTGTGGGCCTTGTTTGCTGTGTAATAATGCCGAACTCATGGGTTGTATGACTCGTGGGCTGTTTGACTCATGGGCTCTATGACTTGTGGGTTATCTGTCTCGTGACGTGTACCCTGGCAGACTGCGTGCAAGAGGGGGACATTAAACTGGACCCTGAATCATCTGCTAATCCCCTCAAATTCTAGGAGCCTATACGGTATGCTGTAATGAGGGGGAGGAGTCGGGTGCTTCCATCAGAGTACTGAAGCACGACACAAGCCTTGTTACAGCATTAGTAAACCAAGGACAGCCATGCCAGATAAACAGGTCTTGGGGTGCCACTTTGTTTATGGCATCCAAAATGGCATAGGCTAACGCCATGTCTTCGTAGTATAAGTAGTAGTTGTTTTTATTTTTGGAGGAAAAAACATACACTCAGGCAAAAATATCCGAACATTATATGCTTGCTTTGAACATGAATTGACGCCGTAATTGAATTACGGTGAAATTGTACCCCTCACTCCATCTACTTTGCAGTGAGGCATTTACTGCAATCTTATCTCAGTTGCCTCAAGTTTCCTTGGCCGTGGTCTATTCGCATCTGTTTTTCTTTCTTTCTCCATGCCCCCCTTCTCTCTCTCTCTCTCTCTCTCTCGATCTATCTCTCTTATTCCCAACTAACGTCTCTCATGCATTCTCTTTATCTTTCTCTGTCTCCCACTGTCTCTGTTCCTTATATCTCAGGCTTTCAAGCTACGTTTTCAGCCAATGAGAATACAGGAATTATCTAAATAATAATGTGTGCGTATGTGTGTGTGTGTGTGTGTGTGTGTGTGTGTGTGTGTGTGTGTGTGTGTGTGTTCTCGCGTGGCTATCAATAACAGGTAAAAGTGTAAGGTGTTGATAGTGACACATACAGTGAAGCAATTTCTTTCGCACCATACTCACGTTGTTATTATTATTTCGGGCGTTTTAAATTGTAAACTGCTGCTGAGAAATAAGAGATGCGTGCTCTATACAACCCTATACGTGTGACTGAATCGATATCTTTGAAAGAAGAGGGGAAAGTACGCGGGAACTCCGTTGCAAAAAGATTCGAGGTTACTAGGACAATGGTATAGCATTCACCTTAGCAGTACAAGGGCATGCAATGTTCTCTGTCTGGACTGTAAGATAACAATGAGTCTTTCTATCCAAGTATATGCCCCTTTAACAGAACAATAATAACTGAAAGTAGCTCAAGTCAGTACAATTTGATGGAAAGGACAAGTCGTATTTTGACAGGTTATATCTCGGCCCAATCAACGAAAATATTTCGGGTTTTGATTTCAGGCTTATTGTTTTGTTTTGTTTTGTTTCCTTTTGTTATATTTCTTTCTGTTATTTAATTTTTGTTTTAACGCGGAAGCATTGCATGGGTTAGTCATTTATCAAACAAAACAAAACGCAACAGGAGCAAAATTACGTATTATTTACTCTATGTATGCATTTATACGGTCATTACCGTCAACTTTGCCTAAAATTGGAATCCACAGGGATCGAAGAATGATCCTTTGACAAAAGTCAGTCGACGAAGTGAATTTGACTTACACAACAAAATTGAAACATGTTTATATCCACATTGGGTGGAAGTTTTCTTACTCTGAATAGCCAAGTTTGAAACTTGTTCAGGGACGACTGAAGCGAGGTTGACAGTATTTACGAATTTGTATTCCCAATCTATCTATCTATCTTTCTGTTCAGGAATGTCAAAATATTCCAGTATGTCATTCTACCGGAAGGCGTAGTTCGTCGAGATTCTTGGTGAAAATAGACAGTTTAGAAGGACAATGTCCATGCCGATATCATGTTTCAAGATTAATTTTCTAGCTTCTCTCCAGGTACGGTCCCTGGGCATAACAATTGTGACGGCGATGCCCGACGACTCCACGTCTGAGGAATTTGGGTTTCCACCGATTCCATGTCCCTTGGTATACCATAGCTGCTAGAAACAACATTGCAGATCCAACCATTATTACTGTGAAAAAAAAAATCATAGCCATCAATTATAGTGTGGAAAGTAAGACCGTTCCTTACATGATATGTATGACAGAGAATTTTGATTTTTCTGTTCTTTTCCAACGCAGCTTATGCGTTGATATTTGTTCGTTTGGTTGGTTTTATTTCTGCAGTTTTCAACATTCCAGTACAAAATGATATGATTGATAATTAATTTTCAACATTACTGACAGCAGAACACAATGTTAACAGAACATGCAAATATGTTATCAACGAAGACTTTTCAATGTAGAATAAAAGAAATATTTACAAAGGGGAAATGCAGCAGGCCATACATTGTAAACGTATGCTTGAACGTCAGCCTAGGAATGGGGTCATGAAAAGAGGGAAAGTGAAAAAAAAAGCAAAGTGGACAATAATTTGCGGGCAATTGTGCAAAGTGCATCCCGCTGGGTGTGAATGTGCTTGGACCACTTAATGGTACTTCATTGTTTAAAAAAAGAAGAAGACATTTATTGATATTTTGTAAAATTCATAATGATAATCATTTGAAATTCGGGTACAGTAATGAAGAGTTTGTTTGCAAAAACCGATAAGTCCATATTTGCCAAATGGAGATATTTGCGATTAAAGGTCAATAAAAATAAAGAGAATAATAAGAAAATTTTTGCTTCTTTTGACCATAACTTCAGAAATATAGATTTATATGTAGGGACCAATATATCATTTAAAAGGTATTATTTTGTACTTTACGACAGAGATCGTACTTCAAAATCTTAAAAAATGGACTTACCGGTTTTTGCAAACAAACCCTTCAGTTATTGCAATTAGATGGTCAAGTTGTGAGCACAGTACTTGTCGAACGTGGCCAAGACTTACTCAGGGCGTCATGGGGAGCGCAAGGTTAAAAATGTTCTGATCACCACTGTCATTCCGCTTCCATGTGGCGATAATCTCCAAACCAATCTCCATGCCGTGATTCTGCCATCGCTGGTTTGCAATGCTGATTTTAATCGTGGGCATTTACCTCTCTTTGTTCTGCAGCTCTCCCCAGAATGGCGTCAAATCTTCTTGAATGAAGATAATGAAACTCTTAAATTTTGTCTTTCTCTTAAAAGAAAGGAAAAAAACCCGGAAACAACAACAACAACAACAACAACTTCTTGTAACACATCTTAAGCTGAGAATCGGACGGTGATTGGGTTTGGAGTACTGGCTTTCCCGGTCCTTTGGGTGATTCGATGACTTCGGTCTATGTACTGCTCTTTAAAGGTGTACATTCAAATCATGTATGACGTCATCGGTGGTTCTCTGGCTCACCACAGAACTCTAGGCATTCTCTCCTGTGTGTTTTTTTTTTTAATGTATGTAGCGTGTATGTGTGTACGTGTGTATTATGCAGAATATATACCAAAAATTATGAGTTAATTGACATAACAATGATTTTTTATATATTTTCATTTTTTTTTGTATTATCCCCTCGCTTTTTTTTTTTTTTGCTTAGTTTGTCATCCCAACGGCAATGCATTTGCTGTTTATCTATCTGTGTGTGTTTGTGCATGCATGTGTGTTTGTGTGCGTGTATTTGCTTTGTACAATATATTAACATGCATTAATCAGTTAATGCAATTCGTCTGCAGATCAGTCCATTCCTTGTCTCCGAAAATACTCACACGTCATCACGTGCACGCAAGCACAGCCAATACATGAGACCGTTTCGCTTCAGTTGCCCGCCAGCCCCGACTTCCGAGAAATGCCTTTAGCCACGTATATACAGGAACCTAGATGATGTGGTCTTGAGCCCACGGGGCTTTCAGAATCTTACTGAACAGGTTAATATCGGATAACAAACTCAGAAAAGTCAACCTCGCGTTAATAAGTGAACCTGGCACAAGTTGAAAACTTGGCTAATTCGAAGAAGTGTTCAACCTGAGTGGACATAAACATGTGTTAATTATGGTACATTAGTCGAAATCCACGTAATATAAGTCGGGGGTTGTTGTTGTTGTGTTTTTGTTTTGTTTTGGTTTGGTTTGTTTTGTTTTGTTTTTGCTTTTTTTCGGACTGTGGCAGGTGGGGTAGTCAGTTTAATCCCCCTTTAGTTCGTCAGGTTTTATTTTCTTTGCTTTGTTTTGGAGTTTAGGGGTTTAACCCATCCACCTCTTAATGTTCTTTTGGATATTTTGCATTTCTTTTTGTTGTTGATTTTGTGCTTGTCTGGGCATTTTGGGGTGAAAGGTGGCAGTAAAAACTGTGGAGATATTTTTTTCCTTTTTGTTTGTGATGACCCACCCTTAACAAAATGATCCCCTTTAACAAAATCAGCACCTGCCGGTCACTTTTCATTCGACTTTGGTGAGGGAGGTTTGACTGGTCTTGTTAGTAAGTATTGTAAAAGAAAACTCTTGAGTATAGAAAGTAACTGAAAGCCTATGTGTCTTTATTTCAGGAGCGTAGATTGTAGCTGGTGGACTCTTTGAACGCCAACTGAACGCTGCACGAGCGTGCGGAGCAGTAATGAATACTGGCTGACCTCTAGTACATGCTCAGCAGTGTTTGTACAGCACAAAGATAGAACAGATGCTAGTCATAGTAAGGTGTAGCTCATGTTGGTGTAGGGTATAGTGACGTCTTGTCAACAATTTTGTGTTCACGTGGGTCCCACGACAATCAACTTGATATATTTCCAAATATTTGGACGTACAAAATGTGCGTTTGAAGGTAAATGTGAAGAGTTAGAGGCCACACGCAACATTATGCATTTTTATGTATTTATATCAATTTTGTAAACACACCTTTCAAACTGGCATCGTCAAAATGGAATCTTGATCCTTTTTCTCCTAACAATTTATTTTACAATTACAAAGACTAATGGGAAAGGAAATCGAAAGGGTCGTGACATTTTGCTACCTCTATCCTCAAGGTTTGGAGAAACTTCAGCCGGCGAAATAAAAATTACGAGCTGCAACGCGGGGAAGGCATTATCCGAGTGATAAAACTTCCATCATGTTTGCGAATCACTATTTAATGAATGCATCTCTCCCCTTCCGGACTGAATGTCCCCGTAATCACACGACGCCTGTAATGATACGAATAAGAAATACGAAAGGAGAGTGCGAGAGAAAAAGGTCTGCATTTCAATTTCCTTCTCAGACCAAGCTTCCCTCTTTTTTGTCACCTCTCATTTTCAAATTTCTCAATAAAAAAGAGGCTTCTGAATTTGCCACGACGCCCGGACGATTCAAACGAGAGAGGACAGGAGACGGTAGATGAGTCTGCAGTACCCGACGGGTAATCCATCGCAACGGGAATTCCAAATGTCACGAAAGGCTCTATGTTTATAACACATGTCTTAATCAGTGATCTATAAAGGTATGTCACATGTTGACAGAAAAATAAACACACCGCGGCCAGCATATGGCAAGGGTAAAGAATCTCGATGTTTCATCCCACACCCACACGCACACACACGCACACACACACACACACACGTACATTCTTTTGCACATACTGTGGTAAGCAAGAACACAAATTCACATTTCTGCACGTATTAACTGTCTGCGACCAAATTAATTTCTTGTCTACAGGAATACTTGTGAAATTTGTGCACATTGATTTGACTCATTGGCATAATAGGGTAAACTGGAAATAGTCATCTATGACCATGTTTTCTTTTAAGCAGTTGGCTTCAAGATGATTAAACTTCTTAAGTTTCTGCTAATATACCTTGTATAAAAAAATTGGCATTTTCTGTAGGAAATAGGTTTTATTCCTTGATTTTTACTTTTGTTGGCTATCAGGAGCCCTAGGAGGAGGTGGCGACATTACCGTACATCAACTATGCAAATCGGCAAGACTTTCCAACGATCGAGAAAATGGAATATGGATGGATTAGACTGGATTAGGAAAAAAAAAAAAAACTTAACAAACAAACCGAAATCACGCACTCTCTTGCCACCTCCATTACCACGAAGACCATTATCATCAACACCAATAGCTGTACGGATATCTTACATTTATTCTCTATAAATGCTTTTTAAGGGGGGGGGGGGGTATAATTGGATGTGTAAATAATTGCCATGGTCGCTTAGACCGTAACTTTCCTCAATGAACCGAAAGCCTTTGGCAGGCGAAATAAATCATTCGCACATCAAGTTCTCGGTGAACGAGATTATCAAAAGATAATTTCGTCAAAATCTTCCTGGCGTGGCCTGTCCACAAGTTGACAGAAAGCGTCGCGGTACCCTAATCAAAAGCAAATGAAGAGGTGATGGACATACACGCCTGGGCTGTTGCTATCGACGGGTTCTCGACACAGTCATATTGAATGGTTTGGGGGGTTTTATCACCACTCTAGGGTAATCATCAGGGTTTAATACTTGGGCAATCAAAACAATGATCTGTGTTAAAGGCACCGGTTGCTAACAGGAAAGATCTGCGTTCATCGGACTCAAGCAAAAAGAAAGAAAAATAATGCTTAAACCAACTGATTCGATTTAGATAGGATGGGAAATCCGCTTCATTGCTGAAAATACGATAATAAAGCATTTCCGTCAGAGATATAAATGGCCTATAAAACTAGATCATTAATGTTGTTTATACATTATTATAGTAAGACTCCCTCTGCTCCAACATCTAAGAATTCACCTGCTTCAATATAATAGAGAGTTAACAAGATTACCTATATATATTTGGTGTAATGACGAGGTATATCTAACTTTTCTAGAAAGTTGTACTCCAAATCCTGACATACCCCTCTAAATCGATTTTCGTGGAAATTGACATGCAAGTGCCTCCTTTAGAGTTCCTCGAAGAACTGTCTTGCAGGCCAGCTGCCGTCGGCTAAAATTAGAAAAACAAATTTACTGGCAGTTACACGGAGGTGTCAATATCACAAATGGCGTGAAAACATCCGTCGCTATGACTACGCAAAGTAAATCAATGCAATGTGTGGCACGTTTATCTTAATTAAAATCATTACTGAGTACAAAATCCTTGTTGACTTTTTTTTAAATCAAATTTCATTTGCCTTTGAAAGGTGGTTTAACACCATCAATCTTACTATTGAACATTGCTAACAGTTGACAATCTTTATTATATGATAGTTTAGATAAGAGAAAAATTGACACTATTTCGAGCGTTACAACCATTTTCAGAATTGCACTAGTATCATTAGCAGTAGCTGGAGACATCGCGGTATTATTATCATTGTTATTATTATTATTATTGTTATCATTGTTATAATAATAATAATAATAATAATAATAATAATAATAATAATAATAATAATAATAATAATTATTATTATTATTATTATTATTATTATTATTATTATTATTATTATTATTATTATTATTATTACTATTGTTATTATTATTGTTATCATTATTATTATCATTATTATTATCATTATTATTATTATTATTATTATTATTATTATTATTATTATTATTATTGTTATTATTATTATTAGAAGAAGAAGAAGAAGAAGAAGAAGTTGAAGTAGTAGTAGGAACAGTAAGGTGGTAGTAGTAATGACATTGATAGTTGCAGCAGCAGTATAGTAGAAATAGCAGTGGTATAGTAGGGCCTATAGTAGTCGTAGCAGAAGTGATGGAATTGTAGAAGTAGAAGTAGTAGGTAACAATCATGATGATATTTAAAGTATTATACCTGTAGCAGTAGTAGAAGTAGCAGTAGTATCAGTAGTAGAAGGAGGAGGAGCAGAAGGATTACCACAAGTAGTAGTAGAAGTAGTTGAAGACAATAGCAGGAATTGTATACATTGTTTTATACTATTATACATCAATTTACATATGCATTAAGTACTGTTCTTTATTCAATATTTTGATTTTTGGCCTTAATTCAGAGTTTTTGACAAAGTATTGCACTTTGTAGGTGGTAAATAGAACTTGTTTTTCTTTTTCCGTTCAGAAAGTGAACGTTTGAACAAAAGAATTTCATTGACCTCGGGGTTTGTAAAAATCACTAAATATATAACGGTTCGTCTGAAAAGAAGACAATACTACGTAACCCTTCACCCCGAAGCTTGATCAAGTCGAGGATATCTAAGCTTAGCAAACTGCAAAGCAGAGTTATTTGCCTGAAAATAGAAGTTTGACATGTGTTCGGAAATCGAAAGTTCGATTCATATCTTTATCCTCTTCCATATTGTCATAGTAAAGGAAGATTTCTAAATTGGAACTTTGCAATTTTCTTTCTGTTAGTTGGATATTCATCATACTTTTAACTCGAGCCTTTTTTTCTTTCTTAAACTGACGTCCCTGACGTTTTTCAAGGGCATTCTTTCTTTTTCAAGGTGATTGTAGATTTTTTTTTCAAAAGTAATAACGTGACTTTGCTGGAGCATCATAAAGGGAATATGCAATGCATATCAAATATAAAATCGGTAAGACAATTGATAAATACACACGATTTCTCATTGATCTTCTATTTATTGTTCAAACTGGAACCATGTTCCTTTTGGGCAGATGCGCTCGGCAATAGGTAAACTTCTCTGAGAAGGGTTCAACTTTAAAACGTTCTTTCAAAATCTGAATGTCAGCGTACGTGGAGAAAGCAAAGGGATCGAGTCTGCGATGATGTCGTGTTTATTTGCCGCACGCATTTATATTAACATCGAGACCCGGGTTTTTTTCTCTTTCCAAGAATTGTTGATAGATGGCGCCAGCACGCTATTTCTTATCCGCCGCATTGACTTGTCAGTTCTATTCTAGTGTGTTTGCATGGAAAAGGTGAACTGCTGGGGGGGGGGGGGGGGGTGCTGCATTTGAAGAAGGTTTCAAAGCCTTATGCACATACGTTGACCTTGCTCTTGAACAAACGAACGCTCAATATCATCGTGTACACCGTTGTGTTTGTATGTTTGTGCGTGTGTGTCATTTTCGTTGTTGTTGTTGTTGTTGTTGTTGTTATTGTTGTTGTGTGTGTGTCTGTGTACAGCAATATTATTGCTAAGAAACGGCTCCTACCAATTGAAGAAGCACACACAACCCAAGAGGCAACTTCTCACCAAATTTGTCCAATACCATCGAATTGTGCAAAAATGTCAATCCAGGGGATTTCACACAAAATCAGACGTATATGTGCATGTTCACAAAGATAGTGTCGAAATTCATTGCATGTTATGCATCACTTAATTCCTCTCATTGTGAAAAAAAAAAGTCTGAAAGAATCTTCAGCTTTTCGAAGGAGGCAGACTTAACCAGAAGAAGGAGAAAAAAAAAAAAAAGAAGAAGAAGAAAGCAACGATCACGCACTGTTTAATATGTGTCTATGATCATACAACCCAAGGTCTGGTTCTTTCAGTGTCTCTAGACTAGTGAATGAACCATCCCAGTTTTGCGTTGTTCTCGCTCTGTATCTTAACTCCGTCACTCCTATTGAAGGCGTGTTGGCTTACATTGGCAAGAACATTTTTTTTTTTTTTAGTTGCTGGTCTTGATAAACTTAAAAGGAAGGACACTGATCCAAATCATAGTCTAGCTTCAAAATTTAACCGTCAATGTTCAGAATCATAGAATAAATCCTTATTGCTGGGGATCACGTTAGAGTGATGCGTGTATGTATGACATAATGACTCGATTCTTCAGCCGCGTACGCGAAGCTCGCACGGTCACGGGATATACCTTTTATGAGTACACGTGACATTCTTCCGTTTTAAAGTAAACATCAACTCCCGCCCCTCTGTAGTAAAGTTCAAAATACACCAAGGACGTACAAAAGTCAGGTTAAAACTAATAGTCCTAACCTAAGGTTGAACTTCGGAATACAATTAAACACAGCCACGGCAGCGTGCTTTTTTTTTTCTTTCATTCTATAAAATCCAACTATGGTTAAAGATCTCAAACAGCAATCAAGGGAAGAACTATGTCGAGAGAAGGATAACACTTATTACACACGGTTACGGGATACCGTAGACGGGGTTCGCCATGGCAGGTGGCAGCAGTATACAGAGTGAAGGCAGCGGGCCTCTCACCGCCAAACTTCAGGTCCGCTCCCCGCTGGCGAAGTGCTTCCTCGCCGAACTCTTAGGAACATTTTTGCTGGTGGTGAGGCTCTTAACTTGTGACTGTTTTCCTCCTACATCCACTTTATTTGATTTTCGCTGCTTCTTTAACAAAATGCTATTGCAATGTTCCCCTGTTTACACGTGTGTTCAACGCTTACTGCTTCTTTCCTAGTATGTTTATTTCTTCTGTACGCCTTGATCGAGATTAGGAAAGCACACACGCACGCACACACACACACACACCAACAGACAAACAAACAAAACAACAACAACGACAAGCAAACACAAGTTCGAGCGTTTAGTCTAACGGTTTATCTGCCATAAATATGCTACTCATTCTCCAGGTTTCCATTATAATGAATTCTTACAATGTATAGAGAATATGATTTTCTCCCTTACACGAAGTAACAATCTTTGTTCTTACATGTTCCATTGGATTGTATCTCTGTTCATGAAATACTAATTAGCATTTTTTGTTGATACATGTATTGTGTTTTTTGCGATTGTGCTTAGCGATTTGTGGTTGGTGTAAATAACGTTAAATCACGTGTTTAGAACGTCGCCATGCAAGTACATTGGTCCATTCCATTTCAAACAGCACGTTTTGTTTTGTTTTGTTTGTTTGTTTATTTTCCATCTGAGAAGATGGCTGGATAGCCCATATTCAGCTACGTTAAGTTGGTCTTCCATGGGGTCCAGTTGGATGTTGGGTGGAACCACTTCACCGGGTTAAACACCCTTCTCTTTGCGATGAATGAATGAAACGGGATCTTTTACGTGCAGGAGTTGTTACTCTCTCATACACGGGACCTCCATTTTATGTCCTATCCGAGGGACAGAGTGTTTTGCCTCTTCCTAGAGGGGACGGTATGGTTACACACAACATTGCTCAGTCCAGACTCGGGTTCGAACCCGGGCTGCGTGATCGTGAGGCAGACTCGCTACCGCGAGTCATCCGATTATAGGAAATCAATCATCTTAAAATTAATGATGAAATCTTTTGTGACTATAGATTGAGGTCTGGATGTGTTATACAGTGTATCTAATAGATATTATTTCATATTCGTTGTAGTATGCATGGCCGGCGCCACGTAGTCAAAAGTGTGGGGGGGGGGGGGACACTTCAGACTTCTGGTGCCACTTCCGGGTTTCATCAGCTGACAAGCAAAAAAAAAACAACAACAACAACAAAACAAAAAACAAGTTTTCAACGCAACTTCTGCATGGTGCCACTTCCGGGTTTCTTCAACAGTCTATTTCTTCCATTCCTTTCTAGTGCCACTTACGCACTTCCGGGATAAAAAAGAAAGTGGGGGCCCAAAGTGGTGACACCTTATGCATTCCTTTGTATGAAACAAAAAAGTGGGTGGGGGCGAGACCCCTTGCCCCCCCCCCCCCCCCCCCCCCTTCCACCGGCCCTCTCCTCAAGGGAAGACTCTCGGCTATTACCTTTTAAAACCAATTTCCACCTTCATTCAACGACACCTACAATTTCCCTTTCTTTCTTCTGCCAATAAGCAAATTCTAATTCTACTGGTGCGCTCATTTTCGGTAGAAATGTAACTCGTTTTGCCTCTCCTTGTGAGGCGTTAAGAAAAACAAAGTGCTGACGAAACCAATCCAGTGCTTATAAAATAGAACAGCATGCCCACAGGCACGTAGATATATATTATTATGTATTTATAAGCAGCAGCACCCGACAATAGCCATGATAGCTAACTGCCCGGACCACCCGGGCCGCAGCTGCCTTGGCTCGGTTCTCCTGGGCCACTAAAACTTAATGTCGGGCTACCAATTTCCATAAAGGCTATCTTTTGGTGGCCCGATCGGGCAACTAAGACTCAATATGAATTGTTCCGTTTCCTTTTATTTCGGGCCAATACATTTCTATTTCGAGCCACCAAAATTTCAGATTGAAATATTTCTGTAGTGGCCACCGGAGAAAAATGTAATCGTTCTCTCCTGTGATATTATATAATACAATGTTATATCAAAATAGACGTGAGATATACATGCATATATGTTTTGCGCCTCATGCATTAATGTGTATGTGTATGACCTTGAGTGGGATAGAGGTAGAAGAAAGAGGGAAAAAGGACGAGAGAGAGAGAGAGAGAGAGAGAGAGAGAGAGAGAGAGAGTGAGTGCGAGAGAGAGGGTGGGGTTAGGGAGGCCGAGAAAATCTAAGATTGCTTTCCGCACTTCGCAAGATATTAAGGCAGACTCATCATTTTGCAGACAAGCTTATATTGTGTATGCGCATCTGAATGTCAGATTTCAATTTCGAGAGTTAAGTCTCAAGTGGTTGCCATGACTACGGAAGTTGCTGTTTCATCTTTCTTTACCTGTCATGACGCGCTCTCTCTCTCTCTCAGACTATGTCGAAAATAATTCTCAAGCAGCTAGAAATCATGAAATCCTCCTAGAAAATGGATACAACTGTGACATCTTTTCCTTTTTTATTTCTTTAAGTCAGATTAACGAAGTGGAAAAGTACCAATACCTTTTTTTTTCAAAGCTTACACATATTTCAATGCATCTATTTTGGTTGGCCAATACTGGCAAGACCACTCAGAACATATTCCTTAATATATACCACGCGTACTGCAGAAGGGATTGCATTACTACCACACGCACATTATCTTCTCTTCCGTAGCGTCCAAAATTAGAAATAATATCCCTACCATCATCATTTTGACGCAATCACGCACAGCGTTGAGCCGCTGTTAATTCTGGTTTCTTTGCAAGACCTAGGCCACGGCGCAATTCACATTTTGCAAATTAAAATCTTCATACATGACTATTTACTTAGAGAAAAAGAAACGAGAAAAGGAGATGAAAATATGTATTTTAGTTAAAACACACTGGGATTACAATGTATGCACTCTTGTGTATAATAATGTCTTATTCAATTGTTTCAATGAAGATACCAGAACTAGGTCGAAATTCCTGCCCTTAAGACATGCTCGATCTGGCGAAAACAAGTTAAAATAAGTAAAGTAAATTAAAGCTACATCATGAAACTAATAAAATACACACACACACACACACACACACACACACACACACACACACACACACACACACACACACACACATCAAGAAATACAGAGAGTGAGGGGAGGGAGAGATGGAAATCGGTAAAAGGGATACTAGGTACGCCGCAGCCACGACAAATATTGGTTGCCCAAGCTTTAATACTTGTGGTTTAACCTGCAGAGTTGTCAACTTCTGGGAGATGGTAAAAACTCATGTGTCAGAATCATGCACGCTGAGGACAATGACCAACCATCTTATTGTAATAAGTCGTGTTTGATTTCAATCTCCACAAATCACAGTGCTTAGAAATTACTCTTTGATGTGTATTAAGTTTATGGCTGAAGACATTTTTATGCTATTTTGTCTTCAGATCTGAATCTAACTCCTTATACAACAAGCCACTCTTACCGGTTCAGAAGTGCATAGGCTGAGCATGCTGAATTTCATGTTTAGGAGAAGTCATATTCAAGGACACATTCTTACGTCTAAACATTCTCTTGCACAGAGCAGGAGCTCCTCCAATTGACAAATCTTGGAATAACAATTCATCAAGCTGCCTCTGCTTTCATCACCCCCTGCATTAAGGGGGCCAAATAAATCAATCGTTCTTATTGAATTACAGCTGATCGGCGACGGAGCCATAGCACAGGTTACTCTCAGCAAGCTATATGGCAACGCTACGGGGTCTTTCCTCTCCATCAACTTCGGCTATGCCCTCGCTCTTACCATCGCGGTCTACGCATCCGGCGGGGTATCAGGTAAATGCACCAGCAGCTCATAGGCGGGCCTTGGCCCACACTCATCCCTCCGTTCGGTTTATGAACGAAGTGTATGCTGTCTGAAGGTCTACCTTTCTTGAATCTTGTTCTTATATAAAACGTATAATCGCCTTGAAATTGGTTCAAGCCCTGCTTAAAGTGAACAACAAAATAAAACGAAATGACTATGGACTGTTACAATTACACTGGGATCAAAAATAAAGATTAGTAAATAGCACTGTAATGTAGAAAATGTATTTGCCTAATAAATCTGGATGGTGAACGAATCATTTCTTGATGCCAGAAATTTAAAGAAACAAAATGACAAGATTGCTGATTTATTTCATCTCTTTCACTATACTTCATGGCACCGTGCCCCTGTCTACGCACTCTTAGATGCAAATGCTTCATCTTTATCCAGCGAAAAATTTTGTAATATTTCTGCCGAACGGTGTTTCAACATCTATTGTCTCTATTCATCCTCAAGGAGGGTATAGAGCACTTATAAGTGATTTGAATTTTCAAGGAGGGTCTTTAAACTTATTGTACTAAATCTCGCTGTATATGTTCATATAGGAGGACACGTCAATCCAGCCGTATCTCTTGGCATGTGCACGCTGGGTCGCTTACGTTGGGTCGCCTTGCCTGTGTACTGTGTCGCTCAGCTCGTCGGGGCCTTTTTCGGGGCTTCTGTGGTGTACGGAGTTTACCTAGGCACGTGACTTGATTAGAATAAATGGTGATGAATATACAAATTTGTTATCACGAGTTAACTTTTACAACATGGCAAATATATGCAAATAACGACACTGTTCGCCATAGAGTGTAAGGTGATGGACTAACCGGTTGCAAGTGTTTATTTCGATGAATGGCAGTGCGTGTTAGTTATTTTGCTTTCTAGTGCAATCGACCTCACGTACTTGAAGGGGAGATAACATTTTACTCCTGGTTTCTTTAATCCTATAAAATTATTTGAAAAAAATTAGATGGATATTAACACAAGCCTTCCCAATAATTTTTTTTTCTTTTGTCAAATTATCGAACAATACTTTATCAAAATTGCTGGCTCGTTTAATTACAATATGCATCACAGTTGTCAAAATAGAAAGTCAAAAAGCCTAGCTTTAAAGATTTGATGGAATTGCCTATTTCCTATACCAGAATCTTTTCCTCCTTTAACTCCTGATTTATCTCTTCGTCTTTTTATTTTCCTCCAACTTTTGTCTCCTCCTTCTCCTTCTCTTCTCCTTTAACTTCACAATTTTTACTGCCTGTTCTAATTCTTCTTCCTCTCCATCATCAAAAGATTATATAATCCAATATTCTTTGTCTTCAAATTTGTCGATCTCTGTATCATCTCCTCTAGGTGATATGTGATAGGTGATATCTTTCTTCTTGAACTTCTCCTTTCTTTCTTCTTCGTCGTCTTTCTTTCTCTGTTTCATGTCTAACTCCTAGTACAGTACCAAGAAGACTGTCGTGATTGCAGAAGCTTTCTTTCTTGCCTCACAGACAGACAGTGATTTCGAAGCTGTCTGTCATTGCTTTCATAAAGATGATTTCTTCTCTTTTTTTTTTAGATGTGTAATTAGAATGTTATCTTCGTTTCATTAGATGCAATCAATAAGGTTGAAGGCGGAAGCAACAGAACAAGTTTGACTGCCGGAATCTTTGCCACTTACCCCGAACCATACCTCACCCTGCAAGCCGGTTTCTTTGACCAGGTAATGCCAGCAATGCTTCGAAAGAGGGGATGAATATTCACCCTTCCAACTTTAAGATAGATGGATAGATGGAGAGATGAAAACAGACAGGTCGATGTATAGGGAATGGATAGACGGATAAGTAATGGATGGACTAACGAATGAATAGACGCATAAGTGCATGAATTGAGAAATATATTTGAATGAATGAATGGAAGAATGATAAATCAATGATAAAGATGGATTGGAAAGTTCAAATGATCGAGCGTTGACGATGCTAACGATCCATGAATGAAATCAATTCAGTACTTCTTTGTGTAATTTGATGGATTCTTCTGATATCCATTAGAGATTGCATCTTTTTTTAGTCGAGTCTGTCGTAATAGGCAGAAAGTTTAAGTGCCTTCGCGCCGGACTGACGTCATCCGGCTAAATCTGCTCAATCTGTAGAGTGAGACTGAAGTGTGCACGCCACCAACGACGAAACCCGATGAGTGGTCAAGCCTTCGTTAGATAATGTCTCACCCGGTTTATTTCAGAGGCATAGAACTACCCAACATTATACACACACATCGGTTCAAACTCACTTTCTTGAAGAGAAGGAAGAGAATGAGACCTGCAAAAAAATGAGAGAAGTGGGGGGGGGGGGGGGGGAGAAAGAACAAAGAAATTGAAATACAGAAAGACAAACAGACAAACAGACACACAAACAAAGCGGGAGATGGATAGACGCAAAGCCACGTTATTTGACAACTCACACGCGCCTTTATGAAAACGATATTTTTCAGTTCGTATAGAGAAACTGGATGCATCCACGTGACATAGCACTTAAACAACTTGTAGTACGTATATGCGAGAGCATATAGTTCAATACGAAGTGATCGATCACTCAAAGTACTTTGTAGTGCCGCCTAGCTTGGTTCCATTCGGAAAGATCCAAGACATTTGCTCATTCTAAGAGCATATAAAGTCTAAGCCTTGAACATATGGTTAAGGTTATAATGATACCCCCCCCCCCCAAAAAAAAAAAAAAATGCAGCGTAGCTTTGTTGCATGGTACCAATAACTCCATACAGACTCTGATGTAACTCTTTCCTTTCTTCTGATTTTTCTTTTTTTTTGTTAACAACTAATCTTCTCTAGGAATTCAAGGTAAAGATGAATGCTTGCCAGAACTGCGTTCTATAATATCAACATGATGGGCGGAGTATAATGAATGTGGGGTTTTTTTCTTCTTTTTCTTCCTCCTCATAACAATAGACGACATGACTTCAACAGTGATGTCTCACTACAAAAGCGTGTAGTTAAAGGAATGGTGCAGTTTTTGTCGAGATAAGGATTGAAATATTCACCTTTTTTTTAGGACCGCTTTGTTTCGATTTGTTTTTGGATATCTTAGCCATTTAAAAACCAATTTCAATCAAATAAAGTAAGTCCTCTAAGAATTGTATGCTCTTTAATAATTTTGTATATGTGGTTTTTGATTATCTCGCAAAAACCTCAACCCTGAATCTCCATCTCAACCAAAACTATACCATTTCCTTAGCAGGTTATAATTCTATTGTATCTGTATGCAACACTCGTATTGAACGATATCATTAAGTTTGTCATACTCGTCGTGCTCTTTCCGTATTCTCTTCATTCTTTGTTTGTTTTCCTTCCAGAAAGATAATCACATTATATCTTTTCCGATCATTATCATTATGTCCTCTCGTAAAAAATAAAACAGGTTGTTGGGACAGCGCTACTCGTGGGCGGGATATCAGCAGTCTTCGACAAGTACAACACCAAGCCGCCGAGCGGTCTCGAGCCGGCGCTAGTTGGCGCCCTTCTCATGGCTATCGGGCTGTCGTTCGGCTACAACGCCGGCTACGCCATCAATCCGGCGCGAGATTTCAGCCCTCGGCTCTTCACGGCCATGATTGGCTACGGCGACGAAGTGTGGCTAACGTACGTAAATCTGACCAGCAGCGATAACAATAAGTATTCTCATCAACATTGCTGTCTCATATTTCATAATGGAGTTCCCACAAGGTTACATCTCGTATCCTCTCGCCTTTAGTTACGTTCTGCCAACACAAAAATCGTTGCCTTGTCGTCTTGATAGCGCAATTACATCATTTAATGACACTTTGAAAAGACCTTCTGTCTTTGACACACTACATTATCAAATGGTATCGGATGGCATTATTGCGTTGGCTGAAACAAGAAAAGAAACGCAAGACTCCGAAATCATCTTTGATTTTCTTTTTCAGCCTGTGAGGATTTTCGAGTGCACGTCACAAGACCGACACCCACGGATCATACAGCCCACAAGTCATGTCGAACTCATGGACTGTTTTTACCTAGTGTCGAACTCATGGGCTTTATTTGCCTAGTGTCGAACTGATGGGCTGTACGACTCGTGAGCTGTATGACTCATAGACATGTTTTCACTGTCGAACTCGTAGGATGTATGACTCGTGGGTGTTGGGCTAGTGGGATGACCCAGGATTTTTATCCCTTGTGGGTATTAACTCTCTTTATCAGAAGCATAATCAAGTAATTGATTTAATATAATAAACAAAGCAGGTATTTGTTCTACCTCAACGCAACATTAACTTTGTGATAATAATTCGCAGTCAGTCCTTAGCATGTTCCAGTTGGGGGGAAATGATTTTTGGCAAGTCGACAAGTGTAGAAGCTCACTAATCCAAAGGCGTTGGCATCATTTCTTTTTTAAACCTTTACCAACTTTCCTCGTAGCAGATTTAGAGATACCAGCTGTTGATTTTTTACGAGCTGGGGATACCTAATTTCACTGCAGATTCTCAGAGGGAATAATGAAAGAAAAAAAAAATTTCTTTTCCGTTTTCTGCCACTGTCTATGGTCTCTTTTAGTCTTCCTCTAATTGTGGAATCTGTAGGTTGGGTATCCACTGATAGTGATCATGGGAAGATTCCCCTCCCCATCGCATTAACACACACACACACACACACACACACACACACATACACACACACACACACACACAAACACACACACATACACACACCAACACTCCACTTTACAGTAAAGACTGTAGCGTAAAGAAGAGTGAGACTATAAATTTGTTTGTTTGCTTGTTTGTTTTTCTGGTTACAGAATACTCCTCCTAGTTTGTTGTTGTTGTTTATTTTCTCTCTTCTTTTCCCTTTCCCGGATTTGCAATCATTAGCTCAGCCATAAAGAGTATAGAACAAATAGACGTTTAGGGCGGTCAGTGCACTTTCCGTGGTGTCGAACGTAAAACGCCACTAACAATTCGTGGCACTTAAGAAATTCCGTCAATCATGGTGCACAGTTAAACTCCCTGGGTCTTCATCAACTCCAGAATTGGCGGGCACCACCGATCAATGCAAACGTTTATGCCCCGTAGGTAAATGTTCTTATATTCCCAGAAGTAGCTCCTAATTGTGTTTTGTGCGGATTCACTCGCGAAAATTTGTCTGTGAATGTCAGTGCGACTGCATCCCAGAATTAATTGCACTTTTGGGGGAATACGTCGATTTTTTTTACTGTTCGGTAAGCCCTAGCCGGCCAGACGTATTTTATGTAAACACCAAAGACCCAGAAATCATACTGATAAGTTGATGACGTGTGTGCAATTCGTAACATGCTTTTATGGAATGGAAGTAAGTTGATTTCCATTTACCGGACATCACAACCCCAACATCAAACTAGCGGTATCTGATTAACATAGAGCAAATATTTGACTATTTTGCTACGTATCAAAATCTTATTTTAAATCGCACGATGTAATATTTCTATTTGAGCCAAGATGCAACTCGTTAAAAATATTATGTGTATTAATCTTCAATGGATATGTCGTCCAATTGAGGGTATTATAAGTGTGGGCAAGCCCACATATTGCTAAGATATTAGCAAGAGGTAACCCCTCCAGAGATTGACCCTGGCACCCCATCTTCGAATGGAAGAGTCCAACACTTTCTTTGGGGTTGTTATCTCCTCTGCGGGGTGAAAACATTCAAGACTTGCTTTTCACCACAAGAAGTCTGCCATCTCTCTCTCTCCATCTAAGGTGAGTTCAAACATTTTATGGTATATTTGCTACAGTTACTTGGTAAAGATTTTAATAGTGAGCAACTAATATCATCAGAAGTAGACATTTTATCCTGAGTAGATGCTATTGAAGGTATACAAAAGAATGGGTTCCAAGAGAGCACTCTACGCAGATTACAAAAGTTGAGACATAAATGGCAAGCCTGAGAAATTTTACAAATTCGATAAATGCAGCCGAGTTGGCCATTACCAATATAGTTTCATTGTGAATAGCTAGTAGATTAATTGCTTAAAAATGGACCACTTGGTCAGTTAAGCTCTACGTGTCTTATGCGATTGTCTCATGAAAATAATGTCCTTGGTTATATTGTATACTTTGTAAATTGACGAAGGAAACGGGACAATTATGTCCGTTAACCAATTTGTTTCACAAACTATCCAATAACTCAGTAAAACTAAAACTACAGGGTATATAGTGTTGCATATTGTCATTAAAAAAAATGCAGTACTCCATGAGGCGTACAGGAGGATATATAATGTGGGCCTGTTCAATAATCATCCTAGAAAATATTGCGAGTTGTTATGTGTGTCTGTGCATGCAGTGATGATATGAATGTGGCTAGTGTAATAATGTGGCTCAATGTACACTGCAATGTCAGGGCATATAAAATTGTAGAATTAGACACTGCAGTGAAGAAAAGTCAGTGTACGCTTCATTCTAACAGACCCCATCAAGACAAAGAAATCTCAGTGGTCTCCAAAGAAAGGTACGCAGTGGAAAAGATAACAGTTTGATGGGCTAGGGGTACTTTCACACGGGAAGACTAACACACCACATGAGACAGCGTATGAGGGAATGTCCCTCGAGGGAGTTTGTTGAGACTGGTGTTGAATGTTATAATTGTGTGTAGTGTAGATACCGTGTGTTATAATTTGACAATCCAGGTTGAGAGATGAGTAATAGATGACTGTCTCACACAATTCCAAGTTAGATACTCCTCTTTAAGTTTTGAAGTGTTACAGTATATGATAATACAGGATTGTATTTTCGCTAATGAAATTGAGTTGTGTGTTGGGGGTGACAGCAGAAATAAGTAGGGTTATTATTAGGTATACGAGTTTGATGGGGGAGACGGAACTAGAATTAGAGTGTGAACACTCCTCCCACTGCTGGAGTGAAAACCACCGGTATGCACACCAGCGAGCCAGTGGTTCTCGCTCCAGCCCTGTGGTCGGATGTTGATGTGATGTGGTCACTCCTCTCCTGCCTCTCGCCAAGGTTGAGATAACTCTGTACCTCGGCAGTGTAGATAGCTTGCTACTTTCTTCCCCCTGCCTAAACAAAGTCTTTGTTTTAAGTTTTGGACACCACTTGGGAAAGTGAGAGAGTTTATCTCCTCCTTTTTGAGGAGCCATCTCGAAGAGTGCTGGGGAAAAGAGAGGAGGTGTTTTATTTTATTTTAGTTCAGGTAGCCAAGTTAGAAAAGAACCAGTCAGTGCAGATTGGTAGTAGAAATTTACAACAAATGTCAGTGTTATAGATGTAGCCTGAAAGAAGCCAGTCATTTGAGTCATCGAATTGTTTTGAAGTGAGAAGGACTAGGTTTAAGGGCTATTTCCATATGGATTTTTATTTGTTTTGGAATAGAATGGCTTAGACAAAAGAACCAACATTTTTTTGATTAGTTACATAATGAGTTGGCAGGATATTGATTGGAATAATGTTGAAGTTAGATTAAGTGAGTTGTAATTTCATGACTAATCATGATTTGTTTATTGGTAGCGCCAATGAATTATAGGCATTGATATGGATGTAACATAGAACTGCATTCTTACCTATCGCACAGCTCTATGGGATGTAATCGGTAATAGAGATAGGAAAGTGATCAGTGAGAGATTGTGTTATAAATCATATACCTAATGAATAACCGCTTTACAGCTAAATAAAGGAGGGTGTATTAATTTAGTTGTTTACAGCTGGGGATAGGGTAGGCAGACAAATAACAGAGTATATCACATATGTTGTTTTGTTTCACACAGAGTGAGTAGTTCTCATTCGCAATTACAGGCTGGCAGCACTAAGCAGATGTTGTGTAAACACGGTGTGCTGACAGAGAGCCGTAATTGTTGTACATGATTTTGTTATAAATTGTTTTGTGTTTTATCATTTGAGTATTCATCTGGTCATTAACGGAATAAAAGATTCAAGACTTGCTTTTCACCACAAGAAGTCTGCCATCTCTCTCTCTCCATCTAAGGTCTACGAGTGCGAATGAGCGAGAGGTGGGCTACAATTCTGGAGGCACTGCCCGGATGCTGCTAGGTGGTTCGAAGTTTCTAACCCTCATTACCGGCAAACCACCTATGCAGTAATCCACTACAATTCAGTTGCCCAAGAAGCCTGACACTGCGGCTGCGCTGATACGACTACTGACGCCATTAAAGCAGGCCTGATTAGTAAACTGGAAAATGGAGAGCTTCGACGAGGTCCAGAAGGAAGCCCTTGCTCGACTTGCATTAGCCAGTGAAGAGGACCTGAAACGCGTGGCTGAGGAAATAGGTATCAGCACAACGGAGAGGGCCAAGGCTGAGGGCAGAGGCAAACTGGGACTCCAACGAGCGGTCCGCCGACACCTGGATAGCGATGACCTCGCCGATGCTGATGATGGAGGTAAGGCTGTGTGGGTGAAGGTGGTCAGTTTGTTGGTGAGTGTGACGAGGGTAGGAAATGAGACAGAGGCAGAAACCGGCCCAACAAAAACAGAGGATTCAGGTTCCCCAGAGGAGACACAGGGAAATTCCCCATCGGAGGAGAGGGAAACGAAGAAGACACCTTACGTAGGGGAGGCGAAGGGCCCAATGTTAGCAACATGGAGAAAGGAATTCCGGATCAATGGTCAGGTGGGAGAGCCTGGCCAGAAGGACAAGTTGTCCTTCGTCAGCTTGGCTCGGCAGGTAGAGCACGGGATTCGGAAGGGGTTCTCTGAAGAGGAAGTCACAGAAGCAGTAGTACGTGCAGTGAGTCCTGGGCTACGATTAAGGTCCTACCTTGAAGGACGAACAGACCTTTCTCTGCCGGATCTGAGACGAATCCTGAGAGCTCACTATCGGGAGAAAGATGCCACGGCAGTTTTTCAAGAACTCTCAACGGCCTCCCAGGGTCACAAGGAAGCTGCCCATGACTTTGTATTAAGGGCCCTGGACCTAAAACAGAAGGTGTTGTTCGCCTCCCAGGAAGCAGGAGCTGGGGTTACGTATGACCCCAGCCAAGTACAACGGATGGCATTGAGGTCCATCTCTACGGGCATAGCAAATGAGGCGGTACAGGTGGAGATGCGACCTCATCTACAGAATGAAGATATTTGTGATGAGGAACTGCTGGAGCTTCTGACCGCTGCAGTCGAACATGAAGCAGAGCGGGCTCACAAGCTGAAACCCAGGGGGGTAAGAGCAGCAAGTGTAGAGGCCACAGCTGTAAGGACCGAAGAACAGGCACACCCATCCAAGACCAACTCTGCTAAGACCACCAACCTCAACCTAAGTGAGCTGGCGGCAAGCATCCAGGCCATTGTGAAGGCCGAGCTCAGCAACCTGCGTGCCGAACCCCAACCAAACAAAGCACAGCAGCGAAGGGAAAGAGGTTGTGTTGCCTGCCGGAAAGCTGGTACAGGCAATTCCTGTGATCACTGCTTCCGATGTGGTAGCAGTGAACACTACTTGCGGGGTTGCCGTGCCAGGAAGCAACAGGGACAGGGAAATGCTCAAGGGTTACAGGAGAGGGACGCCCAGTAACCTGTTCAGACGAAACGTCCCAATCCCCAGCTTCTCAGGTAACAAACCACTTCAACATTTCATCATCACCAGACAGCAGAAAACAGAGAGAGGTTGTCCATTTAGTAGGTCGCAAGTGCCTGGTGGCTTGCAGCTTCAACCAACAACCTACTACAGCGCTATGGGATACTGGAGCCCAAGTTTCCCTAGTTTCCAAGGAGTGGCTTGACAGAAATTTGCCGGATGTTCCCAACCGTCCCTGGACAGAAATTATCGAGGGGGAACCCTTAAAATTGTCTGCGGCAAACGGAAGTATTATTCCATACTGTGGATGGGTTGAGATCAGCCTACAAGTGCCTGGGGATGCAACAGCTGCTCAATCCCTTCAAGTACCCCTTCTAGTGACAATGGAGACGCTCGAACATCCTATCCTTGGGTATAACGTCATCGAAGCCCTTGCTAAAGGTCAGTCGGCACAACTGAGTAGATTACTCCCACATGCCAAGAAGTCGACAATAAACCAGTTGGTTTCACTGCTCAGTTTGCCTAGTGATGGCGAAATATGCCAAGCGTACACTTGCCGCAATGGTGAAGTTATTCCCGCGGGACAGACCAGGCTAGTTAGATGCAGGAGACCAAATGCGATGGCTCAGGAAACAACCGTCTTCTTCGAACCATTGGAATCTCCATGTCTACCTGACGGTCTTACACCAAACTGCTCTCCGGTGGACATACGAGGGGGAAGATTTATGACCTTTGTTGTTCCTGTCTCGAATGACACCACTCATGACATACTGCTGCCTGGCAGGACACATCTAGGAAGGCTAGTCCCTCTGCGCACTATCCTCCCCGCAGACGTTCTCCAAGAAGCAGACATTAAGGTCTCCTCAGTAGCCAACTCTACGACAGACTCCAGCAGACCACACTCAAACATGGATGACACCTGGATACCGCCAGTGGATCTTTCTCATCTACCTGAGCCACAGCGCAAGTTAGCGGAGAAGGTTCTGGTGGAGGAAGCAGAGGCATTTGCCAGGAATGACCAGGACCTTGGGTGTATCCCCTCGCTACAAATGCATCTCACTCTGAATGACCCATCCCCTGTGCAGAAGACCTATATGGGTGTCCCACCCCCGCTGATGAAGGAGGTCAAGGAGTACCTGCGGGACTTGATCAGTCGCGGATGGATTTCGAAGTCCCAGTCACCCTACTCTTCCCCAATCGTTTGTGTAAGGAAGAAAGATGGGACTTTGAGGCTTTGCGTCGACTATCGACAATTAAATCAAAGGACTGTGGCGGACAGACAACCAATCCCGCGGATCCAAGACACTCTAGACACCCTTGGTGGTAACAGCTGGTTTTCCACCCTCGACCAAGGGAAAGCATACCACCAAGGGTTCATGGACCTGGAAAGTCGCCCTCTCACCGCATTCATCACCCCCTGGGGACTGTATGAATGGGTGCGAATTCCATTCGGCTTGAAAAACGCGCCTGCAGCATTCCAACGCTGCATGGAGTCTTGCCTAGAAGGGTTGAACAACGAGATCTGTGTGACCTATTTGGACGACATCCTTGTCTACAGTAGTACATTCGAGGAACATGTCAACAGGTTGAAACAAGTGCTCCAAGCTGCAAAGAGGCATGGTATGAAATTGAGGGCAGCAAAGTGTCACTTGTTTCAACGGGAAGTGAAATACCTTGGACGAATAGTATCGGCGGAAGGACATCGACCTGACCCATGTGATACAGTGGCAGTTTTGCAGCTCAAGGAGAAGACCCCTCGTACAGTAGGTGACATCCGAAAGACCATGGGACTCCTGGGGTACTACAGGAGATACATACCTGATTTCTCCAAGCTTGCCAAGCCAATATATGACCTGTTGTCCGTACCTCAAGCCAAACCTCCACCCACGACCCAGGCCAAATCCAAACTAAAGAGGAAGGCACAAGTCCCATCTCGCACCCCAGTCACATGGACTCCGTTCCATCAAGAGCGCCTCGAAAACCTGGTTGACCGACTTGTCCAGCCTCCTGTGATGGCATTTCCTGACTATGAACAGCCATTTATTGTTCACACAGATGCATCTCAGGAGGGGCTTGGAGCAGTCTTATACCAGCGACAAGAAGGAAGACTCAGGGTTATCTCCTATGCTTCAAGAACACTGACGCCAGCTGAGCTTAACTACCACCTCCATTCAGGGAAGCTAGAATTTCTGGCGTTGAAGTGGTCTGTGTGCGATAAATTTCGGGACTATCTCTACTATGCTCCATCATTTGTTGTGTACACAGACAACAACCCCCTCACATACGTTATGTCCTCGGCAAAACTGAATGCCACAGGTCAGAGATGGGTGGCGGAATTGGCCGATTTCAACTTCACCATCAAGTACCGCCCAGGAAGGTCAAACACAGATGCAGACACCCTGTCCAGGATACCTTTGGACATGGAAAGGTACATGACCAAATGCTCCCAGGAGGCCCCTGCTGGTCTCGCTGTGAAGGCCATCTTGCAAGCTGTAGAAGAGACACCCTTGACCCTGTTGGCTTCTGTGTGCACCAGCAACCAAGTGGATCCTGAACCCAGTGAGAGAGGTATACAAGAGGTGACCACAGAAGACATGGTGGAGGCTCAGAAGAGTGATCCCTTGCTTGGACAGGTCAGGAAGTTGAAGGAGCGAAACGAGATGCCAACCTCAGCAACCTGGAAGAGGGCGGCAAAAGAGATGCGACCCTTCCTCCGAGAGTTAAGCCAAATGAAGATCAACTCGGATGGGATCCTCTGTAGGGAAACGGCACAGCATATGCAGGTAGTTCTTCCCACCAAGTTCCGGGGCCGGGCGATCCAGGAAATCCATGAGAAGATGGGACATCTTGGAACTGACCGTGTACTAGAACTTGCTAGACAGAGATTCTATTGGCCACATATGCAGCGTGAAGTGGAGCACCACATCAAAAACAAATGCAGCTGTGTGATCAATAAGAAGCCTGCCCATCCACCCAAAGCACCGATGATACCGATCGTGACAACGGAACCATTAGAGCTGATTTCCATTGATTTCCTCCACCTGGAAACAAGCAAAGGCGGGTATGAGTATATCTTAGTGGTAGTGGACCACTTTACCCGATTTGCCCAAGCGTATGCCACCAGGAACAAAGCGGGTCAGACTGCAGCAGACCGCATCTTCAACGATTTCGTCTTGAGGTTTGGGTTCCCCCGCCGCATCCTCCACGACCAGGGCAGGGAATTTGAAAACCAGCTCTTCCATCGCCTGCAACAATTGTCCGGGGTACAGAACTCCCGCACCACCCCCTACCATCCCCAAGGGAATGGGAAGGCAGAGCGATTTAATCGGACCTTACTGGCGATGCTGAGGACTTTGACCACAGAGCAGAAGGCAAACTGGAAGGAACACCTGAATAAAGTGGTCCATGCGTACAATTCCACCCGCAACGAGGCTACTGGCTATGCGCCCGCATTCCTCATGTTTGGTCGCTCCCCCCGACTCCCTGTCGACCTTGTATTTGGGTTGAACCCAAAGAGTACACAGCCGTGTAAAGACCACTCAACCTATGTTCAGAGGTGGAAGGAAGCTATGGCGGAAGCGTATGAGCTGGCAAGGAAGAACTCAAATGCAAGGGCTATGAGAGGGAAAACCCTTCATGACAAAAATCTCAGCCCCCTTCCACTGGAAGCTGGTGACCGAGTCCTTGTGAGGAACTTGCACCAAAGACCTGGTCCCCAGAAACTTCGGTCACATTGGGACGAAGAAATCTACGTAGTAAAGAGAAGGATGTCCCCAGAAATGCCCGTGTACGAAGTGCACCCCGAGAAAAAGCCGGACAGAATCAAAGTACTCCATCGCAACCTCCTGTTCCCATGTGAGTACCTGCAGGGTAACAGTCACCCAAGACCTGCCACGAGACGAGATGCTGTCCGACCCCATCAACCTCACACAAGGAACACACTAGCACAGGGACAGGAAGAGCTAGAAAACGGGGACTCGGAGGATGACGAAGAGGTTGTGCTTGTCCCTGAAACTTCTGCACAGTTAATCGATGAACCTGCCCAGCGACAACCCTACGCAAAGAGAGCCCCACCTTCAACCACCTCATCACAGGAGAGACACCCTGGGCCCCGTCCTGTGCCACAGAACCCAGAACCACCTCAACCCCGGACCGTACCCACGGCTGCGGAGGAGCCACCCCGACCAGATCGAAGACCGTTTGTTCCACCACTGAGTAACCCATCAGTGTCCCTGCCTCAACAACACCACTCAGTGTCTCAAAACCCTCAGTTAACCTCACCACAAACTAACCCACTAACACCCCCAGCCATGCCTCAATACCAACAACAGCCAGCTGAGGTAATTAATTCTGATGCTACGCTGGCGAATAGTCCCCCTCCACTAATTCGAAGGAACCCCCCTCGCGCCAGGCATCCACCTCCAATGTTTACATATGCACATCTTGGGCAACCGCACCAAGGACATCCAGACGGGGCCATGAACTACCTTGCCGCAACGCAGAGGATGGTCCCACCCCATTGGGAGGAACAGCAGCCGCCATACCAATTCCAGCAGAGTCCAGTGCCACCGTGGGGTATGATGGCAGCGCCCCACTACCTACGAGGAAATGAATCGGTTTGGTATGGACAAGCCTACACCCAGGAACGAGAAGGCTTGGCCGAAACCTGGCCAGCCCCATCCAGTCAGACCTGGGACGCTAGATAGCTATGATTATTTTAAGTTTTAATTGATGATCTAAGGCATGCATATTTTAGTTGCATGCAAGTATATACACTGTATGTAAGATTGCCTGCTAAGACATCACTGTACCAGGGACAATCAAATTCAAGTTTTAGACTGAACAGTCGTTGTTTTATGCAACCGGACGGCACCTTAGGAGAAGAGAATGAGAAATGAAGTTACTAGTATCGGTAGCAATCCTACCGGGTGACAAAACGTCTTGGTGAAGGATGGAAAATCCACCTTGTGTAATAGGGATGGCCACTCTATTACATGAACTCTAAGTCGGGAAGATCCCAAAGGGAAAGACGTTTGAGTCATTGCGAGCTAGATTCCAGCCGTCATGGGACGCTTTGTGGTAAACTATATTTAAGTAATAAATGTTTACACCAACTGCCCTTGGTAAGGGAATGCACCATCGGACTGTGCTGTGGGATGAGAATCTGGGGATAATTAGTATTTCGTAGATAATGGTACATGTATTAGAAAAGAATTATTTCAGGATTAAGATTTAGAATAAGATAAGGATTAAGAATTTGCTTAACCTTACGCGTGGGCCTCTTAGTTGGGGGGAGAGTGTGGGCAAGCCCACATATTGCTAAGATATTAGCAAGAGGTAACCCCTCCAGAGATTGACCCTGGCACCCCATCTTCGAATGGAAGAGTCCAACACTTTCTTTGGGGTTGTTATCTCCTCTGCGGGGTGAAAACATTCAAGACTTGCTTTTCACCACAAGAAGTCTGCCATCTCTCTCTCTCCATCTAAGGTGAGTTCAAACATTTTATGGTATATTTGCTACAGTTACTTGGTAAAGATTTTAATAGTGAGCAACTAATATCATCAGAAGTAGACATTTTATCCTGAGTAGATGCTATTGAAGGTATACAAAAGAATGGGTTCCAAGAGAGCACTCTACGCAGATTACAAAAGTTGAGACATAAATGGCAAGCCTGAGAAATTTTACAAATTCGATAAATGCAGCCGAGTTGGCCATTACCAATATAGTTTCATTGTGAATAGCTAGTAGATTAATTGCTTAAAAATGGACCACTTGGTCAGTTAAGCTCTACGTGTCTTATGCGATTGTCTCATGAAAATAATGTCCTTGGTTATATTGTATACTTTGTAAATTGACGAAGGAAACGGGACAATTATGTCCGTTAACCAATTTGTTTCACAAACTATCCAATAACTCAGTAAAACTAAAACTACAGGGTATATAGTGTTGCATATTGTCATTAAAAAAAATGCAGTACTCCATGAGGCGTACAGGAGGATATATAATGTGGGCCTGTTCAATAATCATCCTAGAAAATATTGCGAGTTGTTATGTGTGTCTGTGCATGCAGTGATGATATGAATGTGGCTAGTGTAATAATGTGGCTCAATGTACACTGCAATGTCAGGGCATATAAAATTGTAGAATTAGACACTGCAGTGAAGAAAAGTCAGTGTACGCTTCATTCTAACAGACCCCATCAAGACAAAGAAATCTCAGTGGTCTCCAAAGAAAGGTACGCAGTGGAAAAGATAACAGTTTGATGGGCTAGGGGTACTTTCACACGGGAAGACTAACACACCACATGAGACAGCGTATGAGGGAATGTCCCTCGAGGGAGTTTGTTGAGACTGGTGTTGAATGTTATAATTGTGTGTAGTGTAGATACCGTGTGTTATAATTTGACAATCCAGGTTGAGAGATGAGTAATAGATGACTGTCTCACACAATTCCAAGTTAGATACTCCTCTTTAAGTTTTGAAGTGTTACAGTATATGATAATACAGGATTGTATTTTCGCTAATGAAATTGAGTTGTGTGTTGGGGGTGACAGCAGAAATAAGTAGGGTTATTATTAGGTATACGAGTTTGATGGGGGAGACGGAACTAGAATTAGAGTGTGAACACTCCTCCCACTGCTGGAGTGAAAACCACCGGTATGCACACCAGCGAGCCAGTGGTTCTCGCTCCAGCCCTGTGGTCGGATGTTGATGTGATGTGGTCACTCCTCTCCTGCCTCTCGCCAAGGTTGAGATAACTCTGTACCTCGGCAGTGTAGATAGCTTGCTACTTTCTTCCCCCTGCCTAAACAAAGTCTTTGTTTTAAGTTTTGGACACCACTTGGGAAAGTGAGAGAGTTTATCTCCTCCTTTTTGAGGAGCCATCTCGAAGAGTGCTGGGGAAAAGAGAGGAGGTGTTTTATTTTATTTTAGTTCAGGTAGCCAAGTTAGAAAAGAACCAGTCAGTGCAGATTGGTAGTAGAAATTTACAACAAATGTCAGTGTTATAGATGTAGCCTGAAAGAAGCCAGTCATTTGAGTCATCGAATTGTTTTGAAGTGAGAAGGACTAGGTTTAAGGGCTATTTCCATATGGATTTTTATTTGTTTTGGAATAGAATGGCTTAGACAAAAGAACCAACATTTTTTTGATTAGTTACATAATGAGTTGGCAGGATATTGATTGGAATAATGTTGAAGTTAGATTAAGTGAGTTGTAATTTCATGACTAATCATGATTTGTTTATTGGTAGCGCCAATGAATTATAGGCATTGATATGGATGTAACATAGAACTGCATTCTTACCTATCGCACAGCTCTATGGGATGTAATCGGTAATAGAGATAGGAAAGTGATCAGTGAGAGATTGTGTTATAAATCATATACCTAATGAATAACCGCTTTACAGCTAAATAAAGGAGGGTGTATTAATTTAGTTGTTTACAGCTGGGGATAGGGTAGGCAGACAAATAACAGAGTATATCACATATGTTGTTTTGTTTCACACAGAGTGAGTAGTTCTCATTCGCAATTACAGGCTGGCAGCACTAAGCAGATGTTGTGTAAACACGGTGTGCTGACAGAGAGCCGTAATTGTTGTACATGATTTTGTTATAAATTGTTTTGTGTTTTATCATTTGAGTATTCATCTGGTCATTAACGGAATAAAAGATTCAAGACTTGCTTTTCACCACAAGAAGTCTGCCATCTCTCTCTCTCCATCTAAGGTCTACGAGTGCGAATGAGCGAGAGGTGGGCTACATAAGATCAGCATTTTTTTTTTGTTAGCATTGTAATGTTTTCTTTTATGATTTTTCTGTTTTGGTTTTTGTTTGTTTTGTAATCAGGCCATCTGGGGATCAATTCTGGTGGATTCCAGTCTTAGGGCCACTCGTGGGCGGACCCCTCGGGGCGTGGATTTATCATCTGGCGGTCGAAGCTCACCATGATGTCAACAAGAGACTGGACAGCGAAGATGGGAACAGGCCCCTGCTCGCAGGCTCAGAGTAGCTAGCTGATGCGGAAGTACAACTTTGTCAGAGGCTTGGCGAAAATTGTTAAAGCCCCCTTTGGCTACCCTAGCTTTTCTTTCGTGTAATCCTGCAGACTTTGAACGTCAGTGGAGTAACAGCCGACGAAAGATTGGACATGAAATGGCGTCATGACAAGCGTAATACCTTTAATTTACTCCACAACAATTGCAAGCTGTGGTACCTGTATCACCCGTATCACCTTAAAAATATGAAACGGCTTGTGCTCTCATAATAATATGCATCGGTCAGTGTCATTTGCGCTTAGCACAATGATTGTGATCGTATTTTCGACTTTGATGGTCCATTCAGCGAGGAAAGAAGTAACCTTGATAATGCCTTGACAATACCTTGACACGCGTTCATCTAATTTGGACACGTCCAACAATCGAACACAAGAACGCGATGTCTGTTCAAAACCTGATGATAAAGCTGTATAGTATACAATTTTTCTGTTTGTTTGATCGTTTTGTTATCGTAAGCCCTGAATCGCTTCCTGTTTATCGCCTGATGGGAAGTAAATGTGGGGGAAAAGGCGGGGGGGGGGGGTAAAGGTTTCTTCGTAAAATATTCAATATTGGGTCAGTTTGAAAAGGACATCACAATGGGTTAGAGAAGGCAGCGGTCGTCGTACCATAATGACCATTACTTACGGCTTGCGTGGTAGGCTATAGCAACCTTGATGTCCCCGGCTACCTTGCCCACTCGCTGAAAGCGTCCCGCTGATTAATGTTCCAATTTGCACCACCTGCCACTTCTGCTTGCCATAAACCGGTTTAGGGGTGGTGGTTTGTTTTCCTGCAGCTCCTTCCGATTTGATTTCTCTTCTTTTCCTTTTTTTCGTCTTTTTTACGACATACACGCACCGGTTTAACAGCGGGCTTTTTGATACTCAACCGCCATGCAATCGCTCTGAACGTAATCCATCTTCAGAAGATTGGCCTCCATGCATTGGGTTTCCTTCTCTCTCTCTCCTTCTGTCTCGTTCGAACAAGAGCCGTGTCCAATCATTGAAGCGTGGGAGGAACCATGGCAGTCTTACCCTATCCTGGCCCGTCAATTCGAAGGGGGCAATCACGATTTTTGCTGCCATAGCCTTTCGTTTATACGCTGGATGTATGTCTACGTCAGACATAGAAAGCGTGAATCAATTACGTGTCACCATAATTCGCCTACATCCACGAAAGTCCGTCCCGTGTCTCGTAGAAATGTTGATGTGAACATACTGACATGCATAAATAGAAACATTGACAGACTATTTGTTTTCACAGTATGTGATGGCTTTGAAGATAGATTATTCAAGAGTTGCTAAATAGGTTAAAAAAAAGAGAGAACAAGATCAGGATGTGCGTTGTTAATAAATCACTTCATTGCGCAATATCAGGTCATGAAACAAATGCGTCGTTATTGTGTGAGTCTGGTTTTGAACAATATCGTGAGGTGAACACTTCGTTATGCCTTCCATTGGAAAATCGGATGTTGCAGATTAAAGTGAGAACATTCAAATCACATCGTAGAAAGCCAATATTGATGATGGAAAGATCTTGATGAATTCATACGAGATTGAAAAAAAAAAACGGTCAAGAGATGATTAAGAATTGTGATTGAAGATGCAAACAACCCGGTTTCATGCTCGGGGAATTCCAGATCAGATAGATGGATATCAAAACCGTTTCCGCAGACATTAAGGAGTAGATAATGGATGACAGAATATGCAATCGATGAATCCCAGAAAAGTGACGATACCTGTAATTCGTCATAAGCGCAAACAATCCCAAAGGCCTCCCCTCCCCTCCCCTGCAGATAATGATCAATTTCCATTTTAAATTCGATGACAACATATCCCATATAAAATTCTGAAAAAAAAAGAGTTTTCCTCGTATGTAGATAATCAGGTTATATCGACTTCAGAGTGGTGTGGCATGATTTATTTTATGTCAGTCGTATTCAAATTGAGCAAAAACAAAAGCGATTACAAAAAGAAAAAAAGAAAACCAAAAACAAGCAGTGAAACCTATATTCCAATGAAAAAATCGAATTACCAAGAAGCAATGGACTTGTCATAGTTTGTTTGTTTGTTTTCTTCAATTTAGGATAGTATGTTCTCTATGTGCAATAATTTTCAGCCTTTATTGCTGCATGCAAACTACTAGTTTCCACATTAACGTCAATGGTTGCGACTGGCAATGATTACAATGATATGTCTTATCGTTATCATTCGAGATCCTTGTATAAGCGTTCGTACACCCGTGACCTTTGAACCCTGATGAGCAGGTAGGTGTACCGAACCATGTCAAGGTGAGTGCGCTCTCGAAAGGTGTGTGTTCAAAGGATTCCATGACATGAGTTCGCTCTAGACCTGCGATGATGATTGCTGTAATTACATATCTGCACTCTAGAACCAAACACATCTACTTGCAAACATAACCTTAACCCTCATCCTAATCCACACATCAAACTAAACATAAAACCCCATCACAGTCCTAACCTTAAACCTAACCCGGTCCTAAGTCCTTGGAGAAAATAAGACCCAAGCAATTATTGCAGGAGCATATGTCGTGTCACCGTACAAAAAGCTACGATTAAGGGTAGACAATAGAGTTTACCAATCGGGATTAGCACTACCAGTCCTTACCGTCATAGAAACTGAACGCAGAGAATTACTTCCGAAGGTTGAATATAGATGCTATCAATAACTTTTGCCAAGTAACACTTTTGAGGAATGTAATGTAAGATGCAAAGATGATCATTAACATCAATAATGATGATATGTTCCTATCATCTTCAGACCAAAATAATGATAATATGTCTGATTTGTAATCGCAGTTGTTCTGTTGCAAACTAAAGTAACGTTGAATAATATTCACTTGAATAGCTCTATCTCGTTGGTCATTGTTTGTGTCACCTTTAATATTTTCTGGTATGTTATCATCAAAAGTGTCGTATCATGTTTGTGTTCTACTAGACAGCTTCACTTATCGCTGCCATGATACAAAGCCACCCAAATCTCGAAGAACACACGCAAAAGAGCAGACAAAAACAACTGGAATCTATCAGTGATTATTGATAAATATGAAGAAAAAAACAGGGAAAGAATGATGATACGCATTAAACATTTGTGCCTGTAGTTTCAAAGAAGTGCAAAAAAAAAAAATATGTCATCCCGTTTTGGTATTGTTTTCTTTAGGTTAACCAACTTTTTCGGGTGTATTATGATTACGACTGGGAATTGAAATGCATTGTGTAATCAAATCTAACGAATTTTATTGGCAGTAGAAATTGCTTCACGAACTCACTTGCATTTTCTTCATCATTAGGAACCCTACTATGTTTTCATGCACATTAATATGGCATCCACATCCAGTAAGAGCTGCGATGTAGTGTACATAATCATGTGCGTTAGTCATCTAGTTGTGGAGTGGATGTTTTTCAATCTGGCGAACCATAATTATCACCGTGTCAAACAGAACTGAAAAAAAAAAAAACCAATAAAACACCGTAAGAAGAGATTAAAGAGAGAGAGAGAGAGATAGAAATGTAAGAGAAAAGATATATTGGGAGAGAAAATGGAGCAACATGCGATGAGTTCATGGTCAAGACAATTTTTCTCTTATTTTTCTTTTTACTTTGTGCTTACACTTACGATGACGCCGTGAACTCGTTGCACTGCAGAAAATAACCAGGGGCGTTAACTCTGGAAAGAGGGAATATTTTCAAGATGGAAAAGAGCAAGCAGCGGTCGCGAAGGGGGTGGACTGAAGGAGGAAGAGTAGAAATGCCAAGATGGTGGAGGGTGAAACAATGCACAACATTGGGACTCTACAAGTGGGTGGGATGGGGGTGGGGGAGGGGAAGGGCGAGGGGTGGGGGATGTCGTATATATATAAGAGGGGCACGAGTGCCGTCTTTGGCTGAGAAAAAAGGGCCTCCGAGGGTAAAATCTTCCCTCATGCCGCGACTCATCAGCGACGAGTCACGACAATTCGATCCGGGCTGACCCGTGGAATTGAATTTTAGCGGGAAAAAGAACCGGACTTCAGTTCCCTGCCTCTCGGCTACTCATTAACTCCTCGTAGGCCGGGAGAAGCACCCGGCGCGAATGCCAAGTTCTAGTTAGGGACTTGGTCGATCAATCAGTTTAAATCCTCCACGTACTCATGGTTCCATCACAACGTTATTTCCGTGTTTGCCTTCTCCTCATTTTCTCCTGTCACGATTTAAGTAACGTCACTCAGTACATCGCCATCTCGTCCTGCGCGAGCTGCTTTAACCCTTCCAGTCCGATATTGCTGAAGCTTCTTTCGAAAAAGACCTATTGCAACAAAATGAACATTTCCGTGACAGTTCAGACGCATATAAGATGTAGGACGGTGTTGTTCACAATGAAATAATGTAATATACCGGCGTGTTACAGACTTTGGTATTGCTGGCATTACCGGTATTGCTGAAGCTTCTTTCGAAAGAGACCTATTGCAACAAAATGAACATTTCCGTGACAGTTCAGACGCATATAAGATGTAGGTGTTCTTCACAATGCAATAATGTAATGTACCGGCGTGTTACAGACTTTGGTATTGCTGAAGCTTCTTTCGAAAAAGACCTATTGCAACAAAATGAACATTTCCGTGACAGTTCAGACCCATATAATATGTAGATGTTCTTTACAATGAAAAAATGTAATATATCGGCGTGTTACAGACTTCGTAATTTTTCTTGAATAGAACATTTTGAATCACGGCTGTTTGGCAATTCTTAATGCACACTAAATTTTGATGTTTTTGAATTTAACCACGCATTAAGATCGTAAAAACCAACCACGGATAGGAAAATTCAATACACATTTTTATTCTCTCCATTTGAAGGCGAAAGAGTATATAATTTGATTTGTTTCATTTATTTATTCTTGTTTATTTTAGGATTCAACGCTTTTAGCAAGATCTTCAGATAGTATGAGCGATTTCCAAGAACTACATGATATTATAACATGGTCATTGAGACAGGTATGCGATAAAAAAAAAAACACAGACACAGACACAGGCACACGCACGTACACAAACACAGAACACAGCAAATACTCGTCCACATTTAGCACATTCACAGGCATAAACGATATTTTTTCTGTCCAACATCATCCTCCATTCAAAGCATATATTGAAAAGAGAAACACAATATCGTGCTCAGACTTCTCTTGTTCATTCTGGACTTCTCTTGCCTGCTTTTAGAATGTCAATACATATGGCAGCTGTAGCTCTCCGTTGTTTGCTGCATTTTCATGCAATGCTGTTCTTGCAGTTGAATAGTTCTCTTGGGAAATTTCGGCACGTTATGATACTGCCATTTAGTTATCATTTCTCATGGACCATTTGAAACTTGTCTAAAAAAAAAAAATGCAAGGCAGAACCCCGCTTTTAGTGTGACTAAGATTGAGAACATCGAACAGTCCAAGCTTCTGCTAAAAAAAGAAAAAAAATATATACATACATAAAAAGTAGACATATTCTTACGTTCTTATTTTTAGTCAAAACACTCTCCAATCTCAAGTCAGATCAAACATTGATGTTGTTGTTTTTATATGTTGTTATTTTTCTCCATTTACCTCCCAGATTTTACTCCTGGGTGATAACATAAAGGCTGCATGCTTATTATTTTCCCACTTTATTTTCTCGGGTTTTTTTTCTTTTCCATTGGCTCTATTCATCTCTCTCTCTCTCCCTCTCTCCTTTCCTTGCTCCTCTGTATCTCTAACTTTCCCCACCCCACTCCCTTTTTTTCTATCCCTTTAGCCCCCCCCCCCCCCCAATCATCTCTCTCCCTCTACTCCGTCTAGCATATCACATCTTACTGATGCATTGTCTTGCAACGCCCATCATGGTGTCCAAGTGGGCAATCCACCCTCAAAATGCTCCCGTTTTCCCCCGTGTGCTGGCCGTGGCACTCCAATGCGAACTGTGACGCAAATTTGGAAATGGGGTACGCCGGAACGGAAACGTGGCACCCAGGGAGCGCTTCGGCCTTCCAGCCCCCACAATCGGATCGCCGAATCACGAGGCATTTGAAATTCCAATGGCCTGCGAGTCTCTCTCGCTACGCAAGGTCTGGAAATTTCTGGTGAATCGGGGTTAAATGTTGAAATTTAGGCAGGTCACATGTCGCAAATGAGCGGATAAAGGGGGCCCGGTTGTAATTTCCATTCAACCACCGTGGGCCGAAATCAATTTGCTAACGACAATATTTTCTTCAGCGCGTCTGCGCGCACGAGCTATGGATTATCCGGTTTCTTTTGACATACAACGACGTATGATAATCATTATACTTGGTTTTCCTTAACCGGTATTTCACTGTGAAAATCAATATCTCCACATGCAAATCGAAAAATATTTTAACCGCGATAATCTCTTCAAACCCATGAATTTCATTAACATTTCGCAAGATTATTACATTCCATTTTCCATCAATTAAAGTTATAACAAAATGAAAAAAAAACATCAAAAGCGGCAAGCGAGCATCACACAAAATAAAAGAATTATAAGTAATATAAGTAATGAATATGAAGAGGAACTATATAGATTTATATGTAACTACATAGTAAATTTGTTAAGAAAATGAAACTTGATCTGGAGCAGTGAAAACAGTGATCAGCGAGAGTATAATATATGATATGCTATTGTCTTGCAGAAACAAACTATATTTCCACGACATTTGGAAGAAAAAAAAAATGTAACCCCCTGGCAGTGTTCATTATGACAGGAAAATTGACAAAAACCCAGACGATTGGTTTTGCGCCAAACCTTCTTAGAACACACGTACCACTGAAGACGCCTTATTCATCTCATGATTAATGATTTCGGGTTTTTTTTATCATTAAGATAGCGTTTTCACACTTCGATTTCCTTTCATTGCAAAAACAAGGCATGACAGGTGTAGGCGAAAGAAAAAGGGGAAAAAACCTTGGAAAAAAAGAGAAAAATACTCGCGCCGCGTAGACTAAAGTTACACTTCCCCTACCTATTCATTAAGACTTCTGAACATCTCTGTTTAGTTTTCGTGTCATAATATTTAGAGTTGTAATTCGCTCCGCGGCGTGTGTTTGTCATTTCTTAGAGATGAATATCAGCCCGCGGTGATCAGTTTCTTGGGATTCAGAGGAGAATGCGGACACCCATCAAAATCCCCCGTCCCATGTAATATCTCTCACGACTTCAACATTCTTTCTCAACTACAAAAATTGATATCAACAGCATGCGAAAGTCATGTACGCATTGCAATCATATTATATAGACGGAGTCTGCAAGACACCGCGGGACAGCATCATTAAGATGAATTTATTGAACTCTTCCCCTCTATTCCCCTCGCGTATCTTCGAATGCTAGACAAATTATTCCAATTATTTCCGCCTCGAAATCGAATGGCAAATAAAGCGAAATACATATTTGAAACAAATGATTTAGATTTCATATTTCACGACCCTCCCCTATACACGACGTTTGAATGTGAGTATACAAACGAGTGTCAAGCATAGCATCAATCAAAACATTCTCCGTATGAAGGTGATCGTTTATTTGAATGGAGTCATAAACAGTGGGGGTTCTGCTTGTAAAAGTTAGGCAAGATCGACCAAAACGACCTGGGGGGGGGGGGGGGGGAGAGAAAAACTTGATTCTAGAGAGTGGAAGAGGAAAGTATATAACATTTCTTATCGTGAAAGTGCTGAAGAAAAAGGACGCCGAAGAAAAATACATTTTTTAAAGACATAATTATGGAGAAAAGGGTGCGAAAATGAAAGGAAAGTTGATTAAAAAAATGCTTCGAGTTTCCGCCGTAAACGTAGTTCAAATGGCATGCGGTAAGAAATATAACGGCGAAGCGATGATCAAGTCATGAGTGTGCACACACACACACACACACACACACACACACACGCACACGCACACACACAATGCCATGGACCATACACAGACAGGTACGCTTCTTTTTTTCTTTTTTTGGCCTGGAGGCACTGTCTTTCAATGAACATAGTACAGAGAGAGCTTTGCCATTATTACGGTATTGTGAAATTGATTCCCGTTTCCTTATTCTACCAGTAAAGAATGTGTTCACAATCTAATATCCATTGCTTCAGCTGTTGTCACATGATATCAAATCTTTCCAATAAGATGACAAAACCAATGTCCAAATGATAACGAGCACATGGTTTGCAGAACAGACACCCATGGCAGTTTTGGACATAGAGAAGTCCTGAGAACATTGTAAAGATCAGGTAGACTGTGTTATCAGTAATGAACGTTTACGAATAGGGAGCAGTTCCTAGAAGTAGACCTAAACATTGGAGCAGATTTTGGAAGCGACTGTGACCCTGTCATCTGTGAAAAAGAGGTGAAACTGAAAAAAAAAAGAAATGAAGAAAGGAAAAAAAACTGTATTCAAACCGAAGTTTTTGAGAATGCTTGCAAAGAGATCTCAGTGTAAAAGAAAGACAAGAAAACAGTCAGTGATAAAGGCCAGGTAGGATGGGAACTCATGGGTGGCCAGATTCACTGGCTGCCTACCAGGGACCATTCGAAAACTGCGACTAACACCGGTCAGAATATTATCTATTTGACAATTGATACTGTAATCTCTCTTGCAGCTGCAAGAAGATATTATAGCTTCTTGGAGCTGCAAGAACTACACATAATGTGTGCCGTCGGGAGGTGCTACAGTGCTGATTATGTATTTGCAATGCTGTGCCAGTAAAATCTGAATGCATCCTTCTTTGCCGGATGAGGGATCCAGAAGAAGGCTGCAAGGTTGTAATAGAGGGGGAACAGCCTGTCTGAATGTTGTCAGATCAGAGTGGTGACATGCACGACTTGACTTGTAGACGGTTCCGGATCCAAATTTCGAGTGATTAACATTACTCCTCATTTCTTGATGTCGAAGTTCATGAGCCACTTGGATGGCCATAATGATAATGTCAGAAGATCTTGTTGCAGAGGGTTGTAGTTGTAGAATAGGAGGGTACGCACATCGATAACCTTCGACTCCAGCCGAGATTCTTCGGTTTTGTGTGTGTGTGTGTGTGTTTGTGTGTGTGTGTGTGTGTGCGTGTGTGTGTGTGTGTGTGTGTGTGTGTGTGTGTGTGTGTGTATGTACATCCAACATAGATCAGTGAAAAGGCCATATGAAATTCGTCACAGGGATTCTCGAATATAATCGGGCCAGCCTTCCCAGTCAATGGTGTCCCCAGGCTGCCGGGTCTTACAATTGAGCGCTTAAATGACGTGGCTGACCATTTCGCTCGAATATATCTCTATGATTTTAATCTGTTGGTATGGTATCCCCATGGTGCCGGGTCTTTGAGAAAATGTTCGAAATTTCGGAAAGGATGGAAGAATCCATGACGTAATGGCCAGAAGACAGAAGATTCTAGAAAGAGATAAGAGAGTGTAAAGATTCTGACAGAGAAATAAAACAAGGACAAGGTGCAAACAGCCTAAGAAACATGGCGCAACGGGAAGTACGATGAGGGGAAGCAATGCCAGAATGCAAAACCAAAGTAAAGAGATCAAGGAAACACTGGGAAAGGTACCACACATTAAACCTGGGTGCACTTAATCAAAAGGTGGGTCTGTCGTCATAGAAACAGAGAAGATACTTGAGAGGTGGACAGAAATTCATTCCATGGCAATAGGGAGACAGACCTGCAGTAATCAAGAACGTTGAAGGTCAAAGTATACTCCAGTCAGAATGACGTAAAGCAGTCTATAGCATGAAATGGAATAAGCACCTGGGCTTATTGAACTCGTTCTCTACATGACAACACTCCTGGATGACTTTGGCCTCGGAACAATCCCAAGTATAGTTAACGAAGTACATTGTATATGACGGCAACTCAATTCCTGTAGACTATACAGCAGATCTATTCTTCATTTCTTTACCAAAGAAGCCTTGGACAGTGGAGTTTGAGCGTTCCTGTTTAATCAGTCCAATGAGACACATCATAAAGATTATTCACAGGGTCACCATGACGAGATCTCGCTGCGAGATTACCTCCGAGATAGACGCCGAACCATGTGGCATTGTAAAGGGATCTGGAACGAGAAACGCCAATCAATTAGGATATTATCATACATAGGTATTCAAATGCAGAGAGAACTGTTCATCTGGTTTGTACAGTACACCGAGGCTTTTTGGTAAAATTCAAGAACAGGTCTGGAGTTGTTTATTATGCACTGGACACATTAGATCGAGATGGAAATGGCATCTGGCTCAGCCTAAACCTGTATTGGTGTAAATGAAAAGGGTCTATATTCGATTGGACAATATATAAGACAAGCAGTTACACAGTAATAGAAAGGGGAACTTTAGGCAAGGATGTTTAATATATCTCCAGACCACTTCAACTTATGCAGCTGAGCGATTTCAAGAAAATGGATGGGTCTATTGAGGGGTTTCGTAGTTAGGGGACACAATATTGCCATCCTGTGGTGTGCTGACCACAAAATGTTCATGGTTGACTCAGAGGTAGAGAGGTAGAAAGCAGGAAAATGGGCTTTTAAAGGGGCATTCCAGACGATTTTCATAATTTCACATTATGTAGTACATAAATCGACATCTCCATGTATAGATTTGTGGAATTTATTGTTATTCTTGAGCAGAAAAAAATAATGCTCTGAAAGTCTTGAACAAATTACACTGAACAGCATATCTCAGAAATGTAGCAGTGTGATCCCATTACAATACAGCTTTTTTTTAACAAGTTCACCTGTGTAGAATCTATGCATGCCTTCTTCTTTTGTTCTGCTTCCTTGAGCCCCAACTCATGCATTCTTATGGTGAGGCTGCCATGTCATCATCCTTGTTCACTGCAATTTGTTATAGCTTTGAAAACATTCGTATTCCTCATCCCAATCACTATAAATTCTGAAACTCTGTACTCAAACTAATCTATTAGTCGTTCAAATGTAAAAGCCTGAAAATCATCTGGAGGTCTCTTTAACTCCGCAAAGACAAATGCGTGGGAGTCAGCAAAGCAGGAAAACCAAAGTGCGAGTTAAACATCAAAGGCACGGAGATAAAGGAAGTGGACAAGTGGAACAGTTTAATTATCTTAGAAGTGTGGTTACATACAATGTAAGATGTGACATAGAAATAAAGAGGATGCTTGTTCTGGTAGATAGAGGAAGAGAGAGATGGGGAGGAAGAGAGAAAGAGAGAGAGAAGGAGATATTTGGGAAATCTGCAGAAAACAGCCATCATCTGCTACATACAGCAAGGGAGAGCGAGGCTTGTTAAACCACGATCGCCCACGTTCTGATAGAACATGACATATACAGACAGACAGACAGACTGATGGAGTAAGATATCCGGAGTTCTCCTCACTGTGCGATCGTGCAATATAATCACAAATTCCAGGACCTTGAAATCAACGTCTGAAAACATTCCCTTTATAATATCATTATCGATTGCTATACAAGTGCATGTTCTGCTAATGATGAACCATGTGCACTCACAACGAACACAAGCAGCACACTCTCTGCTCCTTTAAAAACTGCACTTGCACTTCATAACATATTTTGTCGCGGATCCCGGACAGTGTGGTTGAGATTATGTACTATATACACGGGACAGCTTCTGAACAGGGTGTTTGAAATGTCTGGTGGTATTACCTTATTCTTACTCTGGAGAGAAGTATCTTTCCACACCTTTATGTCTTTCTTGGAATGCCTGCATTTTGTCTACTATTGTTTCTTTTTTCTTCTTTTGTACATGTATATGCATGTATGTTGTTTGCCGTAATGCTTTTGCTTTTTTTGTTTGTGAGCAGTTTCTTCCCAAAAATAAATTAAATCCATTCGTATTAATTTGCGATATTAGTGATATAAAGAACTGTTGAAAACAAGGGAATTAAATAATGAAAAACTGTGGAACATTTCTAATCAGAACTTAAAGAATATTACTTGTTATGTAAAAGTGAGAAATCAGTGTACAGGTTTTATCTTGCTTCATTTATCAATGGACTTACTTTTAGATAAAAAACAACAACAACCCAGGACATAAGGAATTAAAACACTGAAATGATGTATGGTGTATTTGTCAAGGTTAAATAGCTGCAGGCTTGATGTTTTCCTGTATTAGTAAGGTAGGAAGACAATAAGTACATCTACTGAGAACTTAGACTGATATGTTCACTTGTTACAAGGGAACTTTTTTTTTCTTGATATTCTTCTTCATCTCTTTCATCAATCTTCTGGGCAATATTTATCCTCTCAACTAAAAAAATCTGATTGTACGAATTTCTTCAAAACTTGTGATAGTATATCAATTGTTCATGGTTATTTTGCAGGATTATTACAACCATTATTTTATCGAGTTTATGTTTCATTTTCACAATATCATAATGATCGGATTTCTTTATCGAACAGTGCTTATTGTGCTGCCCTTTGCTGTTACGCCATAGCCTGATAGGTGTCCAACAATCACTCAATACATGAATACACTCCCAGCCACTTTATTGATATTCAAACGCCAGAATGACCACTGCGTGTATGTGTGTGTGTGTGTGTGTGTGTGTGTGTGTTTGTGTGTGTGTGATAGAGCGGGGGAGGGAAGGAACAGGGAGAGATGGAAAGGTAGAGACAGAAAAACAGACATTCAGACAGACATACAGACAGAGACAGTGGAGGAAAGAAAGAGAGAGGAGGAGGGGAAGAGAGAGAGAAAGTAACAATCCTAAAAGGCTAAAGACGCTTAGTGATTTAGACTTGAGAATTCTGCACAACGAAATGTCATTATGCAGGCACTATCCATTACGTAGCTTCTTATCAATAATGTGTTTGCTCATGCAGAAGCAAATATTTCTCCAGGTTAGCTCTGAGTCCTTGACTGGCCTGTAGGGAAAGTCCCATTTTTTTTTCTCCTTTTCCCCAGGAAATCTCTATCAATAATGACAAAAAACAAAAACAAATACGAAGTTCCATACCATACAGAAGAAATGGTAATTTACTGACTACAAGACGCATAAAACCTCCGCAGTGGGTATTTGAGACTCAATGGTGGTCTTTCTGTTGGTTGGAACGGTTTCGATGACAGTGTCGCTGCCCGGACATAGACTTCCAAAGCAACGCCTGAAGGTCAGAAGGTCCCTTGCTAAGGTGTGAATGTGGAATCCGGTATATAGCCTTAGTAAGGTCCTCATTCTTCTACTTGTTGTTGTTGTTGTTTGTGTGTTTACGTATATCAATGGCGAGTTGGAAAGATTTGTTTCAAGGTTTTGGTTTTTTTAATGTTAATTTCAGGCGTTATTTCCTTTTTTTTTTTTGGTTGTGGACGCATGTTAGTTGAATAATGACACTCGGCGACGGTTTTGTAATCACCCATGATTGGGTGCACGTGACGAGTTCGACACCCATATGATGAGTCCTACATTCCACAAATCATACATCCCATATTAAAGCTGGATACTATAGGAAATGAGGCTCATGAGTACGACAATAGGCAAACAAGATCCACGAGTTCGACACTAAGTAGATAGCTTTTTCTGGTTAGTGTCGAACTCATGGACCTTTTTGCCTAGAGTCAGACTCATGGACTACGCTTCGTGAGCTGTATTACTCGAGGACTATTTTCCAATGTACAACTCGTGGGGAGCATGACTCGTGAGTGTCGGTCTCGTGGGATGACTCCCATCCCCCTCCCCCCCCCCCCCTCTATGATTCACTGCAAAATAAAGAACGCATTCATAATGTCAGTCAGATGAAGTTGAAGCATTTAAAACGTTTAAGTCATACCGTAAAAGTGGACATTTCCGCGGCGTTGAAGTTTTCCTGCATTTCGCGCGAATATTAAAGCACGTGAATATTTTGCTTGCCATAAATTATGTTCCAATAATAGATGTATTGATTCTGTGGAATTTAAAAACACTCGAAACTAATCTTACCCGGTCGAGCGCAAAAAAGTAGTCGTGCGAAAATATTCACTTTTACAGTAATCGTTTTGAGTTGGTCGGCAACTGAAGTACTCTCAGTTCGTCAGAACTTTACTGAATATTCTCCATGGAGGTTGCACAATACAACATTGATTTTACGGCTAATTATTGACGTTATTGCCCTGGGATATGTTGCATACATTACAACAATACGGAACTCTAATTTCAAACGCTACAGTCATCACACACACACACACAAAAAAAGAAAAAAACAACAACAAAAGTTAAAAACTTCGCCTTCGATGGAAGCACATGATTGCCGTACTCACCATAATATTCGTACAGAAATGAGGTACATAAAAAATCTCCCTTATACAAAAAGAAGAGGGGAAGAAATAAGACAAGATAAACACGTGTTACAACCCTGGATATTACTATGACCTAAACAGAGGACTCAAAGGGGGGGGGGGTGCAAATTAGAACAAACATTCTAGTCATATCGTCGCCACTCGAGCCTTTAATTAAGAAGGTTTATTAGCGCATCGATTTTACATCACGCAACTGCAACGTACAAGGAAACATTCCAGACGCTGTTCATTCTTTGTCCAGACTGTAGAGGCCATGCGATAAAATTTGAAGAAAAAAAATCGACTTGGATTCATGCTCAATTACTTTCATGTCAATTCAGATGGGCATTATTAGCCTTTCACCAGAGGGAAAAGCATCCAATGCAATATGCTTCGAACAAAAAAGCTAAAAGACCATGAAAAGGACTGTCACGCAATGAAGGCCATGATATCCGATTGTATTGTTTCAGACGACACAGTTCCCATAGATCCGTGTTACCCAGAAGGACAAGTAATGAATGCCATAATAGAACCAAAAAAAAAAAATGTTGCTACGTCATATGTTCTTATTCCGAGGATTTTAGTTTATTGTGGAAAGCAACAACAGTGAGGTCACATTAAAAAAAATCGTTACAACCAAGTAATCACAGAATACAGAAAACAGAAGTGTGATTACTATGACTTCCTAACTTTGTTCTAATTCATAAAACTAAGTTTTACTTCTACTCTTCTGAATCACTGTCATTGCAACCTATATCATTATCATCCTTGTTGACAATGTGATTTGATTTTTTTTTCTTTGCTAACAGAATGAATAATTCTTTATTACCATATTATCAGGGTTGTTTTGTTTTCATAACATGTATTGATAGAAAGTCCCCGAGGGTTGATTTGAAAAATAAAATCGTCTTTCGTAGTCTTCTTGAAGTGAGGTTACATCCCTATCATCATGTTATATCATTCCTGTACCTATTCAGTTCAGGAGCAGATTGTATACGAATGCGCACGCGTTGCGTGTTCGTGTGTGTACGTGCAAGCGGAGATACAGTAAACTGTAAATCACTAGCATTCTTCTCATTCTTATAAACTCTCCCCCGATCCTCAATACGTCACCGATCAATATCACATGAAAATGCATCAATTTACCCCCTGCGCCCACGCCCACATAAACCTCAAGTCCTAAAACACTCTTCTTTGAATCAATAGCATGTGGCATGCTGCAATCTTTAACGTTTCCTCCAGTTAATGACGTCATTCTCAGACTTGCACTATGGACAACGTGAACCAACACTACGCTTGCTTATGCAGATCTATCTCCCCCCCCCCCCCCTTCGTCTTCTTTCATTAAGTGATTATTTAGATACGTTACTACTCATACTTTGCTGTTGGTGAATTCAATTAGTATCCGCCATAAAGTTAGGAATTAGCTGTGCCCTACTATGAGGCATTTCGTTATCTTCGCTGTTAGTATATCAAAGTGCATGCATGCAGACAGACAGGAATATTCTTTAAAACCACCTACACTTCCACATACACTAACACACAAGTACATACATTTTACTCATACACGCCTGAGGATTTCCTTGTTACAACCGCAGTTTATATAGGGCCTACTTTAACATCTACCATAGACGTAAACGGTGCACTTCCATACACTGCACTTAAGTTCACTTTTCTATCCCACCTCTCTCTCTCTCTCTCCCACTCTTATTTTATCTATCTAATGGTTTATATTTCTATTATTAGTTCCAAGTCTTATGTTTATGGCTATACACAGGCGGATAGTATGCTATTTGTTTCCATATTTCACAATCAAAATTAGGCAATGGTATTTCTGGAGATAGAAATTTTACGCATGGAACTTTTTTTTAAGTCCTTTCGTTTTATTAAAGCGTCATTAATAAGAAATTATTAGGTTCATAAAGTTTATTTTGCTGACGCTCTAACACACACACACTCAAACACACACAGACAAACAAACATAATTAATACATCACAATTATGGATATCATCGATTTATATGTAATTCCATGCAAATTTGTACGTTTTTACATACTTTCATATTTAAATTTCAACTTTATTTCCATATTTTTACACAAAAATACATCAAATATAAAAAGAAGCAAAATAACACATGACATCCAGCTAAGATGTACGACAAATTTTTGCAAATATAAAGAATATGGTGGTCGATCTATAAAAGCTTGAATCTAAGTATTAATGCTAAAGAAATATGATGGAACATACTAAAAAGCAAGCTTGTTAAGAGCAAGTCCCAGTATTGACACCCAGAGTAAAGATCAAGATAATGGTCCTGGAGCACTGATGCAACATAGGACCACAAAATAAATAAATAAAAATACCCGGGGATATAGCAGATTCTTTTCAAATACAGATTAGGGGAACAGATAAATGACATGCTGCATATTGTTCTTTATCACGTACCCAAGTGGATATAAGAGCATATTTCAGAATGCAGGGAAAGGCCTTTATTTTTTTTTGCGAGATAACAAGAAACCACTAGCAAAAACATACCATTCTAAGAGGAATTCAAAGTTTTTTGATGAAAATCGGTTTTGGAATGCAGAGACAGCCGAAAAGAAGGACTGGTAAAATAAAGCGATTGTAATAAAAGGTGGGTGTTTTATTACGATCACTCCGTTTAAGATATCTCGGCCATTTCAAAACTAATTTTCATCATATAAACGTTGAACTCATCTAGGAAGTACATGCTCTTTCTTATCTTATGAGAGGTTTCTAGTTATCTCACAAAAAAAAAACTAGGCCTATTAACCTGAAGTTACGTCTCCACCAAAGCCATACGACCCCTTTAATGCAGGCATCAAATTGAATGAAAATAAGGAGTCTCGCTAACCATCAAGTTTTATCACGTGACTTAAATTGTTGTCTCTCTTGATGTGTATTTCTGATATTCTACAGAAAATTATTGTACTTAAAAGTACACATACTTCCGTTGTTAAAAGGGTACAAAAGGATTTAAAGCATGAGACTTGGACTATATTACGAACAAAGTTCGATGCTGAGATAGAGATTTCAATAAAGCAATGTGCAAAAAACCAATTGCTAGTAACTTCTAGCATTGACGATCCAAAAGGTAAGGCTGAAGCAGTGAATCGTATCACTGCTCTTTTTATGACATGAGGTAGCTGGGAAATGAACTGAAATGACTTTAGTGAAGTATGCTAGCCAGCAGCCCGCAAACTACAATACATTAATTCATCTATTTTTTCCCTCTCCTCTTACTCTCTTCGTCTCTGTCCTTAAAACACTCGGTAATTCCCATGGTATCACAAAAACGAATCAGAATGCATCGCATGCAAAAACTAGGCCACGAGTTCGATCGCGAAAATTAGCAACAAAGTATGAGGACGCGAGAACATAGGGGCTACTTCCTTCTCCCTGGCAGATTGGCATTCGATTGGCAGACGACAGCAGCTGCCCGGACAGCGACTCTCACGCGGGCCACTTCTCAGAGTGGCGACTTTTAGTGCGAGGGAAGGCCAGAAGAGAGAGAGCTGGACATTTCGCAGAAGAAACACTCCGCCGGACAGTCCGTAGATATTTATCTCCGGCGGAAACGAAGCCACGAACACAAGAAGATTAGACCATGGCGGTATTAAAGAGAAAAGAGACAGGCGTAATGAGAAAGAGATAAGAAAGGGTTTTGCAGAGCGCAGCTCTCTATCACGCAGACGATGGACGGCTAGAATCTTGACATTTTCGCGGGAGTGAGGAGAGACGACTGATACGCTCAGAAAGTTAGAGTTTCGACGTGAGTGGAAGCATCTCGCACTCGACGAAAGACGGAAAGGGAGAGAGAGAGATAGAGATAGAAAGAGGGGAGAGGGAGGAGGGACAAGGAGAAGACTCCGAGCACAAACATTTGATAAAGGGGAAAAGTGACAAAATCCGAAGTCTAGAGGTACAGGCTGCGCTGGACACGCTCATAACCAAGCCATGTGTCTCCTCACAACTTAGGTAAGTGGAATGTGTATTCTGTGGTCATTTCAAATATGGAATCTTAGTTTGAGTTCCCCATGTTTGTCGTACTCATAACGATGAACTCAAGCATGATTTATTCTTTCATGGAATCTGTTCAGATTGTTATGTAGCCATACATCAAACAAAACCATTCAGTGTGCCACAGTTTTCTCTAAGTGACTTTAGTGCTTTTTTGCAAAAGCACATTAAGAAGATTGATTTATATTTGTAAGGCGCGCGAAGACTTTTTTTCTTTCATGCTGTCATTAAAGCGTTGTCTTTAAATATTTTGATTTTTCATTTTTCATTTAAATAAGCACTTAATGATTATTTTATGATATTTAAAAATAGCGGCACGGTGTTGGTTTGAAGTAAGGATCAAGCTTTTAACTTTTTGCGAGATGCTAAAAGAACAGTTATGAAAAAAGTTACAGAGCATTCAATAATAAGAGGAATTCTATTGAGGCAAATCCACGGCATTTGTGAAGATTTGATTAGTTCCTCCTGGGCGTGTTGCTTACGCTTACTTTTATTACACAAACTATTTGAGCCTTATCGGTGTTATTAGAAAGAGGGTCATCACCAGACTTAAAAATTACGTGTTTGTGTGTGTGTGTGTGTGTGTGTGTGTGTGGGTGTGGGTGTGTGTGTTCGTGTGTGTGTGTGTGTGTGTAAGTGTGTGTGTGTGTGTGTGTGTGTGTGTGTGTGTGTGCATGTGCGCGCGTGTGTCTGTGTGTGTCGTTTACGTCGGAATCAGAATGCCATTCTTGGAAGCATTACCCGAACCTACATCGTATGGTCAGAAAAGTGTCCAACCTGGTTATTGAACTACACACGCGAGTTTAATGGATGTCTTGGCACGTTTCCCGCTCTAATCCCCCTTGAGCGCCGGGACCTGGTTGGCGTCACGATCGGCGGATTCTTCCCCAAAGTAGCATCTGCTCCGAGACCCCACAGACAAAGCCGCAGATATCCCATAGAAGCCTAGCTGAGATCGATATATCTTGGACATGTTAGATACATAGAAATCAAATATTTTGGTCCGTTTTCCCCATTACCAGTGCTTGAAGAGCCGCAGGCAGTCATGTTTTTTTTATCAACGCACGCTCCTTTTTTTTTTTTATTTCTGGCTGCGCACACAGCAGGATCCCAGCCTCTGGCATTGAAGAGCAATATTCCCATGCAATAACAAATGTCCTGAATCTTGCAAAGAAAGGGGAGAACGGGAGATAAAAGAGAAGGGAGAGATAAATAGACAGAGAGATAGATAAACATAAAAGAGAAAAAATATGAACAAAATAGGACAATTATATACATACTAGAACCAGAAAAAGAGGGAGTAAGATGTGAAAATTGAACAACATATTATCTATAAACCTAGAGTTCAACTCAATCTAAGAAGTTACGCCACAGAGTTTGGCCAGATCTCAATAAGACTGTGACAATGAACTAGATCGCCGAAACACGATAGCTGCCATCAGAGGACTTGTTTAAGTTGATGGTTGACAGCCCAAGGCATCACTCAGTATTTGTGACTCTGCTCCTGTTTACCCAGAGGCCCATATTCCTGGTTGATGCGGCATGATTCGTTTTCACCTCAACATGAGGTTTAATAAGTGTCATAAATTGCTTGCTGTCTTTATAGGTTTAATGCTGCTGTTGCCACTTTGTTTCTCGTCATTATTATGTTATGTTTCTCATATTACACGAATATCACAAATGCAGCCTACAAAGACACTTTATGCACGAACAATTAAATTCCAATGTAAAACTACATGACTCTATTGTGAGTGATATAAGGACTCTCAAGTGTCAAATTGATGGCTTATATAGGTTCTTTGCTGTAACTGACGTATTCTTTTTTTCATGCCGTGAATATCAGAAATGCACCCCCCTTCTCCTTACGAGAAAAGAAAACATCGAAAATTAGGAATTGGAGAAGATGCAAAAAAATTCAAGATTTAGGCTAAAAGGTCTAAATCAATTTCATTAATTATTTTGTTTAATATGAATTCATTAATTCTGACTGTGACAAGAGTACTGTGCAAAAGTAATAAATGTTTAAGCTTTTATTTAAATATCAGGTATAGAATCAGAAAATTTGATTTCAGTCATTATGTAAAGACATGTTATGTTATGACATTTAGATCATTATAAGTGAAAGTATTTTGCAATGATCGTAGACTAGTTGTTGTTGTTGTTGTTTTTTTGATATGGTACATTTTAATTATTTAATCGAATGTTCGTGTATTTTTATATTTATTTATAAGACTCCAAGACTTCAAGCAGTTCACTGTTATGCAGTTTATTCATTTTAAAAAAAATCATAAATTTTCGATTTTAATGAATTACTTCTTTGAAAAAAACAGTAGATGGGCATACACGTATAATTACAATGCATCTTAAAAATTCTCTGTTGAGTTATCAAGGTTTTATTGATACTAATATTGGCTGAGACTCGCCAGGGATATATTCGGTAATTCAGATATATTTAGATAGGATGGTATTATTTTCCTTGAATACATCATTAAGACTCTTTTCAGGTGTTCACAGTATACATGCATGCTTTTCATTGGATCTCTCAACTTTTTTTTATCTAAACATAATTTTGTATTTTGCCGGTATGTATGTATATCTTTGTTTGATAACTATTATCTAAATCTATCCTGTAAAGTTGAGAGTATGCTTATGTTATAATTCCTGATTTATTCTGTGTTATGTTTTGTACTGGAAAAAAATTTGAAAAAATTGAAAAGAATGAATTAATGAATTAACGAATTAATGAATAAATACTAATAAATAAGATAATTAATCATTGACATTTGAATACAATTATATGTTGGTAGTGTGTTTCAGTTTGTAAAAATAATAACACATACATTTCTGGAAATAATTTTATCTAAATAAATAAGGCGAGTATTTCAAAATCAAAGTGATAATCAATAAAGGCCCCTAAAACATGGTAAAAATTAGAAGAGTAGAATGCGTCAAAATACATCAAAATAGACAATAAAATGGTGTTGATGGGGGTTCTGACATGGTATATGCATGTCATATAAAAACAAAAAAGTAGAATATATTGGAATTGAATATAGGCAAGTGTAAAAATTGCAGGGGAAATGTAGAGTTAGTATTAGGACCGGAAGCTACGTTCCTCCCTGCATGGCTGTAGCTTCATCATAATACCCATTTCTTCGAATACACTGACTTTATCGTTTCCAGACACAACTGCCAAATACCACTGCAATGGTAGATATTTTGCATGCCTGTGACCTAACTATACAAGCTCCTTTAAGGGAATCAATGTCTTTCTCGATTGATAAAAATTTTTGGTCAGGCATCACACATATGCCATTTGGGGAGACGACATCTTTTTTGAGTCAGTTAGGCTCAGCAAATCTTTAAGCCAACAGAGAGATAAGTTTGTTGCAGTATGGACCTCCCAAACACTTTGACCTGGAAACAATATTTTTTTTTTGCATTTCCTGTTTATCCCTTCTTTCATGGTATCTGCTCTTTCGATAACCCCAACGATATGTGGGATAGATCCACGGTGCTCTAAGCCGTCACAAAGCAAAGTAAATAGACAAGTCGGCAGACTTTGAGAAATTGTTGGTGCATCATCTGCCGGAATCCAAAAGATATGCCCTCAAATCTTTGATTTGCGATGCGGTTACCTCAAGGGGATGAAACTACCACCGTGACGAATTTATCTCGCAGGACGGCCAGTGAGTTATTTCAGGGAATTGACTTGATTGAATGGTCGCAGACTCTGATGCTGCTTCCGAACGATGATGACCCCAAAATTTGTCTTTCCAAACAGATACCAAAACGAATGTGTGTGTGAGCGTGTTTTGTGCATCGGTTTTGCCTCGTTACTTTTCTTTTTGCAAAAACAAATGCAAAAAAAAAAAAAAACGACACAAACAAAAACCTGATGAATTTGTCGCGAAAACGGCAAATGAAGCAGTATTTGACAAGAAATTTACGTTGACTTGGGTTTTGAGAAGATTTTCATTGAAATAATATGTTTTGAGATGAATAATTGCGATGGCAAATGTGAAGATGATATTTCACAATGTGTTAAGTCACGCGGACAATCATCCCCCCCCCCCCCCCCCGCCCCGGAAAGGTCTGATAGTAGTCCACATTACCAATGAGCCTTCAAACACGCCTGATATCGTGAGGGATTTCATGCTCCAGTTTCTCGATAAGAACTCGGGATGGGGTAACGGAAGAATGATCTGATCCGATCTGATCTGATATGAGCAACAATCCCTGATCGCTCATATGTCGCTCTTGGCCAAACTCTTCCAAGAAAAAAAAAAATCACTGCATTATGGCCAGGTAACATTTACAGGCAGGACGTGAAGCATTATGTAAAGGTATGTGGCGTGTCAAAGATCAAATGGCAATAGCAATAACCCGTGCCGAGGGAGATTTTGTGCTTAAAAGATTGTGATCTTTCTAGGGTACTGAGTTGTGAAAGGATTCAAAAGTGATGCCGTCTCAATGAAATCTAGACTCCGGCTTTCGTTTGGTAAGTAGTTTGATGTTGTGTTGATTTTAAGAGCCATTATCTTATGAATCATTGAAGAAATGCCTGAAAAATCCCATATTATGATATCAAATTCTACGATACTGTATCTATGTATATGGATGCATATCATGTATAAATGAATAATTCACACAAAAATTATAATCAAACGTATAACTAATGGTCACAATACGTGAATTTCGATACAAGACGTTCTGTGTGTTGCCAGCAGTAATTGCTGACGAAAATTGTGAAAAATACGTGATTTTTTTTTTAAATATCCAAGAAAAGCTGTGGGAAAGAAGAGGCGTCCAATAAGACACAACTTTCCATTTTTCAATTATTTTCAACCATAGTATTAAAAAAGGTGTGCCAAATCATCACTTAATCGACAAGGAATATTATTATGAGGAGGTCAACGCAGATCAACCAGGTCAATCCTGCGTTCTGAAAATGTCCCTCACAAGCAATCTCTGTTGGCCAAAGCTGACTGTATACAGATAAATTGACCAGTAATTCCGCAAAGCAGTGCAAACGATTACACCATGCGCAGAAAAATTAGGCAAAACAAATTAGATAAAGAAAATGCGATTTTTTCCCTCTATTATATATAAAACATATTCGTTCTTTAAGTATGTGCATGACTTGTAAAAATTGCGATAACGCATCAATGAAGTTATAAACAACATCTATGTCGATTCTTCTTTACATGTAATTATGTCGACTAACAAAATACATGTTTTCATTAATGATCTTACGCAACGTTTGACGAACCAACAAAGCATGAATAATCATAGTCTAGGCAGACCGCCTAGAGACAAAACGCTGTACTTTATCATACTGTTTGTACGCTTTTGACTAGCCTGGAATAGCAAAGAATAGTGTTCTGTATCCTTAATGAAGCGTTGGAAGCACAAAGGAACGCAATAACGACCGGTAAGATCTATATTCTGGTACCAAAGTGGTGTTGATAATCCATACTCACCGATGCATGAAAACAGGCGTTGTGAATAGCACACCCAGGGTGTGCAGCAGCCCGTGTGATCCCGAACTGGTGATCAATTATCCGGCGACAGTTTGTACTTTCCTCTCGCATTGACACCGAGCCTTCTCAGACACCCCCAGTCCCTTTTTTAGAAAAAAAAATAATAATCATTGAACTTGAACTGAATAGCAGTAGCCGACTTCAAGGGGGGCGGGAATCCTGTTTAGTTCAGTCTTATCATTAACTTCATTCCTGTCAGTCGTTCATTTTAGTTTTCTGGTGTGTATATCCTTTGGACATGAAAGAGAATACTTACTTAAAGGGATGATACAGTATTGGTGGAGATGAAAATTGGGCTTTGACTTTTTGCGAGATACCAAGAAAACACCTGTGAAATAGTACAGAGCATACCATTTTGATAAGAGGAATTTAAAGTTTATTTGATAAAAATCGGGTCTGGTATAGCAGAAACATCCTAAAACAAAGTAAAACAAAATGATCGTAATAGAATGTGGGTCCCACATTTTATTAGGAACGCTCCGTTTTGGATATCTCGGCCATTTAAAAACCGATTTTCATCGAATAAACATTAAATCCCTCTTGGAATTACATGCTCTTTCATATTTCATAAGAGGTTTCTCACTATGTCACCAAAAAATAATAAAAACCTGAAGTTAAGGCTGGACCAAAACTATGCGATCCCTGTAACACCGTGCCATGTCCGTGTGAAACATTTCATTATGAAAGCAATCCGCCTACTCATCTCGAGTTTTATTTTCTGACATTAACAACTTCGAATCCATGCGTGTACACGACAGAGTATATTTTCAAAACATTTCATTTGAGTATGATTCGGTTACATATTCCACTGGCTTTTAGTGTTTGTATGAAATCGTAAATCCTAAATACACGAGCACTAACTCTATATTTCTCCATGCTGGTGGAAATACAGATTTTCCAAATAGATTAGTGATCTAACGCGCGCGCGCGCGCATACACACACACACACACACACACATGCACACACTACGTATTTATCGATCGTGTATCAAAGCGAGTTCCTGCATGTATAGTTATATACATTGGATATAATTGATATGTATCTGTATACTTCTCTCTCCCTTATGTATATATGTATATATATATATATATATATATATATATATATATATATATATCATAAACGTATATCATAATATATCATAAACGTATAATGGTGTATTTACAATGTGTGCATTTGCGTGCTTGTGTGTGTATAGGTTGACTGAACTCTTTTTAACCCGATGTATCCACTGGAAAGTCACTCATGTAATGGTGGTTCGTCAGTGCTCTCGACGTGCCACAAGAATGCAACGTCACGATACAATAGCTCTGCCACCACTGTCAATAAAGTTTTCGTTGCCACAGCTTCCTTACAGTATATTTACAGCTTTAGAGCTTGTGCTTGTCTTCTTTATAGGTGCTCAGGTCTAGTTTGAGGTAAAGAGCAATAATAATAATAATAATCATAATCATAATAATGATAATAATAATAATGAATCATTTATTAAGCGCAGAAACTATATGTCTATATATTCTACTGCGCTTAGAATAGCAGTGTACGAGTTTTCTTGGAAAATCTACCCATTCGTTCGTTTGCAGTTAATGATTGCGATGAAAGAGTACTCCCGATGAACTGTGCAAAATACTGATGATAAAAGTTGTAATAAGTTCGACCATTATCATTGTTACCTTACCGGGTGGCATTTGAAGTCGTTTTTATTTTGAAACATTTGGTTCAACAACTGACTCCAACTTCTCCAACTCCAACTGTAACTTATGAGTGATTGCGTCACACTTATCGGCTATCAGCAAGATATGAATAAATGACTAATTTACGATAGAAAAGAAAATCATCACACAGAACGCCCCTGGAGGAACATAAACAGAAAACAGAAAAGAGAAGAAAGGACAAAACAAAACGAAATAAAACAAAACAAAACAACTGTCACATCCACCTATACAATTCGATTCCTTTTGGCATAAGGTGGCAACGCAAACTGTAATTGGTACCACCTGTTAACTGAGGGTACACAAAGATCGCTGGCGGCAGGCTTTTCCCTTTATTCTCTCCTACAGAGCCGTTGCTTGCCGCCTCTCCAATCGTTCACAACATTTTGCTAACCTTTTGTCGAGCATCAATTATACAATTGCTCTTGCAGCGCATGTTTTCCGTCCAGTTCGGTAGCAAAAATTTGTAATTCTGCCCAGATATCGA
>CM067063.1:5010344-5017844 GCA_033980235.1 Diadema setosum | reverse complement strand
TCTATTTAATGGTAAGAATATACAATATCCTTATGAAGATCATAATATACACTGATATTACACACTAACTACATTCTCTGGTCATGGTGACATTATTAACTTCTAATAAACTAATATTGCTGTATTCACTTATTTCACATGTATATTTTGGTTTCATTCCCTTTGAGCATTATTTTTAAATGAGATATCATATAGCCAGTATAAAGAAAATTCAACAAATTTTATTTTTTAATGAAAAGTACACATCTCAACTCCATGTTTACATAACGTCAATCGTGATATTACTCCCCTTGCTCTCTAAAAATAGGTAAGTCAAGTGATCCTTAATTGTGCTAGAAAAGTAAAAGTATGTTTAATTTTCCTAATATTTTTTGTTTATCATTCTTTATATATGGCATCACAAAGCTCCCATGACTGCACCAAAACTTTACAAATTCATAACTTTTGAACGGATTGTCCATTTTTAAACTTGCACTGATGTGTTTTACTGATATTATGGCGGCATTCACTCAATCCGTATGTATGTTTGGGTTTCAATTCCCCTTGAAACTTTATTCTCAAAAAACCTGTGTGACGTAATTAACATCCTTTGATGCAATCATGGAGAGATGCCCAAACAAAATTATTTCTTTTTTTCTTTTATCATTCTGTTCCCGTGTACATGGACCTCCGTCACTTTCTTGCGGCAGCGCGTACTAATCAAATGACCTATGGCAGTAATGCCACATCCCACCTAATCAAAAAAAAAAAGTGCAGAAAAAGGTCATGTGTGTGAAGAGCAGGCATTCCACGGATTATGTCAAGATGAATGGTTTGCCAATGATATCGATCATATTGTTTACCCTACGGAATCAACATCTCTTAATATATATATATATATATATATATATATATATATATGTATGTATATATATATATATATATATATATATATATATATATATATGTGTGTGTGTGTGTGTGTGTGTGTGTGTGTGTGTGTATGTGTGTTCTGCTGATAAATAAATAATCGAATTAAGTGTGAGTAAAGATCAATGCAGTTGATAGTTAAGAGATCCAATGGCCGATGAAGCAGTCTCGTACGAGAGTTGATTTACATTAATTATATTATACTTATCATCCAATTTGATCAGACATTAGTGAGAAGGAGACACCCACAGCTTCTCTTGTCAGTGCTCTAAATCTTAGAATGGGAATACCGTATAACCGTCCACGTCATCCCCTCTAATTTTGAAAGATCCTGGAAGCCTTTTTTTCCCCTTTCGTCATTACGTCATGGTTTTGGTGAGATTTTGGTGAGATGAGCTATGTCTTCCTATTCATGATAAGGTACACACACGACTGTCTGGAATATGAAGCCCTGCTGATCATTTCAATACATAAGTGTAGCAATATTTTCGTCATACAATTCTCTTTGTTATATTTCTCGCACGCTCTTCAGGGAGGATGTTTTTGAAGCCTCTACGGGCAAAGGCCCTTCAAGGACTTTGAAGATCTTTCCAAATCTCTTGAAAGTAAAGCGATCCCCAGACTATATAGTGATGGGAGATCAAAATCGAAGTTTCCTTGAAATTGTGAGCCAGTATTCTGTAACAAGGGATTTGCGGGTAAAATTGCCTTTTTTCAACAGGTTGGAACAGTATCAGTCTTGCTTCTTCTTTCTTTCTTTCTTTCTTTTTTTTTTGCTGCTTTCGAAATCGTCTGCGATGGCATCCTCGAAGGAAGTTTCATTAAAATTTCAGGTATAGTGTGGGCCTCTTTTAGTCAAATCAATCAATATGTTGAGGTTTCACCTGCACTGTGGTTTTGAGTATTTTTTGTTTGTTTTCTTTTGCTTTGTTATATTTGTTTGATCTGATGTTTACTTGCGAATTCGCAGTTTAACTGTTTTTTCTGAGTTTTTTTTTCATTGCCATGACTAAAGTAAAAAAAAAACAACTCCTGTCTAATGAAAACGTTTAATATTGTGAGCAAAAATAATGTATTCTGTGAAACAAGGAAAAATAGAAATGGATGCAGAGAACAGAAGAGGCGGAAAGGACGAAAAGAGGAGGAGAAAATAAAGAGGAGAGAACAGGAGACATCACCAAAAAAAGAAAAAAAAAAGAAAAAAGGAAACCATTCGGTCATGTTGTCGTGATAATTGACCAGGTCAAGATTAGAAAGTTGAGCATGGGAACCTATTAAAAGTGCATTATCGTGTGACACGTGAACATATCGCAGCAGATAGGATCTGTGCTTGAACTGACAGAACTCTGAAAGGGTAAATGGAGAAAACCAGGATTTGGAGGTGAGGCAGTTTAAAGGTGCGACCAATTGAGACAGAGCGACAAGAAATATGGGATCAACTGCCAAGCGCACCAAGTTTAATCATATTGGCGTATATCCCGAAAGGAGCAGCAGTTCCCATAGAGCCCTGTAACAATGCTCCAAGGTAAAAAAAGACCAACATCTAGGTATACGGAATTTGTGATTTTGAACCTTCGTACAATCAAACATCAAACATTACCCTCAATCAGCATCTCCCAATCCTTGGGGTTTAATGGTAGGACTGTCTTGAAAAAGCAATGCTAACACCAAAGAAGTAGCTGTTGATTGAAAAAAAAAGAAACGTATTCCATTAATGCATTATCATACTGTATACAAAAGTATCGAGAAATTTCACTTTCGTCGAAAACTCATGTAAATTTCATTTGTTTATTTTTTTTTTGAACGTGCAATTAAATGAGCTATGGAGATCTTGCAGAAACCATAGGACAATTAGTTCTAGTGCTTAAGAAAAAGTATATTTTCATATTTAGTTTTAGGTTAATGTTGCTTTCAATCCTTCAAAAGGAATCCCATGTGACTTTCAAAGAATTTCTTGTACACATAGTCGCCGTCATTCAGTCCCAGTATAGAGCAATCTCTTTGTCCATGATATTATAATTTAACCGGAATGGAAAATAAATTGTTCCTAATCATTGCTGATTAAATTCCTCTCACTCCCAAACCTGCATTCTGACGTAGATCCGCCGAAATATTTAGGCGCTGATGAAAGGTTATTCCAGGCCAGTTGAGTTGGTCGATGAGTGACGACCCTAACATATCAGATGCCTAGGTAAACATTGTCTAGATTGTCTAGACGTTGATTGCTCCTGGTTAAACGAGATTAATTTTCACTCAAGCATCCATCAAGTTTTACTTTAAAATTGAACGAAAAGAAAACCCCGCAAATGGCAGAGACATGTTCGGAGAGAAGCAAAGTTATTGACTTATAATTGAGGGGACTTTGGGAACTCAGTGAGCTTCATTCAAAAAATCATTACCTCATCAGGGCCAATATGCCTAGGGTTGAACTGATACGTCCGTAAATGAAAAGGAAATTCGAGGTCGTCAAAGAGTTTCATTATAAAATTTGGAAATAGTCCATTTTGGCTTTAGAGCTTTCAACAGCCTAATTCAGATAAAACACAAAATACAATTCATAATCATCTCGAGATAGATCTCTACCTTTTGTACTACACATCAGCGATTAAGAACCTTCGTTGATTTTGAGAGCATAATTGTTTTGTCATCACTAAAATACTCGTTACATGTACTCTCTCTCTCTCTTTTTAGGGGGGGGGGATACCGCGGGATAAGGCGCAATTCTTATAATTCGGTGTTATTGTTTATCATTTAAGTAAATTGGAAGAAATACTTTTGTGGTAAGCTAAATTAGAATGCAGGTGAACTTTTGTATTTTTGAAAAAGTGTATGGCGTGTAGTGCGTCAATTGGAATTTGTTGCATTATGCTACGATTTTATGTATTTTTCTTTATCAAGCACCGTTCCGGCATTTATCAATACCATAAAGATCAAGTCCGTATCAACTATCGATGCTTTATCAAGAAGACATTTCATAAAGCCCAAATATTATTGATATTGGAATGTGTGTGTAAAAATGATAAGAAATGAAAAATGATAAAAAGTGATGAACTGCGATTTAAGAGGCTAAATTTATTTACACAATGTACATGATGTATCACAGAATAGTCCTACTCTTGAGTTGATGCCCGTCAAATTAAGTGGAGCAGCATTTGTTTCGCTGTGGATATCAGACAAACCCCAAAGAACACCTGTCGTCATTTCTATGCAAAATTATTTCCAGGTACGAGACCTTAGGGTAACTTTAGGGGGAAAACCTTTCCCGCTTTGTCTGCATTCTAGAGTTAGGCGAGGCTCACTGAGTCAGCATGGTTTAACGACATCAGAATCAGGCGCCTAAAAGCAAATTCCTCGGCGCCGCCGCAGTGGGGAAATAACTTAGACTCTTCCTGATCATGTTAGAAGTACTGCCACCTCTAGTTTGTAGTCTCGCTGTGAGGAACATGAGATAATTCTAAGTCCATGGGGAGAGACAAATGGAATAAAAGGCATCCCTGGCAGCCAAGAGAATCGAAGAGTCATAGATCTTGACCCTACTTAGTTCTCTTGTTGACTTTAAATCAACCCGCCCCGTGTATAAGTGAGTGAAACTTTCGTGGAAAAAAACAATGCCCGAAAAACGTCGTCGGCGCAATGTTATATCTACGTGGAGCTTGTCGAGTCAAATCATAGTGCATACTGCCGATTGTCAGTGTCGTAGGAAGAACGGGATATGAAAGGTGTCCTTCCAGACGTCCTTCCTGGAGGGAGCCGACACACCCCCTCGCTGCCATATAAAATGCGTCTAATAACCTTAAAGCGGGGTAATGTCATTTCTGCGGGATATGGGTCAATCGGATATTCATTAGGATCCCGTGAATGCTCTCAATTCCGCAAAACGGGTCTCCTGACTTACGGCAATATATCTGGAAAAGTTACACAGATATAGGAGATAACACTCACTTTCACAGGGGTCAAGAACTTGCTTGCCATGCACTCCTCTAAAGTCAGAATATTCGGTTGATTGGACTGATGGGGAATTGCTTTACTGTGACGATACTCGAGTTTTACTTTAAACATGTTCAAATTTCAATTGAGTTAGCCTTCGTCACAACTTGTTATCATCGTCACGTTCCTTAATCTAGTTTTGAAGTAAACCGGTCACAAAGGCGACAAAACTGAGAGATTCTGTATTTTATCTATGCTGCTTTTGCATTTGGTTTCGGTTATTTCAAGACTTTTATCCTTTTTTTTGTGTGCACCACAAAGCCCATATGGGTTTGAGGGGAGAACAAAGCAAACCAAAGATAAACCATTGTAATTTCTTTAAGTGTGATTTAGCTTCAACATACAGAAACAGTGTGGCCATGCATGCAAGAGGTAAGTGGTTTTCTTCTACTCGAGTGGAACTACGGCAGTTTAGAATGAACGTCATTAATTATGGTTTGGCACTGATTCTCCTTGCGGTAGACAAGGCGTTTTGAATTCTTTGTCTTCTTCTTCTTCTTCTTCTTCTTTTTTCTTCTTCTTCTTCCTTTACTGTTACTTCTCCATCTCTCTCTTGTGTCATTGCCTGAGGTGGGAAAATGCTATCTAATATCTCCTCAGAGAGTGGAAATGCTTACGGAGTCATCCCGAAACTTTATAACCACTCAAGAACATGAAATGCTCGTAAAAAAGCGGTGGGTTTTTCCTTTTTCTGGAGATACATTATATGACCACGCGACTCTCTTCTGCCATTATGGGTTTCCATATACAGTATTAACAATTTATGCCATAATAAATTATGTAGCCCCATTATAACGCTCCCCCCCCCCCCCTATATTCACACCTGTGATGAAAGGCAACGTAGAGTTAGCGTAGGCTGTTCATTGACATCCTTTCCGTGTTTCCTCCTCTGAATTACTGTAAGACCGAATTGATTCTTTCATTTGCGAATGTATCAGATTTGGCTTTAAAAGTATATTGGATTTGAATTATCTTCTGATTATGTCATAATGGGAAAAATGATAAAAGAAAAAAAAATGAAGAATTAAAGCAAAATATCAATAGTATCAGACAAGAATGAGAACGACATTTTTTTCATCAGAATCCCCCACGCTAACGAACGATTTTCCCTATTCCGAAGGTTCAGTAATCTGAAAATGAAATTACGTTCGTTATTCCTTAGGCTCGTTAATAATGAAAATGAAATGAGGTTTGTTAATCCGAAATGAAACAAATGGTGGTTTCAGCGAACCTTCTGAATAACAAACCTTCGGAATAACGATGCTTAGGAATAACGAACTGTAACCACGCCGACTGAATCGGAAACTTCAGCTCTTGCGGTGCATCTGTCTACACTGACCCGAAGGTTACAACGTGATTTAAAATTTGCTGTATCTTTTTCTGCAGTATGGACTACATTCGTGCCGATGTCAAGGTTTCTCACGTGCACATGTGAAATAAAGTTGGCAAGTCATATCTCCGCCATTTATTCGTTCTAAATCTACTACTAAATAAATCTGAAGAAAATTCAAACCTAAGGCCTGCTAGCCTCTTGAAAACTAATTACGTATGAATGGAAATCCTACAAAATAAACCTAACTTGGAGTAGGGACACGCTTTATTTCTTACTAACGGGGACTGCTGTTTCAGCGTAGATTGAGATAATACGTTATTTTCTTAATGGTAAACCATTCCGTCTTAAAAAGCAGCTCTGAGCGGAGATTGAGCAGCAAGCCTTCATTGCAAATAGCAGAAATGGAGTGAAATATGTTGGTCTACTTACATATGAAACAAGATACACATTGAATCAATCGTGTATTTTCTCTAGGACCTACATTTTCCTTTTCTGTTTGATTGCTTGTGTGTGTCTGTGTTTGTGTGTGTCCGCGTGTTTATTATTAAAGCGCAGAGAGGAGTGTAAGAAAAGAGATTGGCATTGAATATATCCGAAGGACATGAAGATGCATATTATTTCCTGAATTTTGTGCTGGCTTTGTAATTGTCCAGCTCTGCCTCTTCGTTTTATTGTTGGCGGTCGCTGCAGTAAAGAGACGATGGAAGGGAGATAGGTTCTTAGAACAATGTTGAGGTGATTGGTGTTTCTCTCTTTTTCTCAATTCATATTGTTGGGAATGAGAATAACATGTCCAAGTCTCATGTTTGTGATAAGCTATATTATGTGCTGTGCAGTGACGTTCCGCACGCCCTGTGCAACTAATAGGTCACCAGCGTTTCGTCGTCACACTGTGTGAACGGGTGTTACAGCTTGTGTTGATATCTCGACAGACAATTATGCGTATTGTAGTCATCACCCGGCCACCCTACCCGCTGATTATTGATAAACTAAGGAGAGCTGTGAAGGAATTTATCTACATCGAAGTAGATTCAGAAGACCAATGCCGAGGAGACTAATTCAGACGGTCACGTTCTGTTGTGACGAGCCGTGCAACGCGGCAAACCTCGCGACTGGAGTTTGGGCATAAACAAGTCTAGTCCTCATTGAGTTCTGCGTAAACTAACAAGGCGTCTAGTCCAAATCTCTCGCAATCCCTGACGGGTTGTTATGACAGTTTTGATTAATCCCCGTGATGAATGCTCCCTAGTGTGAGATCACACACATACAAA
>CM067063.1:4982844-5005344 GCA_033980235.1 Diadema setosum | reverse complement strand
TAGACATTTTGCATGCTTTATGATGGAAGGTCATCGTTCAGAACTTGTGGATATATTAACTGCTTTCATATGTATCAAATACTTCGTTTTTTCTCTCTTTTTTTTTTCCTGTGGGTGACTTCGCTGAGGGTTTTTTTTTCGGAGAAGGGTCTTTTCTTTACGTATCCTACATCAGAGCATCTCATACAATATTTATCACCCAAGCTGCAATTGGGGAAAACAAAACAAAACACTTTGCTATTGTTGTTATGACAACAGACAAACAACACAATTACCGACCCCACCTCCTTCACATACACACTCACACACACAAACACACGCGTACACAAACACGTACACACACGCGTACATACACACACGTACACACACACACACACACATACACACGCTCGCACACACTCACACAGGCACACACTACCCTCACCCGGCCCTTCGGGCGGTGTTGGAGTCTCGCGGAGGAAGGCAGCCGATGAAGAGGCGGGAAGCACGGTCCGAGGCGCCACCGAACAGAGCGCGGCATTCCACAGGAAATTAGGAACCACACCAGTGTCACTGAATGCTAAAACAAATCAAACAAAAAATAGAAACCATAGCATACACAGCAAAAGAAAGCGAAGAGAGAAAAAATCAAGCCGTAGAAAGCGCCTGCTTTCAATTTCTTTTTCATGACATCTTATATTATTATGATACATAGCAATCTAATATCGAGATGATTATCTATGTGGCTGTTTGCTTATAACATTTTTTTTTCTTTATCGTTCTCCTTAGATCTACTGCTTTCAGTTTATCTCTTAACTTTATGCCAATAATTGATCCAATCCCGGCCTAATTCATTGTCAAATGAAGTTTTCTGAAAAGTCTATAAAAGTTTGTTCACTAGCCTAAATGAAACTGGGAGAAACGATTTGTGTTCGAGTAAAATTATTCTAAATCAAAATGCAGTCTGTAAACGAAAGAGTCGCCTTTGTATGACTGGAAAAAATAAAACTCTCTGGAAACCAAGGAATAGTATTAATCTCACACAAAATCGACTAAATGCGATCAAGCTTACTGTTAACTGACCAGGTAATACCCCAGTTTTATCGAGATAAGATTTTATTCTCAGAGTTGCTCGAAATCATGCCACATAAATATCAGACTTCTCTCTCTCTCTCAAAAAAAAAAAATGAACATTCAAGCGCGATACCTGATACTAGTACATGGTGAACAACTCCATCGATGCGTTAGATTGAACGAGAAAAAATAGAAGAAGATAAGACAACATCCAGCAGACAGTCGTCTGAATGGAACTCTGCCACAAATAACCTTTGGCAGCTTCGCCCGAAAAACACTGGGCCCGACTCATAATTGTGTCACCTTCGGAGGAAATAACGACGCGCTTCACAGGCTTGACTCGGTCGGTGATATTTGGACGATGGAGACCCGTGGGCTGGAAATGGCGGGTGACATTCTGAAAAGGTTTTTCTGTCAAGCAGTCAATAATTGTCACTTTCCTATACCCAAATGAATCATCTAGTTGTCACACCACAGTTTCATTGTGCCATATCATATCTTTAGTCATCAGGAGAATCACCTTCAAGAAACTTTCAATCTATTCATTTTATAGCAAAGCAAAGAATCACACTGAAAGATTTTATAGAGATAGTTGATATCCAAAGATTACGATTTAAGCTATGCATACACTGACGTGATTTTTATTTGGTATTGCGGTAGCAAATGTGCATCAAACTGCCATGTGGACGCAAACATCAGATAGTATCGTAAATATTTCGGAGAGTGGTGACGCTGCTAACTCAATACAAAAGTTAATTATAGACGTGATAATGATTTAACATCTATACGCTACGTAACTGTTGCGCACATTACGCACGATCTATTCTAAGTGCTTTAGGATCAACGTTTACGATCTCACACGGATATTTCGACATAAATTATATACAAACAAGTGTTTTGTAATGGCTGATTGTAACACATAATAATCTGTCGATGATAGAGGGTTGCCACTTTTTAGATGGGCTTTGTTCGATTCTTTCAAACAACATGATTGGAATTTATATCAAACTAAATATTTGGATTGAAATTGTCACCCTACCCACGTTGATGAGTCGCTGCCAACAATTCGATCTTTCTTTCTTCTTTTTTTTTTTTTGGACTTATAGTTTGCTCTTCAGTTAGTTTTTTTTTTCGGAGCAATTTTTTTTTTCTCAGCAATTTAATTTTTTCGGAGTTATAGTTTGCTCCTTTCTCGTCTAGCTGAAACCATTGTTTGTTTGTGGTGTGTGTGTGTGTGTGTGTGTGTGTGTGTGCTTTTTTTCAAATACCTTCGTGTATAAAAAAAGAAAAATACAATCTTTTCATCTAACGACGACGGCGGCGACGACGACAAAAACAACAACAACAACAACAAGGAAAAAGACACATGACCCCCCCCCCTTTTTTTTTCTTTTTTTTTTTTTTTTTACAAACAGTACAGCGCCACTTGCGCTGGTAGAGTGTTGGTCAACAAAACAAAAACCCAAGGCAGAAGTGGAGTAGCACAAGGAAACACGGGGGTATTACTTGTCAACACCAGCATGCAAACACGATGAACTAGATCGGCACACACGTTGTATCCGACTAGCCAGGTCATGCATTTTGGTCGGAAACCGGAATTCGGAATTTCCTCCTTCAAGCAGCTGTACTCCAATCACGAGGCGAGACATTGAAACAATAGTGACGTGAGGGGCGACCGAAAGTGCAATTACCCTGTTTAAAGTTTACATTTGATGATGTAATTATTCCGGGTAATGGTACATTAGGCCAACCCCGTGGTTCTCTGTCGTGTATGCATGTTAACATTTATTAGTTGGTCGCTTTGATCCCACGACCGAAGTGAAAGTCGGCGAGTGCGTAACCCAAGCCGCATCCCACCACCACCCCTCCCCCTCCGCTTTTCTTGCATCTCGAACTACATTGTATGTCAAGCCAGAGTTCCCTTTTCCTTCTCCCTCCTCTCTCTCTCTTTCAATCTTTCTCTTTCTCTCCCGTTCTTCTCTTCTATTCTCGTTTCCCATTACTTTTTTCCCTCTCCTCGTGTTTTCCTTCAATTCTTCATTTTACATCATCATTATTTTTCTCTTATTCCCGTCCCCATGTCAGGGCTTATGTTTGATACTTCAAAGTGACCTGCCTGAACTGAAACATAAGCCGGCGGCAATTGTACGGAACATATCAATTTTGCCTTGTCTGAAGCTCGACTTTGACAGACTGTAGAAAATGGTTACAGCTCGTTATTCCGAAGGTTCGTTATTCCGAAGATTCGTTATTCCGTAGGTTCGTTATTCCGAAGATTCGTTATTCCGAAGGTTCGTCAATCCGAAAATGAAATAGGGTTCGTTATTTCGAAGGTTCGTTAATCCGAAAATGAAATAAGGTTCGTTATTCCGAAGGTATATTAATCCGAAAATGAAACAAAGCTCGTTGTTCCGAAGGTTCGTTATGGAACCTATATCATTTCGGATCAACAAACCTTTGGAATAACGAACCCTTTTTCATTTTCGGATTAACGAACCTTCGGAATAACGAACCCTATTTCATTTTCGGATTAACGAACCTTAGGAATAACCCCATAAGTGTTCGGATTAACGAACCCTTTTTTATTTTCGGATTAACGAACCTCTAGGTGTTGGGAATTTGTGTGTTTCGGATTAACGAACCTTTGGAACATCGAACCCTCGGAATAACGAACCTTCGGAATAACGAACAGCACTCTAGAAAAAGATGTGTAAAGAAAATAAAAGACTGAAATTTTACTGAATTTATGAAATAATGATTCCTATACCAACTCTCTTCGTATTTGTCTAGTTTTGCTGAGCTTTACTATAACGATAGGAAGGGTAGATTATTTGCAAACAAGAAAATCAGGAATATAAACGTTGTCGTCGTATCCAGAAGCATGAAGTGTGGGGAATACTTTCCTTGTTTTGTTTTGTTTTGTTTTTGTATTGTTTTGTTTTTGGAGAAATATATATATATGGAGAGCCATGTACCTTGATAGATGAATACATTCATAAACAAAATGAATAATAGACTATCAATTCAGGATTTCTAACTCTTATCTTTATCGGTCTCTCTTTGCTATAAAGGCTCTCTCGAAAATGAAGAAAGAGATGTGTCTATGTTGCAACGAGTCTTAATTCTTGCCTTACCAAGTACAAAATAACGAATGTTTCCTATATATTTTAGAGAATTTGATAACTTCATGCACTATGTTATTTTTACAAGCTATGTATGATTATTATGGCAATTTTCTCCTGTACAACTGCCTATTAACAAAAGCATAGAGGTTAACATGAAGACTTTTTAACGGAAAATAGAATAGGTAATTTGAGTTATATTTGGATCACTATCATTGATGAACATTTGCTAAGGTATAGATCTCTCGCAGAACACAGTCAATAGCAACAGATTTTCTTCTCTCAATCTCTCTGTCTCTCTGTCTGTCTGTCTGTCTGTCTGTCTGTCTGTCTGTCTGTCTCTCTCTCTCTCTCTCTCTCTCTCCTGTGATCATGAAGGTGATTCTTCGAATACAATTAAGCACCTGATCGTTTCCGTACTCCATTTGAGGGAATCGTTTCGTGCAGCGAAATATCAGAACTGTATTATCTGCTATCAGAATCGTGCGAAATGATTACCCATCTATCTCCAGTGAATAGTATAGCTTTCGAGCACTGGACCGTGAAAACATCGTTTTACCAACGCCAATTACTGCTTTTTTTCCGCGCGTTTCCATCAAATTTACATCGACAGGCCTTGTCTCACCATCCGTGGGTACCAATTGAGATAGATTTTCGTCACACTCGGGTTTTCTGTGACAATTATTGCTGTAATTTCATACCAGTCCCTTTGGGGTCCTTTGTTCCCTGTAGAGTAGCCAGGACAAGCAAACATCTTGGTTGATGATAACAAGCAATTTAATTTTTTTTTTTTACTTAATAGCTAACGGCTTCGAAAATTTCTTCACAACCGTAGAATTTCCGCAATCATCCTTGTTTAGAAGGTAGAATATGCTTCCCCAAATTGCCAATTTTCATCAGGACTGCTAACGGGTGAAGCAAGAATAAATTCGCTTAAAAAAAATGAAATGAACGGTCACTAGTTTGGGTCGTTATTACGAAATGGCACTACAGCATTATATCTATGTCTTGCAGTCCTATCTGTTTCCACGTGTATTTTTTTTTTTTTAGAATCAAATCGCAAATACACATTACACACATAACAAAAAAATACAGCTCAAAACGATTGTTTTTGTTCTAAATTGTTGTGACCTGATTATCTTTTCACTTGAAACTTGTATTTTTCACCCAAACATATTTATGGTATGATGTAGGGCTAGTACGCCTATTTGAAAAAACAAAAACAGAAGGTGGAATTTATCTAGGGCGGTGATAAACCTTTTCTCACGAACTGGGATATCGATGTAATTGTTTTGGGGGTTTTTTTCGTAGATTTTTCCCCGTGTTCTGAGAAATAACACTGTAGCTACCATATATATATTCACCCCTTAAATTCGATGATTTATTCTCACGAAGTACAACTTATCGCTTGTCAAACAATCAAAACACGCAAAATCAGCCAATTACGATCACATGGGCAAAGCGAATGAAAACGAGCGTTAGGGGTAATCTGTTTTTGCGCAAGTGCGAATGTCGTATTCAAAAGGTTGATATGATAGAGGTCGTGGATATGTTTGCTTCTCACTGCTTACCTGCAATAATCATTTCGTTTTGTCTCCCCCAATGGGCCAACCTTTGCCAATCTCTCTTTTTTTTTAATCACTGTATTAAAGGGATGGTGAAGTTTTGGTTAGGATGGGAATTCAGATTTTAACTTTCTTTCGAGGTAATCAGAAACCACTTGGATGAAATATTAAAGGGCATACATTTTTAAGAGCAATTTAAAGATTATTTGATGAAAATTGGTTTCGAAATGGCTTAGATATCCAGAAACAAAGATGTCGGACCGCTTACTAGGACCGCTTTGTTTTCCTTTGTTTTGGGGTATAGAATTGTATGCTCTTTAATATTCCGTATAAGTGGTTTCTAATTATCTCGCAAAAAGTTCAAACCTAAATCCCCATCTCAACCTAAACTATACCATCCTTTTAAGCCCCACCCTTTCTCCTCCATCCGTCCATCTTTCTCTCTCTCTCTTTCTCTCTCTTACATAATGTCTGCCAGCAACGCAGTGATAGTGACAGGAAAATAGGCACAACGAGATAGACAGAAAGAGACAGTACTGAACCTAAAATCAAGAAAAGTAAAATGAATTGATAGTGATGATCCTCAGAGAAGGGAAGGGAATGAAAAATATAATTGTCTGCATTATCAATTTTTGTCTGTGCCATTTAAAAGCACATTTGCTCCCTCACTTCGTTTAAGTCCGCACGGTCGATCATTTAAATTTCCTTCCCATTTGACATCTGAGATTGAATTGAATTGAATTTATTTGTAAATTTGTTTATCAATGACATTGATCAACAAAAGTGACAAAGTACAAAACAAAGAGGGCTCTATGAAATACATAATACGTGATAAGATGAAGGGAAGCAGCCAATGAAGAATCAAAGTTTCGTTAAGATCAAGCCGACCCAGGTCAGCGGTTAAAAAAAAAAAAAGTGCATTAGATATAATTATTTTCATAGTTTTTCAAGTTAACAAGGAAAAACAGAACAAAAAAAAAGGACAGCAATGATAATAAAGTGAACTATAATCATTTGATGATTTAATGCCAGTCAAGCATGTCGAAGAAATAATGAACAAACTCTGTATACATATTCTTCTTAAGTTTACGTTTGAATATATTAAAAAGAGGTAACTAAACGAATATTGTCTGATATTGGATTTACTATAAGCGGGCCTTCATAAAAAAAAAACCCAAGATATTTGAAATAATGGTATTCTTACTTTGGGACTGTAAAATTTATCAACATCAACATCAACTTGTACGGTAATAATGTGAATATGGCAAATCAAAGTTTAAAAAAAAATTGAAAGAGAATTGGGTAAAAGCATTATGTACCATTAAAACATTCGAGATTACCTAATGAATACCTATATCTGTCGCACAGCGTTAAAATCATTTGTGTATGAAAAGAAGATGGTGAAGTGTGAGCCAAATAAGTTGAGAAGTTGATAATTCTTGTCTGTTTTTGTGATTTAAAAAGTTTGTCAAAGTATGCATTTTCAGCACATCCTCATACATAAAGAAATTCAGAGCAACAATTGCATTGTATACCATTTTCAGTTTTCATTTGTACTGTGTATCAATTCATCGGAATTCATAATAATCCAAGATATATTCTTGCGATGTCCTGCCTTAACGACGATGATATTTACGCTATTAATAGTCAAGTTTTCGGGCATATTGAAAAACGGCGAAGATTTTGTAGAAGAAGATACAAAGACTTGAAATTGTGCCCTAATGACAAAACTGTGACATAAAATTATAGCACGACCTTTTAGTAGTATTGATTTGAAAAAGCCATAGAGTAAAAACTAGAAATGTCGCTATGGCGACTGGTATGCCTCCGCCATAATGCATGCTTCTCCTAATAGGTCTATAGTACAATGTCTTGACAATGTGTGATGAGTTTCGAATTATTGGCATAATATTACCTTGAACTAGGTTTAATTGGATAGATGGCTATACTGCCTAAGAGTGCAGGTATTTGGGGATTTGAGGATTTTTACTTCACTTTTGACCCTTTTTTTTTTAATAAGTCTATGCATTGATTAAATTCTGAAGGTATGTAGAAAAATTGTAATTTCACTATCAAATAGTAGAATATTTGCATTTGAACTTGGCCTTTGACCCGGGAACTTTGACACTTTGACCCTAAAATTCCCGAGAAAATCACTGTCAGGTAGAACATGCATAGTTTCATGATGATACCTTGAGTCACTTTCGAGATATGGACCAAGAAATGAAATTTCGCCCTTTCACTTGACCTAAGACCTTTGACCTTTGGGCAAGAAACTTCCAAGAGAATATCTATTGGATTATACATGTATATATCAAGTTTCAAAAAAATCTGGCAAGTATTGCATTTAAATATGAGGGAAAGTGAAATTATGAGAAATTGACCTTGACCTTTGACCCATGACCATTGACCCATGACTCCACATTCCCTAGATAATCACTGCTAGTCAGTACATGCATATGTACTAAGTTCCATGAAGATAGCTTGAACCATTTCCAAGATATGGAGAAAAAAAAAGTGAAATTTTAACATTTTCACTTGACCTCTGACCCTTGACCTTTGACCTCATGACTTGAAACTCTCTCTGTAAAATCTTTATTTGGTATTACATGTATACACCAAGTTCCCAGAAAAAAAAATTCCAGGCATTGCATTGATTTGGGGGAAATAGTGAAATTTTGAGCTTTTGACTTTGACCTTTTGACCTTTGACCTTGAGCATGTCCCCCCAAAAGTTGATAGGCACAACTTCGTCCACTCATGCATATACATACTAAGTCTCATTAGGATAACTTAAACGGTTTTTTAGTTACGCTGTCCACAAAATTCATTACGGACGGACGGACGGACGGACGGAAGGACGGAGAACCCGAAAACATAATGCCTCCGGCGACACTTCGTGGAGGAGGCATTAAAAAAAGTGGTATGGTTTTAAGAATCTATTAATCCATAGAAAATTGACTGCCCCTTCAAATTCTCACCTGTCTTTAACTGATTTTCTTTAACATAACAGGGAGACAAAACTCTCAAGTCCCCAGATCCTAGGTGCGTGTCTCTCGAGGTATCAGTCCATTGTTCTCCTACTTATTCGATTGTCCTCGATTATTTCCGATAATTCCTACAATTCTGTGTCTACTACTCTGTTCAGGATGATCGAGTACGCTGGATGTTCCTGCAATACTAGTACATCCCACAAGATGTGCGGCGCATGGGCTATTCTATATCAAGTCTAGCATATGTATAAACAGCTCTATTTGGTAGGACATCTGACTTGCCAATCCGAGGGGGAATTTTCTGTCTTTTTACCAACAATTCCTTTGATAACAGACAAGGCATTACTCATAAATGCGAAATGGTCTTCGCCAGGTCCTACGTGACAGAAGACCGCCTTCCTCCCGTGACTCAAGTCCTATGTAGACACTCCACTTGGCTCCTGGGGAGTTTTTTTTTTTTTCACAACAGTCTTCGTGTGAAGCTCTGCTATATTTCTCAACAACTACGGGTTCATCTAAAATAAAGGTTGGAAAATCAAACCAACGAAATCAACAATCGATCAGTATTTCACGTCGCACCACTGCCGTAATTTCTAGTAACTATGTGAAAGTGTATCAGTATATAGTTCATTACTATTGTCATTTCTGTTTCTTTTTTTTTTCTTTCGTTACTAAGCAGCTATTGAACTTTATTGAAGAGGTAGCGAGACAGGATTATCTGTTGTGCTCTTCTTCAAGAATTCGACAAGAGATCTTGATCGAATGAATGCAGGTCACAGCTGACTGGCAGACACCGCAATCAAAATTCCTTCCCGTGACTTTCAAAGCGTCCGCGTGTGACATGTGGCGGGAGATTAACAAATTCCCGCCAGATTTACATGCAGCCTCAAACACTGTATACGTAATTACTGTACCCTGTAAGTGGTTCATTATAGCACAGGGGTTGTCAAAACAAAGAAAAGCAGAAAAGCATGGCTTCAGAATCTAGAGATTTAATAGGGATGCTGCGCGCTCATCACAGGTGTATAACATCGGAAACTGGTTGACCACAACAAACCATCTCGAAAGGGGGAGAGGGTGGTAGCATCACGCGTACGGTCCTAATATACCTTCATCGCTAATCTTTGAGGTTTAGAGAATGATAATTTCGAAGAGTGTAACAGGAAACTTCGGTTCGCTTATTTTCAACGATACCATTTGAACACTTCTATTCGTGTAAGTATTTTCCTTGTTCATCAAATAATTCGATAACGCGCTACGCGCCTTTTAATAGTTCTATCTTATACTTGTTGTTTAGGGGGCAATGTTACACGCGAATGTCTAATATATTCAAGGAAAGAGCTCAGGATCTCAACGTATTGTTTACATGCTGACATTTGGGCCCACTTGGACTTGTCACTTCATTTCGCGCGTGTGTTTAAACCAGAAACTGATGGGGGATTATAAGAATGACGCAAGCTTCGGTTTTGGCCATCAAGTGTTATGGAAAAAAAAACTGTGAAACTTAATCCCTAACATATTATACGTAATGAGAAAGACGGAGAATGTGTGCGCGCAGCCAAGCCTCGTCAAGAAGGAGACCTTGAGTGTTTTAATGATAGCAAAAATTAAACAAAGACAGTTACAACAGTTTCAATTCATACATGATTTTGGTAGGCTCTACTTGTACAAACCATGCGATTGCTTTGAAGCCTTATCAAATCTTTGTAACAGCGTGTGCCCAACCCCCGTGCAAACTGCGAGAAAGAAACACAATCATTCTATTTTGCAATTACATCAGAAGCGCGCGACCGACCCTCCAATAGAAAACCGGCGTCAAGAAAGTAACGCTATATTTAGCTTCAACGTGTTTATCATTTTACGGCAGAAAAGAGAGAATTTGTGAGGACGAAACAGCCTCAGGTAGAAAGATGACGTTACATGATCGATGAAAGTGAAAGCCTTTGCAAATGAAATAACATAAATTGCGATGGAATTATCATTACTTCTTCCCATGGCAAAGGAAAAGAAATGGTTCCTTGAAGCGGCTTGTCATTGCCATTAGTGCAATTGAACTTAATGAAAACGCCGAGTTATTCCCCCAATTCCAACATCCGGGACACATTTCCAATCAATAGCCGGTGTCGAGTTTCGCTGACGCTCGGAAGGTACTTTGCATTACTGCACATAAAAGTTCACGAACCTTATCGACCGTTACACTGTTTGTCTCTAGCAAAGCAGACTCCTTTCTCCCTATCCATTCAGGCGAGTTCAACGTGCCTCGTCAAGAGCGTGAGACAATAGCATTTTTCTACGCCAATACAAATATTCACAAATCTACGAGGTCAAAAGAGTGACAAAGAGATGCATGGCTCTGCGTGTAATATTCACCCCGTCGATTTAAAGAACAGGTTTTCCACTTAAATACATATTCAAATAGTCGTTTTTAGTCTATGGGGTTATGATGAGTGGCATTCAGTTAGAACGATCTGTTTCCTTTTTTATGAGGATAGATGGAAAATACGTAAACTTTTCTTAAGATCAGTGATTTGACATTACGAACACAATTTCAAGTCATTTGGTAATTTTCTTTCTGTTTTCAGGACATAGTTACGAAGGATGCTAAAATGTCTTTGCTCACAATCCAGTAATGTGTACTGTTTTTGTTTTGTTTTTATGTAGATATACATTCTGTATAAATTTAATGCATAAGGTAATTTGCGATTGGTATCTAATAATTTAACACCAAATTAATTTACGAGTAATTATTGTCGATGTGATTGGTATGTTTTCTCAAGTTTGGAAACAATGTTTGACAGAATGAAGATGAATACGTGGCACAAGTTGTATGGTTTAACAGGGCCCTCTCCTCCAGTGCTGCGGTATCCCAGATATCTGGGAACCAGAGTCCGGTAACCCCTGACGTCCTTTCATCTTCTTTGCTTTTAGAGGACGAAATCGAAGATGCGAAGAGAGCACAGCGTTACGCGGATCCCGTCAATCATCATTAACATCAAATCGTGCGGCAAGATTCAATAAGACTTTAATTCATAGCGCCACCAACCGTACGACCCGAGAATCAGATCTCGGCTGTTGGGCAGCCCCCCTAAAGATGACATGCTCAAGTGCGCGGACAAATTAGGTGGAATTCGAGTTTAATTGCCGTAAAAGATAAGTACGTTAACATTGCCTCCCATGGGCGACCACCCAGCGTAACATGCAAATCCTCTTTGCACATATTTCTTCATTACATCGCCATGAAATATACGTATCTGGGTCGATACGAGATTAACACAAGCTGCGTGTTGGTGTACGCTTTTTGATATCAACACGGTTCATCAAGAATGTGAATATAAGCAATAGTTAACTGGTTGGCTGTTTTGTTTTGCTTTGTTTTGTTTCTTTTTTTTTCATATCTATATCACCTGAAGAAGAGAATATATTTCTTTCAATGAAAATGTTTTCGACGGTTTGGCGATACTCTGTACAATGAATCGTATTCATGTCATAAGGAATCCTTGCCATAACTTCGATTATCTTTGTTCATAATCTTCAAAGTTTTTTGATGATGACAAACAAGCGATTGATTTTTTTTTTATTCGAACCCCTTTGGATGAATTACAGCTCAGTGATATTTTTTTTTTTTATTTCTCCACTAAAGTCTCTTACTTTTCGGAATAATGATTTCGGAACCCAATCGTCAAAAGATTGATGGAGCCAGCTCTCTGTTCCGCCCTCGATGATCAAAAAGTCCAAGTGTCTTCAACGGAGAGCTGTTCCGGTAGACTTGTTGCGGGAAATAGATGGTAATAAACCGGAAACCTAGTTGTAATAAAGTACTGCTCCGCGGGGTAATTCATCAAGCCCGGTCGGACCCGGGGCAGTGAAGCTGTCGAGGCGGTTACAACTTTTGCCTGATTTACAAGGTGAAAAGAAAAAAAAACCCTTCCCATGTTTGTCGGGTACTGTAAACATTCTCGACAACAGACAAATTGTCATGCGTCTATCCTGAACGAACAGCACGCATGATTTCCAATTAACTTTTTTCCCCTTCCCCTTTAACAGAAAACTGTTTATCTTCATGCGGCACTCTCGCACAACATCAAATTAATTGGGATTTCGATTGAAAGGGAAAGTTCCCCTCCCCCTCTAAAAAGAAAGAAAAAAAAAAACTTTCTCCAAAAAACGCGAGAAAGTATCATCACAGTGCCTGTAAACATAAGGAGTTTTATGACAGCATGCCATTGACATTGTACGTACAATTGCTTTATGTCATGCCAATTGTAACGGTATGCTGTTCTCTCTATACACCGAAGGCTATTTAAGGAAGAACAGGGCATATGAAAGTTGATATAAGTAGAAATTTACCGGGATAACGAAAGCTACATTTTTTTTCCTTTGAGAAAAGGAAAGTGGAGCACCCATGCGCCAGTGGCCTGGATAATCAAATCGTGTCGTAACTAAAACCAATCGGGTACCCACTAGTTTGATTATCACGTAATGGAATTAGGATGAAAGTAAATTATTTGAGGAAGTTCACTTGATGCACCCGGCGATTATACATCTTGTGTCAGGTCGAGTCACCATGTTTGTCAAAGCAGGAGATTCTAGAGGCGGAATACGATTACCGGTTGAGCGATACTGTCTAGTGCGCTGAATGTCATAGATAGAATTCAATTATTCCCGTGCATTTACGGGAAGAAGAGCTGGAGACCCGGGGTGGGGTGCAAAACAGGTGAGAAGACCAGCGGCTCCTAAAAACAAGAACTGCCAACGGGAATATAAATGCACAATAATTTATTTAGTCTTACCGGTCCTTGATACAACCCTAACGATAGTATTGATTCATTTCGATCCCTAATGGCGAAACCTCTTAAGTAGTGATTTACGATATGAAAAGAGAGAGTGTGTGTTTTCTTTTAATCACTCGATTAACGTCAGTGACAGAGGCACGGATTCTAAGAGAAAACGAATTTAAAAAAACAATGTGAAAGAAATTCATGAGGGTGAATCTGAGTGGGCACGTAAACTCGGGCACTGGCACTTATGTGATAAAAATAATTCCCTGTAACTTCTTCAAAGCTAAATCTCCGTACACCTCCTTTCAGTTAGACGTGTCAATCTTTTTTTGTTTAGGAATGCTCCAAGATTTATGTATTTGCATTTCCAGTGAAAAAAAGAAGAAAAAAGAATCCTGATAAACTTTTTTATTGCGACTAAAGCATACGTAAACGGGTAGGATTGATAACCATGCCGCATGAAATTTAACTGAAATGTTCGATTTCTTACACAGTGGAAGAATAAAATGTTCAAATTGTCTAAAGCGTTCATTAGAAAAGAATGAATTAAGATAGTCACAATGGCAAAAGTAGGGATAGTGTACGAGGCACGCTTTGATAAAGCAAGAAATAATTTCAGATGAAAATAATCACGAATGAAAGGAAAAACTGGCAAGGTGAAGTTTGATTAGAAGAAGAAACACATAATCTTATATTCATCTTAATTTGTTGGTTCAGCATTCATTTCAGATCTGTTGAGAAAATGTACAAAGAAATTTATCATTCACCATGACTAACTTTACACATGAAGGAATATAAAAAATCATCGTGACAAAACGAATAGAAATACAAAAAAAAAGAATGAAAAACCACTATGCAGGAGGGTCCCTAGTGAGCAAAGCTTAATTTTTTGGCCTTATCAAATACAAAAAAAAAAATATTATAAATATATATATATATATATATATATATATATATATATATATATATATATATTTATAGTTGTAATACACTACCGATATACTTACCTTTCTCAAAAATTAATCACAATACAAGACAATAGTAGACATATACACAGGTGATGCAGGATGGCAAAATTGCAAGATAAAGAGAAAAAGTAATAGAGAAAGTAATAGAAAGGTTCCTCGTCCACTGCACTATAACAATATACATTTAGATGCTTTCACCCAGTTGCCAAGACATCAATGGTGATTTTACACTTCGTTCAAAACAAGTAGTCGTTTGCAATATGCTATTTTGTCATTTTCGTGTAACAAAAATCCCTCCAACTATTTAGGAAGTATGTGTATTTGTGGAAATTTTAGAGATGTAATGTAGCAAAGACAAACGTAGAAGTTTTAATCAGCAATAATTCCATTTATTATGCCATTGAAGCCGGCATGTAGCATTGAGAATGTGACCAATAAAACAACTAAATAATGTTACTTGCAATAGAGCGAGTTTGTACAAACACCATCAAGATGTCTGAACAGAAAATGAGCATAAGAGAGAATGAAATAAAGAACGACACACGCTGCTCTGTAAGTAGCCATGCTTCTCAAACTTGAAATGCATGGCAATGCAACGTGATGCTATCATCGTAAGATGTGAAATTGGTACCTACAGGTTTTTGGACTTTTTTCAAGTGTGTGTCTTTTTATCTCCTATCGCATTTGACTCAGCAATGCCGCTGGTTGAACTTAATTTCCCCCGAGATCATCATCATGATTGACAGTTTCGATCACGCCCCCATCTAACTCTGCTTACCGAATCAAGGTTTCAGCTGTGTTACCAACGATGCAAGCATACACACACAGAGAGACACAGATACACACACACACACACACACACACACACACACACACACACACACACACATGTACGCACCCATGCACATCCACACGCACACGCACGCACACGCACGCGCGCTCGCACTCGTTGTAGCTAAGCAAAATCTACGAAAGCCACCGACTCGACGCTCAAAATGTACCCGCATGCTCTCCAGCTACTCACTTTCCGTCAGTCGTATTAGTGACTCGCCTTCTAGACGCGCGAGATCTCCGTTCTGATTGGATTCGGGCTAGTGTTGCAGAGTGTCCGCTGGAGTTCTCTCTTGCTATGTGTCATTTCACACGTCGTTGCGGAGAAAGAAAAGTTATTTTCCCCGTCTCCTTCGCTCGCACCCACTTCCTCCAACCACTCAATCTCCTCCCTCGCAACTTCCTCGGCGGGTTGCCTGTCCGGGAACTGGGTTTCCTCTGCGTCTCGCGCGGCCAATTTGGACATAAAATGGGAAATGGACCCAAGTGAGCAATTTAACTCCATGAAATGTTTTTGACTTGTTTGGAGTATTTCCTCCTCATCGTCTCCGTTGGCACCGAGCCCTGGGCTGTCGCAGCGTGACGACACGTCGGTGATTTTTGGGTTTGTACTCTTTTTTTAACACCTCTCAGTACTTTTTTTTCCCGGTCCAATGCCCATAACTTCTGAAGTCACATCTTGCTTATTATGTATGTCTGTCTTAAGGATGGTGTATTATGTTTATTTGTTTGTTTTCAACAAAGCAGTTTTAATCAACCGATATATATATATATATATGCTACTTTGTTTTCAACGATGCGGTTTTAACCAACCGATTGGTATACTTCTGCATACTTGCGTTTTCAGTATGTTTTCAGCACCTGTGATATATTAAGTAATGCAGTTTTCGCATGTGATATTCCAATATAGTGTTTTTCACACAGCCGCGCACCTAAGACATTCGAAAAGTATTAGGATGTTAGTGTTTTGTTGATACATTGCCCATTCTCAAGTCACTATCTTGCTAACCTATTTGTCTGTCGTATGGTGTGTCCGTTTATTTGTTTGTTTGTTTTCAATAATGCAGTTTTACCCAACCGATATATATATATATACTTCTATATCTTATGTTCTTGCTATGTTTTCAGCATCTGTGATAGCAGTGCAATTTTCGCATGCGATACTCCAATGTATAATGTATAATATATATATATATATATATATATATATATATATATATATATATATATATATTACACGGTTGCGCAACTCAAACATTCGTAGAGTATTACGATATTAGTGTTTTATTCATACATGTTATGCTTTCTATCACACATGTTATTGTTTTTTGATGTTTCTGATGCTACCCCGTTCAACCAACAACATCAGTTTTTCAACAAACAAATTTTAACAGAGAAGAGGGAAAGAAGTCATTTTGGAACCTTTTAAAGTTTCAAATGTCAGTCTTGTTCCAGATTTACGATTTTAAGTACATTTAACATAGTTGAGAGATATAACAAAAGTAAATTTGTCATAATAATTCTGCGTATAATATACAAGCAATACAACAATTTGGGCGTTGAACTGCTCTATTTACTCTTCCTATAAAATACATTTTATATCATGGTTTCTACAAAATTTCATACCAAGCATGAATTCCAACGCCTGTCATATTATCTTATTTCGGTCTTTATTAGTGCGGACGGATTCAAGATTGTAATTTTAGACGTATAGATTATGCGTCCGACATGAATACCCTACATGCTTTTCATTCTATGTCTAAATATTACCATAATTGAGGCCTGTCGCACTGTTTACTATTAAACGCACACACACACACACGTGTATATATATATATATATATATATATCTCAATATATGATAGAATTAATGCACATTTTATGCTCTAATATGAACAAAATTCAGGCCTTTCGCACTACCCACTCACAAACACACAAACACACACACACACACATATATATATATATATATATATATATATATATATATATACGTTTTACTCATGCTTGTAGGCATTATAATGTATCTATGACATACAGGTACATTATATATTACGCAGAAATAGTGCCGCATTATTTCGACAATGAAGAGCGAGAGGGCAGCTTTCTTCGCGTAAACCGGATTCTAACTGTTGTATGATGATTGGAGATTTGCCGGCACAAACAGCGCCAAACAAGATTTCGAAGAAACGCGTTTAACCCTTTTAACTGCATCTTCTTCTTTACTTTCCTTTGGCCTGCCTTACCGCCGATCCATTTCAACTTCTCTAGCACGTGAATGTACCTCTCGCAAGAAAGCGGACCATATTTTCTTTATATAAACATTTGTACAGTAGTCGGCTTCTTGAGAATACGATAAATTCAATTACTCGCCAATGAGTGCGTGCCTTCTCTCGAGCACTCAAGGGTTACCTGTATGTCGTCACACGCGGCCTACCTTAATCCAAACAATGATCCCTGAGCTCATTTGATAGCGAGCCCGGCAAACAGCAGGCCTGCATCGCATCGCCCTTTCAGTCATTCGCTATATTTCTTATGATTCATTGTAGGCTTTCCTTTATCTTCTCTCCCTCCTTCTCCTTCTTCCTCTTCTTTCCCCGAACCAAAAAAAAAAAAATAATAATAACTCCAAAACAAACTGGCTAACTCGACCGCAGTTTCTAACATATTATTTTGGGTGGATTTGTTTGGGTGCATGTGTGTGTGTGTGTGTATGTGTGTGTGTGTGTGTGTGTGTGTGTGTGTGTGTGTGTGTGTGTGTGTGTGTGTGTATCATATATTTTTTACTTTAAAACATACGTTTGCATAGCACTATTATGTTATAAACACATTGTAATAAAGGCAAATCTATCAATTCAATCGTTTTAACCTAGATACATATTTACTATTCATATCTTCAAGACAACCACATATCATGTGAATACTTCCTTTTCTGGATTAATATCATAAATATGTATCACACAATATACTGTTTATTTTTGAACAAACATTATGCAGAGCACTGTCATGTTATCAACATAAAGTCAAAATCTATCAACTCAATAATTTTGACTTAGACATAAAATTTAGTATTAAGATGTTCTGGAGAACCAAATAGTATGTAAATACTTTTTTTTCTAAAATGATATTTTAAATATACATTGGATCACCGACCACCATGACGCTGTCATCATTGATCATGAGTAGCAGAGATGCCGAGGCATAAGACGAAAAAGGTGGATTTCTCAAACGTCTGGCGCTGGCGTTACTCAAAGCTGCGAGATGTGTCGAAAGTAATCTCTATTGGGCTACCTCACATGCAGTGCATCGTGACGGCAAGAAAAGATATTACCAATCATCATCATCACCTTTTCTTGGAGAAGAAATGACGATAAGAACTTAATGAGAATGATCTCTTGAAAAAACGGAAACCTGGATTTCCTGGCAAATCAGAGACAGTATCATAGGAGTGGATTTCAAAGCAAAATTACTGGCAGAAAGAAACAAATAACTGGCTCATATACCAGTCATTTAGATTTCCATGAAGTGATAGGACCTGTTTACTGTCGGGACCCTCTCATCAAAGCACAGATCGTTGTAGAAGATATATGTAAGCTATCGAAACGGAAGAGGGCGCAAGAGAATAGTGTCTTCAACAAATACTTTAACAGAGATATCCTTCCATTGAGTGCAGCGATTATTCGTATATATGGTACTAACCAATAACAACGTCCCCTCACTTATATGATTTTAAAAGAGTAAAATTACAGAGATAGATCCGAGTGAAATGGTCAGCTACGCCATTCACTCGCACTGATAAGACCCGAGTAGTATGGGGATACCGTGGAATGGGTTGTTGTTATGTTTTAAATAAAAAAGAAGAGAGAGAAAATGCCCTCCCCCCCCCCCCTCAAAAAAGGGGGGGGGGGAATGGGATGGCTGGGTTGACTCGGATATATTTTAGAATTCATGTACTCTCTAGTGGAGTCGACCCTTGCGGATGAGCGTACGTATAAATGCACATGATTGTTCGCTGACTCCATCATGGCTAACGGATGTTTTTGTGGTTTTCGAATGAACCGGAGGGGGGGGGGGGGAGCGAATTAAGATCAATTCAACAGGACCATCCGTTTTTTCTCACTTTCCAAGCTGGTAATGTGAGGAGAAGTGATACGATATTGCTTTATTACACACAGATACAACCCAAATCTTGTTATTTTCGCCTCATCGAATTTAGATGACTTCAAGTTTCTTCTTGACCTTAGTGATGTCCGTTTCTAGTAGTTACATAATGATCAGCCCTTTCACGCTTTCATTTACTCTGAGTTACTATTCCTTTGGTGAGCTGTGTCTACGTAAGTTTTCTTTTTTCCCCCTTTCTAGCTCAATGCGATATCTCCACCTGTCAATCACTGGTCATGAACAAAAAATGATAAGCGGTAGAATATTTAATTCGATGACCTGAGGGTACAAACCATTGGACGATGTGGTAACTGGTGTAGAAATAAGAAAAGAAGATACACACAATATATGCCGAATGTGACGTCAACAGGCCAATAAGTCAGTTATATAATCGATTTCATAAGATATGCCGTTCTTGATCTTTGAAGTCACTCTCTCTCAAAGCCAAGCTTGCAATGTATTCAAATTGTGCCCATGCGTCCTTCATGGAAGTTATGGATGGCTGCCCGTACCTTTGCTCAGGACGCGCTTGAGGCTTGTCGGGCAAGCCAACATGGACACCGCAAAAAAACAAAATCCACGTCTACAACCAGATTTGCTAGACATGTGTGAAACTTATGCCCATAAATTTGAATACGTTGTTAAGTATTTTATTGACAGGGGAGAGTGTTTGTCGTAAGTTTGACGAGTATTCCGAATATTTGTTTTCATAAAACAAGTAGAAATCCTATAACCCCCTCGGGACGACCGCAGATGAGCCAATACTCATGCATAATGGATCTCTCGGTTCAACACTGGATAGCGCTGGAAAGGCAGCCATCTTGCTTATTGTGTGTACGTGCGCGTGCGGGCGTTCATGAGTGCGTGTCTTATTTATCACTTTTACGAAGTCTGCTTCTGTTCTGAGCTCCCTGAATCAATTAGGATACGTAGAGACTTTGCTGTGATATATTTTTCGGACTTGGAAGTGACTATATATATATTTTTTTGTAATCGTCACAACTACAATTAATTTATTCAGGTTGTGATTTTATGTTTACCTGTCATAAGTTGGCATGTCACAGTTTGCCTTATAGCTCTTGATCCGTCAAGGAAATGGAATATGAGACAAAATAGTGCCAGTTAGCATGGTATAGAGAGTCTTTGGGGGAAAAGATGGTTTGAACTCAAATCTGTTTTAGTAATTATTTTAGATAATAATCAATTTTATTTGTACAGGTGAAGAAATGAAACAAACTACACTGAAACGGAAAGTGGTAACTTTTCCTGCTCTGATCGAAAGGTTGGAACAGTCCTCAGCCAGAAACAACAAATGAGAAGGGCTCTGAGTAGTTATTAATATTTAATTGCTCATTATTCGCAGAAAATGCTATTTAGGGACTCGTTAGTCCCTAACAATCTTCATTATTACTGTCCAACTCATGGACCCCACGTCTCAATTCTATGGTTTCCATCTTAACTTTTTGTCTTCACTGATATCCAACAGTGAAATAAAGCTTTTATGTCTAACGTACCCCTTTAACTTCAAAAGATTATTCCGAGTTTAATCAGAATAAGCTGCACACAATTTAGCTACACAAGAACATCTAGTGTGGCTTTTTGTGTGGTCTTGCTTTTACTTATATATCTTGAAAAATATAACCCTGTGAAGGAATGTTAAGGTGTTCCTTGAAATGCAGTACTTGAACGGGTCTCTTTTCTCTTCTTATGCTCTTTCCTGCAGATACAGTGCGGAGACGTGCTAGCCTGGACTAGCTTGCCGGAGTACGGCTAGGATGCCTTCCCTTATAATGACCCCTCCCTCGGCAGCTATGGAGCTCACGGACTGGATGCAGGATCCCGACCCGTACACCACGGAAGCCTCAAACACCACCCTGGCCGCGGACTCGGACAAGACGCGCAACATGATGAAGCTAGTCAGCACCATACAGATATGGAGTCTGTGGGTGTTGTTCGCATTGGGCGTGGTTGGTAACACCATGGTGATGATTTGGATGCACCTCAACCGGAGACGAAAGTCTCGGGTTAACACCATCGTGTTGGGCATCGCCAGTGCAGACATGTCTGTTTGTTTCTTCTCAATGCTGCCCACAGCTATCATTCTAATGTCATCGACTTGGGAAGCGGGGAATTTCATGTGCAAGCTGGTAATGTACTTCCAGGGCGCTTCCCTCATATCATCGGCCAACATGCTGGCGCTCATGGCCATCGACCGTCACCAGGCCGTGCTCCAGCCATTGAAGGAGTTCTTTGTCGCGTGGAAGCTAGTCGTGATATCATGGGCCATCGCCGGAACCCTGGCTCTACCCCAGCTCTACGTGTGGGGTCAGCGCATTCGCTCGGATAAGCCACGTTGTGGCTCTGTGTTCAGGAACCAACCGGCCTGGCACCGCGTCACGTATATCACGTACATCGCGGTAATAACTTTTCTCATTCCTTTCCTTGTCGTTACATTCGCCTACCTGCGCATCTCGAAGAAAATCTGGGACAAAGCTCAGGAGACTTCGGGCAAGCGGTCGAAGCGAGCGAGCAAGAAAAACAAAATCGAGCTGAATCGCAATGCTCCTGGAAACACCCTCACGAAAGCTAAAACTAAGACGCTGAAGATGAGCGTGGTTATTATTTTCTTCTTTGTGCTTTGCGGTACGCCTTACTTTATCGTTGAACTTCTTGGCACATTCAGAGGCCCATCCAATCCCTTCGTGGAAGCGTTTTTTGGTATCTTTGCCGTAGCCAACTCCGCCACGAATCCCTACATTTTCTTGTACTTCAACACATCGCAAAGATGTTGGAAGGAGTTCCGTCTGTCATTGAACCGTTTTTTATGCTGTTGTGCGCGAGGGGACAGTGAGGGAGGGTATTACAACCGCTACTCAGTCCGCTTTTCCTCGTCTAACTCGCGCACAGAATTCACCAAGATCCCAGCCGACTCGTCCGTGATCACCCGCATCACGGAGGCGCCAAACTCGCGGGCAGTCCCACCGGCAAAAGACCATGAGTGCAGGGGAAGGCTGGGCAGGACTGAATAAG
>CM067063.1:4870344-4977844 GCA_033980235.1 Diadema setosum | reverse complement strand
GACTTACCAACTTTCCATTACGTTCAACTATGAAGAGATCTTATTTCATAGTTTTCCGAGCAAAAAATCCTCATGAATCGCTGAAGCCACGGGGTGTGGATGTATAACACGAACTGGTCCAAATAATTTGGGCGAAATGTCTGCCTTAAATGTCAATAATACATGTGACTGAGTGTGCGTTGATGATAAGAAAGGAACAAAAAAAAAAGCAAATATGTATTTGGGCTTCAAGCGATTGAGAGACGTTTTTACCATGCCTGGGTAAGTTTGAGTGGAAAAAAAAAATGGGGCGAAAGAGGGAGAATGCGTCTACCAAAGAGTCAAATTGATTTTCCCTCATTTGGAGTAAACTGTGACGGAAAGTGCACGACAGGGTAAGGCGGAACAGCTGTCTTTGTCTCAATTTAGTTTTCAAACAGCGGAGTCAATAATAACCGATATGAAAGGAATGAAATCGGTTTCTGCACGATGTGGAGCGACTTTTATGTTATTGCATCGTAGGTCGTGCCACTGCTACAACAGAATTAACTGTATTGCACTTTTAGAGAAAGCATCATTCAAGACATTAGGCGTTCTTGTGAACCTAAAAAGAATTCTCCAGTTGGTAGAGAGAGGAAAAATGTTTGATTGAGAGAAAAATGTAAGAGGTGGTAAACCGAAGCGATGATGCATCGATTGAAGATAGTGTGGAAGTTATTGAAAGAATGAAGGCATTGTTGGAGATTTTGAATTAGCGTTTAGTCGCACTTTTGAATTATTCTTTGAAAGTGTCTATTTTTCAAAGACCAGCTGAAAAGCCAAATGGTTAGAATCATTGTAATGTTATCATTTTGTTCACTGGGTTGAGTCACTCTCGTAATGTACCTATTTTAAGAGTTGGGATGGGGTATTTATTTGCCTCCCATTATGCTGCCGTTTGCTTGTATCTGTAGCGTAGACTAGTGTTGATAATTAATGTGTCACTATTTATGACATATAAATAATAATCTGCCTTCATTGACATGATGTGCATATTTGATTATGTCTCTAAGCCTTGCTATGACTCACTGAAGTTTAAAACATGACTCTGCTTCACTTCAGATTGAAAGGAAATCTCGAAGCGACAATTTTGCGGAAAAAAAAAACAAAGTAAACAATGCAAGAAGGAGTAGAAGGAGAGCTGAGGGAGAAAAAAAAAACATCGGTAGTTTGAAGATCATTGTGAGACATGATGGTTGTCAGTATTGTTATTGAATTATTGACATTATAATTTTTGTTACAATCTTTACCGCACAACATGGTAATAATATTCCAGTTGGCATCGTCAAACATAAAGAGACTGTGAGCATGTAAAAGCAGAGCTCGAACAGCATGCATTCGAGAGCCCTGCATTATCAAATTGTGTACATATTTCTTGTTAATCGTCTTTCGACAAGAAGCTGCCGTTCACAACAAGATCAAGATGTCAATGGTGTGCTCATATCCAGCAGACACTTGTATCTGCTGAGAAAGGTTTTTTTTTTTTCTTCTGTAAATACAATGTACTTGAACTTGACTGTAACATACAATAGGGACTGAGTAATCTTTTTATATCACCATAGAGTCTGTATATATGTAAGTTAAGTTATTAAACATTTATCAAATACTACTGATGAGTATATATACATGTATTGAATACAAATATGAAGCTCAAAAATCTTTGGCAACATATTTTTATACAATGGATTAAAATGTCTCCTGAAAAGGAGGAATGTATAAGAGTTTGACTTGATTTGCCTAGTTTGCAGGTGGTATAAACCATTTATAATCATATGTACTTTTAGAGCGTGTATAGCTATTGTATTCCTCTCTCTTTTAAGCTTTTTGCCATTCAATTTTCTAGATTTCATGGTAATAATAGCAAAAAATAAAGAAGAATAAAGTGAGTCATAATTATGCATGATCTCTTATCTTGCTGTCACTTGAGATTTATAGCGTTGATATAATACAACAAATATGGCAGAAGCAAATCAAAACATAAGAAAAAGCGAGTTACTAATTTCTTTTCTCAACATTTCTCGTATGCGTGCTGTGGCCAATTCATTGATGTGCAGAAAACTAGAAGGCAGGCGGAGTCCCGCCTCAATTAGGTAAAATCTTGTCTTGTTTCGCAAAAGAGCTCAGTTCGACAGGTTGTATATGTTTAAGTTATACAATCTCACGGTGACAACGTAAACTCTAGAGTAGGAGTTGTATTGATGGGATTACGCTCCCTCCGTTCAGATATACCTTAGTTGTTCTTATCGAGAAAACAAATCAAGAACAATCTATGTAAGACTAGACATGAAAACAGGATGATGGATATGTTCTAGGAATTTCTTTTGAACATGAAATGATTTTGTCGTTTAAATGGCTATTAAGGCGTAAAATTTTGTGAGCAAATGTGATTATATAATTTCAGATCTGTAGCAATGAATACAATTATTGTTTAATCGATCAAAGTTATGTGTACATGGCTATAACGATCATACAATCTGTTTACAAAAACAACGATGAAAATAAGGAAAACAAAAAAGTGGATTTGAATTGAAATCATTGAATTACATCTTCAACTATTCCAATGTCTTATCATTATTGCAATTGTTCACATGTAAACACCTATCAGATTCCGGTGAAACAAAAAAAAAATGTTTGAAACATATCAATGACGCTTACATTTTATATCTTATGGTAATCACATAGGAACAAATCATTTCCTAGATTTTTACAAATTGGTAAGAAGATGCTCTATCTGACAGGTGTTATTTTTCTTCTTTTGTTATCAAGGCTGATATGCTTACTTGAATGTAATACAGTGTCCCAGATCCCCAGCACACACAAAAAACAACAACAAAACACACACATTGAGATAACATAAGATAGTAGGTGACCTGCCGCCGATCAATGAAGTTCAAACAGAGTCTGATCTTGCGTTTAGCAGTGATCGATGGTAATTGATAAGACTAGAAGATTAGTGAAACAAATGTCATAAGACGACATAGTACCAACGAGAGCTTACAGCACAATGCAATTAATTAATCTGTGAAATGATATGTCATAGGTTAATTATGACAGCTTGAATGTTTAACTATTGTACAAAGTGAGTACAGTTTATATAAATGAAAATATGCCTATATAGATGAGTGCGTTACAATTTGATAAATAAATGTTATATCTGTTCATTGATCAATCTTTCTCACAATTACTTTATTGATGATTTGTGTATCACAGTGTTATCTGTAAGTGTGTTGTATTTGTAAGTGACTGGACGAAACGTAGTTAAAAACTTGAAGCTATTATACTAATAAACGATCATGCTGGAGTCACAAATTAAGTGATAAAGACATTTTATGAAACAACTTTCCAGTTATATCCTGCTAAGGCAACAACTGCAAAACTAAATGTTGTCGATAAAGGCTGCTTTTTCGATGAAAACTGTTTTTGAACCGCTACTCATATTCTAGATCCCTTTAATATTTTAACTACATCGATAACTTAGGCTGCTAAATTACTGTTTATGATAAAAGTAGTTGGATTTATAATCATTTCAAAGAGAGACAGTTCAGTTTGATTGTTGTTTTTATAGTCACATGTATGTGAAGTATTACATATATACAGTGTGTGTGTGTGTGTGTGTGTGTGTGTGTGTGTGTGTGTGTATGTGTGTGAATGATATCCATAGTTTCGTGTTCGGTATTAGGTGTAAAATTTACGCACTTAATTGCATAATTCAAGCATTCTGTAGCAATGATAATGGCAACGCAAACACTGAAAAGAAAGTTATACAGAGAAAATGTCATGATGTATACACATGACGTAACAAAACAGCATGTTCTTCCGCTCCTGCTTGTAAATGGGGAAGAAATAAATCAGTAAGTTGCCTCTATTGGGAGAATCTCCTTCCGCATCTTACCTACTTGACTAACTCGATTTCTGCATTTTTTTTTTTTTAGAAATGCAAGGATCAATTTAATTAGATAAAAAGATAGACCGACAGGGATAGAGATAGATAAGCTATATAGATAGATAGATAGATAGATAGATAGATAGATAGATAGATAGATAGATAGATAGAGAGAGAGAAAAGGATGGAAAGAGAGAAATGGCCTTTATTGGAATCACAGTCATGGCAATTATTACCAATAGCTGAATTGCACACGAATTACCTACGTCATTACATACGATTAAATAATACTTAGATTACAGGATTGCATTAAAGTGATTGAAATTTGAAAGTATGAACTACAAAAAAAAAAGGTCTAATAATCGTCAATGGAACTTCACAGGTCGATAAAATTGACAAAGTATACAAGCAAAGGGGTGACATGAACAGCTTGAATTCAATTGCTCTCTTAAAGGTAGGGGATACCTTTTACAGAACTCCTAAAATGCAGCAAAACATTAAATATGAACCTCAGTGGACTTGTTTAGGCCACTGCTTAGAAATTGGGAAGTCAACAGTTATCTACAATTTGAATAATGCACAAAACTCAACTACTCAGTAGTTATGTGTGTCAGCCACACTTAAGCCTTTTTGTTGCAGTCTTCTGTATTTTTTATCTATAAACACAAATCTAAAAGTATAAGAGCTGATGTAATAACATATAGAGTGTGTGGCAAGAATGTATATAGAAATGCTTGTAAGTTTTGATGAACTTTATTCACAAAATATACATGATGGACACACATGCTGATTTGTGATGGACACACAGTTGATTTTGTACACTGATGTATCATTTTTTTTTTCTTCGCATCATATCATTATGTGTAAGCTTGTGTATTAGTTTTTATTGTATGGAGTTTGGAATATTGTAATTTTTTTGTTCATGTGAAGTTGGACCCCTCGGAAGACCAGCACGGCCATGAAGGCCGAGCTGAGAAGGGCAATCCATCCGTTTTTCTTCAGTTATATATTCCAGTTGTATTGTATCATTGTTATCTTTTTATCTTACACGGTGAATAAACAAACAAACAAACAAACATGCAGTGCATGGGTCTGCAAAGGTAGCCTAGTAATGTACTGGAATTTACGGTGAGCCCCGAAAAAAATTCAATTCAAAATCTAACGGTCAATAAAAATGTAATCAATTTTACCTTCCACTTTCAATACTTTATGGGAATTTCTAAAATGATACTCTCTTAAACATACCACTGTGTTTATACAACTCTTCATTTAAGGCATGCAAATGGGATTCCCTACCTTTAACATTATACGTCACTTTGTCGTCGTCTGAAGTGGGAAGACATTTAAGTGTCAATTGATTCATATACAAAATCACGAATGACGAAAATCCGATGTACAACATACTGTCAGTGTAAGCAGAGAGTAAAGTATGGCGTACATTGCGAAAGAAATAAAAAAGGAAGAGGCATAATATACACTTCCTTACAAATTTATACGATCAAACATATATCTGCCGAGATTTCTAATTTTGGGATGAGAATTGAGATGGGCTTCACCTGTCAAAAGCTTTTCCCCATTTTTTTTCTTTTACTTTTCATTGCCTTTCATTGGCTATTTCATTGAATTCTGTCAAGCACAACTTAATAGAATAATATCTGTTTTAGATTTTAAAAAAAAAAACTTTTTTAAAGATTTTTTTTCCATTTTTGTGTATACATTCAATTGTTGGAGTGACTGCACTTATCTTTCTTATCTTGCAATAATAGCGCTAAAAACTGAGATATTATACATGTATTAGGCTTTTGTACAAACAATTGTTGCATAGCCAATATCCCTATGCAATTACAAGCATCATTTCTCTTCTCTTGAATAAGCAAAAGAATAATGTCGTCTAAATCCAAGTTTATGGCTGTAAAGAAGAATCTTCGCAAATAAATGTTCAGCTTCATTCAACGTTGATTTACTGGTTTCATATCCCTAAAAGAAATGTACAATATCTTCCAACTCTTTTTTTTCAGAACGAATATTTATCTTCACTGAATATTTTCATCTTGTACAGGTCCTTGTTAGACAACAGAATCCTGTTTACTATCTTGTATTGAAAATATCTTAAACCAATGTCCAGTGTAAAACGAAATGTCAAGTTGAGATATTTCTCCATTCTTACACTCTCAGGGGGGATAATCAAAATGTCGTCCCCGTAAGAACATTTTCTGGAAAGTTTACATTTTGTTTTGTTTTCGTTTCCAAAGACGAGTTTGCATATGACTGAATGTACATCCTTGTCGGTCATGTTTTGACGTGTGACAGCATTAAAGGATCTACAGTATCATCAAAGGATTCAACTTTGAAAGGCCGAGACTCAACAGCAGTCTATGTGAGTTCATTCAAAGTACCGGCTTTCATTTAGAAACTGCATAGTCACAAATTAGAAGAGTAAAACTGTTATCTGAGACATCATTCTGAGCTTACGAGTTATTATGATCAATATATCACACTTTCTCCAAAAGATATCAGACTTTCAGAGTCCAAAATATTAATAAAGATTTCATGGTTCTCTTTGTTTCACCCCTTTATCTTTGTTTTAAATGAAAGTGACCTTAACCTAACCATGGAGTGGACAGCCACTTTAAGATAAGGGACTAGAAAAATATATCTCTCGTAAGTTTGTTTGACCGCCGGGACTTGTACTAAATAATTTTAGTTCTTGAATGCTGCTAAAACAATATTCAATACATCGACCAGCAGTTGCGATCTTACAAATATACATTATTATTAGGTTTTGTTTGTTTGTTTGTTTGTTTGTTTGTTTGTTTGTTTGTTTTTGTTTTATTAGCAGAGGGAGACAACTGATAAAAATGTGATACAGCACATCTTTACCCGTCTTCTTAATAAACTGTTGCTTTCGGCTGATATATTGAAAATGGCATATGTTCAGGTATAGAAAAAAATATATAATGTCAAGGGAGCAAAACAAAAAATAATAAAACAGGCCTGAATATCGGTTGGTTTCCTTTAAGAAGTGTTATTTTAAAGACATACTTTCTGGAATGCTCGATCGAGCAAGTAAAAGAACAGCTGCAGTATTGCAAACTTCTTGTCAACGAATTTATGCGGTTGGAGAAAACACTCTCAATAAAAAGCGATAATCTTGAGGTAGTGCTTGGCGGTTGAAGGCCCGTGTAAATATTCGCAAACCACTCGTAGAGCAAAATTACCGATTCGTAGGTGCTCCCCAATCACGCCGCATCGTAAAACAGCCTCCATATTCAGTAGATTCGTTTCAATTTTGCACAGTAATCTCGCAAAGCTTTTCCAAGTTCAGTGACAGCCATGCTGCACGGTGGAGAACCCTTGTCGAAATCATTACGAAATCTTATTACATCTCATTTCGGTACTTTTGCGGTATTCATCGGTCGTGGCATCCCAGATCCGGCACTCGAATATTCGACGGAACGGAAACCTGAAGTACTCCCTGTGATTAAGCGCAGCGTCTTAAGCTGCCGCTACCTCCTCTTCATACGGCGGGAATCTGGGAGGAGAGGGCCCTTAGCGGGACTAGCAGACATTAGACGGTGAGTATTCGAGAAGAGTGGGTTAGACAAGTCACTCATATGTAGGGGCTAGAAGACAGCCAGAATGAGGCTCATTCATCACCTTCACAATATTGATCATAAAAAACAAAGAATAAAAACAACGAAACCGGGTCCATTTCGCTCAAGGAGCATTAATGAGACCGAAGCACCGAGATAATGAAAATGGTGTTCATGTGGTTTATTTATTACCAGTAGGAGTTGCATTTTCTTCTACCTCACATAAATGTACCTGGACTGACATTGTTTGTACAAATTCTGAACATTAAGCCAGGGACCCTCACACGTGCAGACACACGCGCAAAGTCGTGCACACACAACTCATACTCCCTTTCTCATACACACACACATACACACACACACACTCGCACACGCACATCGTCACACACATACACACAGAAACAACCTTTATATAAATGTGCAGTATAGGTTTAGTGTGATACATTTGGATTATCAACATGTTTCGGCAACGTTTACATTCAAGTAGATTTCACGATGCATTGTATATCGTTTTACAATTTGACCAGAAAGTGAAGAAATGTAATTAAAGGTATCTCTCTCTCTCTCTCTCTCTCTCTCTCTCTCTCTCTCTCTCGCTCTTTTTCTTTGTCTGTTTTGCTGTATTTTCAATCGATCGGTAATGGATACGATATCGGCAACACTACCAAAACTTTTTGCAATACACCTGTTGCGGATCTTCACAGCGTCTTTATTCGATCGAGTCAAAATATTGCCTCGGGGAAAATCCAGAGCACGGTGAAATTCGAGATGACTTACCCATTACGGTTCTCCACTGTGCCATTAGTAGTGGACGATCTCCTGAGTTTGCGTTTTTGTCTTAAATGTGCAATTACAGGACTGTGAGAGGCAAGCATTGTTTTCTCCATATTGTTTTTTTTTTTTTAAGAAAAACAAGGCGATATGTTGAGTGTTACAGTATATATACTAAGCGTTGAGTGCACTTAACAAAGCGGCTTCAGCACACCAGTATTGAGAAGTTCTTTTTTTTTGTCAATCTTTTATTTTTTCGTTTCATCTAAACAATAGACAATTAATTCATTACAAGATGAAAGGAATTTCATTATGACAACATGAATTCCACATTGTCAAAATTACGAATGAAAAGGACAGAGTTTGTGTACATAAAAATGGGGAAAAGAAAAGGTAAAGGAAAAAGAACAAACACACCAAAACAGAAAAGAACAAAGGTTATTGCGATTTTTCACACACACACACACACACACACACACACACACACACGTCAAGAAGTGAATATCGAAAAATAATCATAGATGTCTAATTGTGCTGAAGAATACAAAATGCTTATGGCAATTTAGGCTTTTAATGCCAGGACAAAACTTTTGTGTAATAGATATTGAAAGCTATTGTGGACGAAACAAAGAAGCAGAAGAAGCAAATATATACACCTGTAAATAGCTTCAAATAACCACCCGTCACTCTTATCATATTCAGAAAATAATGATCATAAAATCGACAGCACTTCATATGACGTCTGCTATGGATTACTAAGAGTTCATGCATATAGCTAAGCTGCATCGAGTTGTTGAGCAATCACCATTCTCAATCAATACCATGATCCAGCCACTACGAATCGGGGGCCTAATGGAGCATGGGGGTCTTCTCTTTGATCTTATCCAATATTTGCTCTTGTCTGTGACATCACAGCAGTCTACGGTTACCTGTATCCAAACAGCCTGATCGATCGAGGGACAAAGGTGAGTCCATATGCGCTAGTCATGAATGTGTACGCCGGCCGAAATAGGCATACCCATGGGGTCTTATACGTCGAGTTACTTAATAGATGCGATCACACAGATCAGCGAGTTTGAGCAAATCGTTAAGGCTTGATTACCGGCATGTTGGGACCACAATTGACCCTCACTCCGTGCATTCTGATCACTAGCTGCTTCGTGTAGTACCACTCTTTTTTTTTTTTCAGGCAAAAGAGAACAGTTTGCTAGTACCGGTATGCAATTATTCTGTGGGGAAGGAGAATGATAAATGAACCAAGTCACGATCTGTAAGAACCCTTCTCCATTTTGTGAGATGCTCAAGGTGAATGGAGACAGTGTCTTCACACATTTCAGCAAGAGAAGTGAGGACAAATAGATGGACCTGGTCGTATGAATTGCTTTGGTTTGGCGCAAAAGGAACATATTACAGCCTGTGAGTCATTCATCTCACAGACAAGTAATTGGGAAGTGTCGCACGAAAACGAATCCCCAGATGGGCGATCATTGAACCTTGTACTTAGGGTTTACACTGATGCCACGATGCAAGCATTTATCCAGAGAGGTTTGTAAACCAAAGGCATCATCTGGCACAAACGTCATCGTTACTCTTGATTCGTTTCTCTCGTCTTCCGTGAAGACATCCAAACAACGTCACGTGCAACTTTACATCAAAGTTTGATTCAGCTTCAGATGAGTATAACATTGATTGAAGAGAAACAGTGATTTTGGCGAAACAATAACAAAAATTATTGCAAAAGCATGAAGCTATACTCAATCATGATGTCAGTGGGTGTGTTAGGATGGCAAATTGAGCCGCTCTCGAAAAAAAAAAATCTTACCTAACAGATTAAATGTCTCCATTTCCTCGAAAAGTTGATCATCAGGTGGAAGATACCTTCTGTCATTGTCCGTCGGCTCTGCGAAATAGGACGGAGTATAAACTGCACGCACCGTTGGATGCTGCGATAATTTGAGACACATTTACGTCATAATCCATTACATTTCTGAGGGACGCCACTCCCGAGGGTTTTCAGAAGAAAGCTCAGTGTGGAGGCCCGTGGATGGCAACAGGGTATACCAGCTACTAGCATGATTGTCCCAACAGATGTTCTCTGCGATCTCTGGCCATTTTGCTCTCGCATCTCTTCCTCCTCTCTCCCTCTCTCTCTCTCTCTCTCTCTCTCTTGAGGAATTCACAATGCATGCTTATACCACAGCCAAAAAGTCTTGAAATTGATCTTGGACGGATGGTTAGAAAAAAAAAACAACAACAACAACAACCACTCGTTAGCGGTTAGGCAAATCACTCTTTTTCGGTGCGTGGTTTAGGACATATCTCTTTATAGCCATGAAAATTCGGTTTTTCATACAAAGGATATAGGGCGATGTCGAGTGGTTTGTTTTATCATACTAAATTAGACTGAAAATAACTGACACATAAATGTCAGATTTCATGGGTACGGCTGCATTTCACATGAATTCATTAATTGGTTATGGCCGTTGTGTCAGAGTCATGTAATCATTGAAATATTACAATTTATGTCCAATTAGAATCTGTATATGAACAGCAGCTTCACATAAAGCCTTACTCTTTATTGTGTGCACCAACGCAAATTGCAGGGAAGGACGCATTAACTTCGCCATATCTTATACCCGCGAAACATACCGCCGACGTCTTTTTTTTTTCTTTTTTCTTTTCTGATAATGAGAAGAAGGCAGTTTATTGGTCATGATTTAATTAGGATGGGTTGTCACCCATGCAGTTGGGCAGACGGAGTGAAACCCGAGTTATAAACAGACAGATACAATGTGTATGTGTGCATGTATGCGTATAGAGCTTTGCGTCTGAAGTGTATTGCAGAAAATACATGTAAACACGTTTCCCAAGCGATGGCGTATATCGCATTCGAGTTGCAGTGGAAATCCGGTTTCTGCATTCGCTCTCACCGTGTTAATAAAAAGTGGAAATGACATTTATCGTAACACAAGCCTGATGTACGTAATATATCATCTTGGTGTGGTATGCAAGCGAACATTTTTATGTCGCATGAACAGAGATGTAAATTCTTTTCCTTCCTATCATTTAGTGACTAGCTAATTCGTCGGAAGACAACTGTTGCAAACTAAAGTCACAAGCACCACCACCATCATCAACAACCCAAGACAAAAATGATTGTTTCTACTTTAACCAAAGTATTTTGAAGACAATTTTCTTTTTCACAATCTCATGCAGGCATGTATGCGCTTGAGCACTTTTCGAGTAAAACCGTGCATTGTGTAACGGTGTGAGTGTGTGTGGGGGTGTATGCGTGTGTGTTTGTGTGTATGTATTATACCCTGGCGTATGCATATATTGCCTGTGAATGAGTGTGTGTGTGTGCATGTGTGTCTGTGTATATTGTTGATAAATATTGACAAACATTTGTGTAATATCTTTATAATAGTGATTTCTGTTGGTGTTGTATGTATCATGTATTGAATGTCATTGTGTATATTTTGTATCTCGTCTTGTATACTCAGTGATTACCGTACTATTAATGCACTCTGCACAGATGTCCGAAAACAAATTTTATGTATAATTTTACATGACAATAAAATACTTTGCACTTTGAACTTTGAACTTTGAGACCACAGATTTGCAAAAAGCGTTCGAGTACGGATGATTCAACTTAGATGTACAAGCTAAATAAAAGACTACATAAACAAAACATGAATAGTTTCATGGAAATTGGACTGAAAGAAACCGTTTTCTCAGAAACGGTTCAATTTTTTTTTTATAATGTTACGTTTCGGCTTTCTGGTGTTGTTATTTGTGAGATCGAATTTTGGTGCAAAACGTGCAATGATATAACAAAGAGTGTTGGTTATAGAAAAAATAGTGTGTATCTGGTTGTTAGATATACGAGAGAGTGTGTGTATTAGTGGAATGAGAGTTAGAAGAGAGAGAGAGAGGGGGGGGGGGGAGAAAGAGAGAGAGAGATGTGCAAATATCAGACGCTATTTTCGTATATACATGTATTATAATAATGCGAATATAGATTGATTGATTGATTTGATGTAATGCGCTGTGTATAGATTGAATGTATTCTGATATTGAAGTTTATGTTTAGGAAGAGAAGATTGTGAGAAAATATTTTTTGAATCAAACTGATTATCTTTGTTGAGTAAAATGTGTTGGTTTGAGCTGTATAACAACACAACATCTGTATTAATAAGTATAAATGACCAGCATACATAATTAACATAAACTCAATTTATTTTTTGATAATCATTGGGAATAGTGATATATTGTATTTGTAATATCTGTTTCTGTTTTGTATTATAGGTTGATCTCATTGTGCAATGGTTAAGATGAATAAGATCGACCCTTTGTTGTTCTACGTATTTTTTTTTTCATTGCTACACTGTATTTTGTGGGTATTTTAATGTATTCATGGCCATCTGGTAACAATGTCTGTAACTCAGCCTCCGGGCTGCGACATATATTGATGAATAAAACACCTTTTCAATTCAATTTCAATTCAATTCAATTCAATTCAATTCAAAAATATCACACGTATTGATTTTCATACTTTTGAAATAGCGGTATCGGTCATTATCACAATGACAATCCAAATGAAATGAAGCAATATCATGGTTAGATAATTCCTCTGTAAATATTGATTTCATGAAGAAGACGATGTATGATGCAAGAATTCTCGAAAACATGAATTTACAATAGTAGTAATATATTATGACCTCTAGGAAAAGTTGGTGGCAATCAACATCGCATGCGTCAAGCAGTGACACCAAACAAAAAACAAACAAACAACAACAACAACACACAAAGTAACTTTTATGAGGAATCAACTTTTATGAGGAATCAACAAGAACCAACTTCATTTCTCGATCTAAAGCACCATGTATTATTCTCTCTAGAAGCTTCCCACCACTTGGATTTCTTCGAAGGAATCATGCATACGTTAGTTTGCTTATAATGGGCCTACATATTCATGACAAATGACAGAGAGGTCAGGATCTCATGTCATTCGATCTGGGTAATAGAGTGTGACTATATTCAGTGGGATAGCATGTTAAAATTTTATGATTTCCCTTATTCTGTCCGATTGTAGAGATATTAGGAAAAACCCTTCTGTATATCTCGTTGTACACATTTTGAAGTCTGCACAAGTTCTCGTCTGAGTTGTAGCATTCACACCATGCACACATCAATGAATTCACCTTGTTCATTACAACAACAACAATAAAAGAAATCCATTGGAGAAATACATAAGAAATCTTTGCTGCACGGTGATTTTTATGGGCTTCAGCTGTAATGTGACATTCGATCACGAAACTACCCATGGCATGGAATCACCTGCAGCATAACGGTCTTGGAGGTGGTAATATGAGGACAGCTTGAAAACAGACCAACAAAGATAGAAATAAAACCAAGCAGAAAAACAGAAAGAGGGAAAAAACTGAAATGAGGCAAATCTGTATGAATAAACTGGCTGTTTTTTGTTTTGTTTTGTTTTGTTTTGTTTTGTTTTTTTGTATTTGCAGTAATTTCTGTAGCCGATTTCATTCAAGTCGTTTTCTTTTTTATTTACCTCTGTGCTGACAAGCTTCATAGGACGTCGTGCCAGTGAAGGAATAGGAGTGGAAGAGTGACGTAAAAGATGCACTCCATTCAATTGACACACCAATGGTCACGTGACTTAGAATTGCGGCTTTGAAGCGTAGACGTCACAGGAACTCGGCAAACGGGGTCCGCCGTGATCATTATCGATCCGGTCCTTTTTTTTTTTCTTCTTTTTTTTTTAACTCTATGGTCGAGTCGACAGCGGTCGCAGTGTGTCCGTTTCCCATCCGATGTACTGGGGGGGGGGGGGGGATCTTCCTGTACGGCTTGATAGACGAGGAGGGCATACATTGAAGACACCGATGTGGTTTAATCTGCAAGGAGCCTTTCTCCTCCGATTTTTGGCATAGGCCTATTCGCGCAAGTCGAGCTATTCTTACACAATTCAACGCCACGGATGTCACCTTTAATGCCGATCAACCGTGGGAGGCGCAGCGCAAAATGTTGACACAGCAGCGCACGACCAGACTTCATATTCACCACACGAGGTTGAAGAGAGTGCAGAGAAACCTCTCCGTATTCACTTTACATAACCTCGCATAGATCCTGGCACGCTGTATCTGTACAAAAATAGAAACCCAATTTTACAATTCAAATGCAAACATGTCAATTACAAATAGGGATAGTACACAGTGTAAGTCTTATTAATTTTTATTTTGCTTCGTTTCAGTGACGAAAATGTTGGTGTATTGATTCTATCTAGTTTTATTCCAGATAATCATTACCCTGTATAAAGGTATTGTCCATACGACAAGTCCTACTAGCTCTCAAGTTGATACTGCACAAAACCCGTTTTAAAGTAGCTAGGCATGAAATGATGTTTTATATTTTAAAGTACAACTGAGATATTGCCTGTAGAATGAGAAGAAAACAGATGCACTATGAACCACTATTCGACAAAGAGACATAATGGTTTCGTTTCGTGTAAAATTTGGCTATTTTATTGATCCCTCCTGAAAAATCGATCCCGCAGGGTATTTTGTTTTATTTTGTTTTGTTTTTATTCAACAAGAGAATAATAGGTTGAACACAGCGAAAGTTATCCTCTGCTGTCCTCTTGAGTTTCATTGGAAAGTTTTATTACGGAACCTTACCGGGAACATTAACGTGGCTTCATCAAGGAATAACAATAGTCCTAACTGTACAGAAATGAGGTAAGTGATAACAAAAATTGTACAAAATAACCGTACTGTGTAATATGAAAATGTATACGTACACATTCCATTTAGTGATATATTGTGAAGCAATGTCTTCCTGTCAATCTATCTATCTATCTATCTATCTATCTATCTATCTATCTATCTATCTATCAATCAATAAATCTATAATGAAGATAGTAAGAGATGAACAACGACGAGATATGTACCTGTAAATGGAATGAAAATAATTATCTTCATTAGCATCCCCGCCAACTTTGCGCGTCAATCATTTAACAGAAGCCTTCGTGCCAAGGATGGTGGCGGTGGTGGTGTAGGGGAGGGGTGGCTAGCCGTCGCTCAATTCGCTTTGTTTGCAAAAATTTCAAGTTGTCATCTTGAGCTTTGAAAGGAGCGGCATCTTGTCGTCGGCAGTATTAACTGGCGTGCCCGTGCCTTACGTGAGTCAATATCCCATCGCAGCACGTGTCATTTTCAAGAGGATCCTCAACTTCAGACGATAAAGGAATAAAAACAAATTGTGTTTACATTATATAGACGTCGTAGAGAGAGAGAGCGAGAGAGAGAGAGAGAGAGAGAGAGAGAGAGAGAGAGCAGGGATACTAATTGCATACGTGATGTGCCAAATTATTAATATCTTGACTGGAATAAATCTCATGTAAATATATATATATATATATATATATATATATATATATATATATACACATATATATATATATATATATATATATATATATATATATATATACATATATATTCGTCATCATTACAATCGTCATCATCAGTATCAGCACAGCTACATCACAGCCACCTCATCTCTCTCTCTCTATCTTTCTCTCTGTATCTATCTTTCTCAGGTTGTTTTTTTTTTTTTTGGTATATATGCAAATAATACTTTTATGGATAATTAGGAACATTGCCCTGGAGAGGACAACGTCTTCTATACATCACAATTTCTGCTTGAGTGTACATCGGAAAACATGTCGTTCTTAATATTCCTACGCCCATCCGGTATGTTTAATCAACCTTTTACCTACAGGCGTTCATCGTCAAAAACCTGCTCTGTGTCTGTCTAGCCCTAGTTCTTCCGGGCTTTAAAGCTTTATTGCTGCTATTTAAAGCGAAATGCTCTGGATTTTCCAGACGAAAAATGTCACTGGTGAGCAAACACTCTTGGCATAATGTGCACGAATCTGGTGGGTTGGATTTAACTACATCATTTTTTTTTCTCTCTCTCTTTTTTTGTCGATCGCACTGCTGTTGTCGGACGCATTAGTCGCCGCATGATTCGTAATTAATCTTGAACGAGCCTGACTCTTCGGGCTCTGCCCTCCCCACTTCATCATGTGAGTGCACATACTTGACGTCACGTTCGAACGACATCCTTAATAGATTTCACGTCAAGCGGAGATCGCGCGGGCGATCACTCCGTTTACACGTCATCCCGTCCAAGGTTAATCGTTGAATTTCATTGAGTTCTTTTCGCCGCCGATTTATACCAGGTTATCAAAACATTGCACGATCGCTGCTCTCTTCTGGAGAGAGAAAGAGCCTGCAAATATATGTAACTACAGCCATCATAAAGTGAACTGAATATTGATATATTCTTGGTCTTTTTTTCCCCTTCTTTTCATTATCTTGGTATGTTGATGATACATTTACAAGTTTCACTGATGGACCCATCACAAATCTTTATCGTCCAAAAGTACTGCAAAGAATTAGTGTGTACAGGGTGCAGATATGATGTGTGTGTGGTTTTTTTTTCTTATTCACTTACGAGTGTGTCGGCATTTACAGGCGTGTTCATTTCGTGACTGATGTATCTGATTCAAACTCGTGCATTGCAGTGTCACCTAGAGGTCGAAACCGAATCGTCCTTCTAGCGGAAATGCTTGTGTCTTCCACACGCGACTGGGCAAATCCTAGGTGACAAACCCTTCAAATGACCGCTGCTCCTAGAAAGAGATGGGAAAAGTAAGAAAATAAAACAAGCTGAACAGCAGCCACCATCCTCGCCAGGCTGCGATTGATCCACGCCAAGCCAGAGAACACGGTGTGCAAATATTTGTCGTGCTATGAAACACAATCTCACAGTACATCAATCAATGCAAGTCCGCTGAATTGCCGTAACCCAGATTGCGTTCGTGCGAAATGCGCGCGGAAACGATTTTTAGATGGAGATTCTCCGAGATGAAGAGACCTGACACAAGGAGACAGATGTCGAAGCTAAATTCGACCCTTAGATCCCCTTCATGGGGAACACTACGGTCGGTGTCTGTTTGTTTGTCTGTTGTTGAGTGACTTATTTGTTTATATTTGTCTTCTTCCGCAAAATGTAAATTGATCACTGTTCCGACGAATTTTCAATTAAAGTAATAATATGGGAATATTGTTATGACAAATTTAATTTCAAAATCTTGGTACACAGAAGTCAATATCATTCTCAAATAATTTATTTTATCGTTGTTGTTCTATTTAGGTTTATCCAAGTTTTGTTTTGGTAACTGCTTTGTGTTAATCACATCAATAACATTTTCTGTTCTGGGCATCATGTACATGTATTAAGACGTAGAGATGAGAGACCAATGATCTTTCTTTTCCCATATATTTGCAACAACAACAAAAAAAAAAAGGAACCTGAACACAAAAAAAACAAAGCAAACAAACAAGAGGCCACATTTCGTGCAATTGGTGTCATATACTTAAGTCAAATTCTAGGTTGAATAAAAAATAATTCAAAATTATTATGACGTTGCTGGGGTGATAAGAACTTGCATCTCAAATTTGAGTGAAAATCACTTTTTTTTTTGGATTAATTGCCAGATAATCAGTTAAGTGATGACCTGTCCAAATCCTAGCTGTCTTACTCCTCAAATGAAGCCACCACAGCATTTCAAAGGAAAGGCAATCCCATTTGATATAGTGCTTTGATTGCCATGTTTTTTTTTTTCGCTCTCCTGAACATATGACATTTCTGAGATACGAGGTCTTGTCTCCCCAACAGCGATGAGAAACATGCATTCTCTCCCCCTCTCAGTTTTTACAAAGCAGAGCTTGATCAAGCTGTGTAGTGGGAAAAATGCAAAGTCATTCTTTTTTCAGCTGTTGTTAAAAATTTCACGAAAAATAAGAACCCAGCGTAGGAAAATTTGATAAGATTTTAAGTGTGTGGAAACAACCACAAAATACCAAAAAAGAAAAATGCTGACCGCGAGGAACGTACGCCATCTTGCCGCGTTCATTCGAAGATAATGGACTGTTTAAACTGGGGCTAGAATGAAGTCAAGTGCAATTTGCTGAGAGACGTATTTTCAATTAACAGTTTCACCCCTGGCCACGAATGTTTGCGCGTCAGCCCAGTCACTTCACCGCCATCCCACAGCGCAGGTGACCGTTGAGTTGAGAGAAAATTTGTCGGTGCCACTAGGTATGACACAACATCTTTATTATTTCACGTTTAAAGTGCCCTGGACAAAAATGAACGTAATGACGCCGTGTGAAATTCCAATACCGCGTCGTGATACACCATTCATTATACATCAATCATTTAGTCCTTTACAATACATTTAATAATCTATCCCTTGTAGACAATCACTGGTTTTTTTTTTCTTCATCACGGGTGAATTTGTTTATGAGGAGAAGGATTCTGTCGCACTCGAGCAGACACACACAACAACAACAACAACAAAAACAGACACCTTCACACACACTAGCACAGACTTACACAGACAGCATCACACACGCTCATTCTTTTATTTGAGGTCTATTTCACTTACCCGAATTAAAATATAGGAAGACGTGTACCTTGCAGACAGTGATTTTTGGTTTTTAAAAAAAATTGTTTGTTCGTTTGTTTGTTTTTAACTGCATTTCGTCATTTCTGTCAATTTCGCTTCAACTTTACCTTTGGGAAAAACAATAACGATGTTTGTATTGGAGTCGAACAGGGCAGTCTCACCGTTCATGCCTATGATAGGCCCGTGTAATGATCTAGAGTTGTGTTACATAGGCAATGTATCCAGACGACCTAAATATAACGGGGCACGAACAGACATTAATTTAGTCATTTATTCCCCGTAGTCATAATTAAGCTGCCATTTCTTTCTAGCGCAAATGCAAATGCAAAAAAAAAAAAAAATGATAATAATAAAATAAACATTGACCTTCTTTTTTCACAAAGAAATTTTATTCATATAAACATTCAGGTACAAAATAAATTTCACACACAATACATAAAGACAAATGATCCAAATTTGACAGGCCACTGCGAAAAAAAAAAATAATGTAAATGCGATTCCAGTTGATATTAGATATAAAACCTTTAGTTTTCTCAGACATATATTCGTCTAATTTCTTCGCTTGCTTCAAAAATTGACAAAATTGACAAAAAAAGAGTAACGATTTCTTTTTATTTCTTACATAAAACAGTATTTTGCGTACAAATAAACCACGTTGTAACATTTTGATCTTCTCTGTAGAAACAAGTAAAGAAGTACTTCTAGTAATTTGAGTTTGATTCTATAACATAATTTTCTGTATTTTAGCAATAAACCTTTGGGTAACATCACATTCCCAAAACAATGTGCAATTGTTTCTGTGGAGCTCGAACAAAACGTACAGAGGTGTGTGTCAGATAGTCCTATTGCAAAAAGTAATTTATTTACACCAATATTTCTATGCAGAATTTTATAATGAAAATAACAAAGTCTTTGATTCAGAGTAGATGTATAAGGGACATTATACATTTTAATCCAATCTAAGTTTTTGTTAAATATTTCTTCCAATTTCCTTTCTGATTTAGGTGGTTGAAATATTCACATAATGTTCGGTCTATATATCGACATATCTTAATTCTTTTAAACAAATTATATATCGTGTCTTCTTGTTGCGCCTTTATTTCACTATCATTTGCTGATTTATTTTCAATTTTTTTCACTCTAAGGGGATTGCATATAATCAACCTTCTTTCTAATTTCTATGTTTGCTTAGGAGCTCGCAGAAAGAAAGAAAGGAGATGCATATCCAGTATCTTAAATAAAGATTCTGACGTTATCTTTTACTCTCTTAATATTTACTCTTTCATGAAATTATCAGATACACTATGAACCAAGACGTACATATTGGATAGAGGACTTCTCTCCTTTAGCCGGTTATCTACAAAGTTGGGTTCGTTTAAATGTTGAAAATTCAGCCGAGTTAAACGGTGCGAATAATCAACTTTTTGAAAAACTGTTCAAAACCCCTCCAAGTATACGTGTCAACTTCAGAAATTGATTTCGTGCAGAATTCGACTAGCTACAAATCGTGAAATGGGTTAATGGTAACATCATTTGGACAGCACAGTCATGATTGCCGATGAATTTCTTTTCAGGGATACTGAACAGGCATGATTCAGCACTATGTGCATGTTTGCTGAAAAAATAAAAAAACAAACAAGCGAAATCACACGAACAGACTGGTGGGATCTTCAGCAAAATCAGACCAAAGATGGGAAAGTCATGAAATATCAAAGTTTGAACATACCATGTAAAGTAATGATGTAACTCAGCGCATAAAACACCCATTTGCCTTCGGTTTAATCACCAATAAAAATTGCACTCTTTCTTATGTTCAAGCATATTAAGTTGTATCGCTCGAAACGAATGGCTGTAGTTTTGGAACAATCTAGCGGCATTGACTTTCAGGGGAAAGGGTCGCGATAGCTATGTTATAGACCAAAATAGTATGCTAAGATTCTTTCGTACATAGGAATGGGAAAGTTATAAGAGATGAAATGTGGATACATTATAGCAGTTATCAACATAACATGAACAGTATTCATTGGTATGCAGAAAAGATCACAATTTAAGCGATGCTCTTTAGTTTGTTGACTGTCATATACCTGCCGAAAGAGTTGTAGGAAAATGCCAAGGTATGAACAAAAATGGTGTGGAATGGGGAAGATCAATACAAAATTAACACAATCACTTCGAGTGTACCTTTGCATGGGGTCGAATTACTTATTAGCTCGTCGGTCAGTGTAAGTTTAATGGGCGGGAAGACGATGTAATCAAATCACGTTGTCAGCTGCCCTGGCCGTCGTCTGCGTAGTCGGCATGGTCGGGGGAGTTCCTTTTGGCGTTACGCCTCGTGATTCGCTCGTTGGGGCCGTCCGAGCATTTAATGCAAATCCAATAGATATTGCCTCTAAATTACCTTAGGAGGAAGGGCTGGGAGATGCGGTGCCCTTGAAGGCAGCGGCTTCTCGGTCAACGCAAAGTGATGCCCAGCTCACCGTGACCCTTACGGACGTTTTTCTTTCTTAAGGTCTTTGCTTGAATGGTTTCATGATCAGACAACTCCTTAATTGGTTACCTGTGTGACTGATACTTCAAGGACATGTTATCTTACTCTTATATCATTTCTATTTGGATTTGGGTGTGATTGAATAAACTTCATTGATCGATTTTATGAGAGACTGGAGAAAACGCTTACCAACGATTCAGTTGTGCTTTATCTGTTTGTAACCATACTATTAACAAGAATTTACGATGTATTTCAAAAGGATTTATTTCGATCCGGAACAATTGAGAGAATCTTGGACACCTTATTTGGCAAGAGAAATTATTGCTGAGCTCAGAAGTAGCCATGCGATTATTAGCATCAAGCCCCTCAAGCTGCTACAATTGTGGTTTCCATAATTCTTGGTGGAATACTAAGCATGGGGTGCCTCGTATGGAACTAACTATGATAAAAAAGAGCTTTTAACATACATTTCAGCAATCTCACATAACACAATCCTTGAGCAACACGTTTCCTTTGCTCTCTACCACAAGACAAAGAAAGCAAACTGCTGCAACCACTTGTACTGCAATGAGTGCAATGACTTGTTGGAGCAACAACTGAGACTGTTACCAGTGTCTCATGGTGTATTCGATTTATCTTTAAAAATAGAATGGTAAAAAACGGCGGTCAACCTTTGATTGCTTTTCTGTCTTCCGCAGTACATTTCTGACTAAGCTTAAACTCTAGCATCGGAGGTAGCCAAGAAATAGTATTTGTGTTTTTTTTTCCTTGTTTTTTTTTTTTTTTTGGGGGGGGGTGGTAGATTATAGTTTCATATCTTATTTTGATAGGTGCTGATCAACTAAACGTTGTATATCTTCTGCATTGTATCTCTGACTAGGCTTAAAATGTAGTATCGGAGGTAGCTAAGAATGTTTTTTTTTTTTTTTTTGTGGTAAACTATTAATAGTTTCACATCTTACGTTGATAAGCGCTTATTCAATTAAACATTGCATATCATCTTCTGCAATGTATCTCTGACTAGGCTTAAAGGGACTGTACAGTACTGGTTGAGGTGGGGATTCATGTTTTGAACATTCCTAAGTGAGATAATGAAAAACCTCTTATGAAATATGAAAGAGCATGTAATGTTAAGAAGGATTCAATGTTTATTTGATGAAAATTCAAATGGCTGAGATATAAAAAAAAAAGTGATAATAATAGAAGGCACACACCACGCCATTTATTAGGACCTCTTTGTTTCACCTTGTTTTTGGATATCTCAGCCATTTCAAAACCGATTTTATACCCCTTAGAATTGCATGCTCTTTGACATCTCATAGAGTGGTTTCCGAATATCTTGCAAAACGTTACAAGCTAAATCCTCACCTCAACCAGAACTGTACACACCCTTTAAAATGTAGCACCGCAGGTAGCTAAACACAGTATTTTTTGTTCTTAACTATGTTTGTTTTGTTTTATAGTTTCACATCTTACGTTGATAGATGCTGATTCAAGTTGACGTTGTGTATCTTCAGGATCGGTTGTTATCATCACGTTCCTTTCCGTTTCTTTTTTTTTTTAGCGTGGATCATAAGTTCTCGTCTATTGTTAGATACTTAGAGTCCTAGATTTGATAATCTCGATGACAAAAGAAAATTGAGACTTCACGAAAGTCTTCATTGTCTTTAAGGGGCTTCATCATCTTCCTTCATCAACCCATGGTCTTTCTAGAGAAGTTTTCTCGGAAGATCATTGTCATAACATACCTTTAACTATATAGCTTTTTATTTCTTTGGTTCCCCCCGATGTCCACAATTGGGCAATACCAAATAGGTGTGACAATTCAGATGTGCAGGTAGATCAGGAGCGAGGAAAAACTGTTCGGACAGAATGAGGCATCGCATCAGGGGGACGAAGTATCGCATTCCTGGAGAATGCTCAAATGTTTTACCACAAGAAAGAACACTTCCGCGTTAAAAGATGGATTAAGTTGGCATGGAAATTTTTCTTTTGAAATAAGCAAATGAAAGTAGTTGACAACGTAAATGAAAAAGAAGAAAAGAAAAGAAAAGAGAAAAAAAACTGACTCTGAAAGTGTATCTAAATAGTGTTTAGTGCTGCTGGGATATGATCCTTTACTCTGCAGAAATATTGATGTTGCTATAAAACCAATGTGCAATATCCGAAGTATAGAAATCACTTTAAAAAGACAAATTCCTTTCGCAATGAAAATTGACTTTAATATTATGGATATAAGCTACAAAACTGATCGGTTGACATTTTAGAAAACTCGGTCCGACATCGATCAGTCCTCTTTCACAGTGCATCGGGAGTGAGGAATGATCTGTATGCCATATAATAGAAACTCTTATACTCCGGATAATAAATCATCCCTTTCCACGAGAAATAACTTCCGCGGACAATGAACCAGTAATATGTAATGATCCTAGTTATTCTACACAGAGCAAAAGAAAACGAATGGCATGAAAAACCCAGAGGCACACGGATTTGCGAGAATAGAATGACGCGTTATGATTCGACTTTTAACTGTTGAAAGATAATATCGTGCTGCTGTCTTTCACTTCAGCGAAGCTGACTACTGCATGTTAATAGATGAAGAAAACTAGTAGGAGAATAATAGCCTAGTCAAGATTGTCCTCTTTTCGTAGAGAGGTAACCAAATCTATTCCACACGTGATTTTGTCCAGATGGTCAAGATGTTTTATTTTTAGCAGGCAAGTAAGTGTTGCAATGTCGCTTGTATTTTTTTTTTCAGAATATTCCTTGGGGTGGGACGATTTGAACATAGAGGGGGAAGGAATTGAATTTCTGAGAATCTCTGCGCATCTTAACTGAATTCTCTTTAAGATTGGCCGGAAAAATTATTGAGAAATAAACACGACAAGACTTACGTAAAAAGGAAGACGCAAAACCCAATTGTGGTCCTATCATCATACGCTCACGACTGTGTCCTCCAGACAATTAAGTTTTTTGCATAACCACATCTCCCATTCTTGTACCCCACCGATGCAATGCTGACCATGATAAGGGGGAGGGGTATCTTAAAAAGGGCTTCATTTGCTCACATTATATGTTGAGCAGGCAGCATTCATATCGACTGAAATAGGAGGAACCTAGGAGGCTTCTGCTTGTTAACAGCTATTGACAAGGTGTGGTAACTTAAGCGAGGGATGCTACTCTGGTCTGTCGAGACAAATTTCCAGGAATGCGTAGTTGTCGGAATAGTCGTTGAGATGAGTTGCCTTCTCTCCTTGAGGTATCGAAGGCAACTCGTGAGTTATTCCCCCCAGGCAATGCGTTGTATCGTGTGACAACTTCGTTTAATCAAGAGAGAATAGAATGCAAAAGGGAATACATGATTATCAGCTGGGTTGTGGTGTCGGAATTTCGGAGCTTGGATATTTGTTCAAAGTTCAACGTCTCATTGCCGACAACCAGGAATAGCCTCGTGATGGTGCCTGCTGCCGAAAAAAAAAAAAACAGTACATGACAGGTTCCAATCCAGTTTTTTTTTTTGTGTGTGTGTGTTTTTTTTTTTTTTTTTTTTTTTTGGGGGGGGTGGCCTACATGTTTATTGAGCTATATATTAGCAGTTGCAATCTTACAAATACATTTGTACAGAGGGAGAGAAGTGATACCATCTTTGAGAGCACATACTCACCCCTCTACTTTACTCATTTCTATAGTCCTATTTAGGCCTATATATCTTTCCAAGATTACAATTATACTCGAACTCGAGCTCTCTGTCCCTCCCTTTCTCACCCTTTCTCTATTATTCATTATTAGTTCAACTAATTTTCATTTTTGAAATTCCATCATCAATACATTGAATCTGAAAATGTAGAAAAAAAGTGTCTGCATAATCACTACATGTGCATATGCCTAAGGTAGATACACACACACACACACACACACACACACACACATATATATATATATATATATATATATATATCATACAATACATAGGAGAGGAAGTATTCAAATAAAGTGTCAAGAAAAATAGATTGTTGACATGTGGCGCAGGGGACCACCTTCATAAGTAAATCTCATGTCTTTTCATAAATATTGATCATAATAATGATCACGATTAGCGCGATTAAAAAAAAAAGGAACGTTTGATGTACAATTAAAGCTTTACTTTAAATCAAGCGTAAGGATCTTTATACAAAAGACTTACGATCAGTACTGATCTTACGCTCAGTTCGCTGAGTTGCGCTCATTGAATCGAGCGTAAGATCAATCATAACTCTTTATGTACAGGCCAAACACTTCACTATGAAGAAAAATCCTTCTATCTATCTCTATTTTGTCGACCCACTTTCTCTTTCTCTTCCCTTATCTATCCATTTGCCTATCCATCTATCAATATACGTAGATATCTACAATATGTATTTTTGTCATTCTCTCCGTATTTCTCCCTCGTTCTTTCTTACACTTTCCATGCTTCGACTAGTCAACAACGACTGGCTTCTAAGCGGTAATTAATTGATATTAGTTCTGTGCAGGGCGTCATTGTGAGGGTTTGAGTGACACCTTTACCTCCTTTTCTCGAGCAAACGTTTTCAATAGAGATGAAATAATTAAAGTCCAAGGAAACACAAGCTATGAGCGAAGATAACGTATATTATGCTTCTTTTGTTTGAACACCGAGCAAGAAAAGGTATGCCTTCTAGTTTTTTCATCAGTTTGGTTGACTTTTTTTCTGCTTTTATACCTTGAGGGTAGCCTGGGCTGATTGCGTACACATGGCAACTATACCTTTAGTTAATGCACGAGTCCTGATTTGAGTCAACCCACGTTCCACTTCCAGAAAGCGTTCTGCTTACCCTAGATCCAGTTTTTGTCCTCCGTCGACTGAAAAATTATTAGACTGGAAAAGAGGGCGCCGTGAATTTCCTGTTAATATTCTAGAGTAATGGCGTGTTTCACATTGAGCGAGTTAACATAACAGCTGTCCAAGAGGTGGTGGATTGATATGTCAGTGCCTATGTTACATCCGGGAACTTCCATAGTCTCGACATAAGTTTAACTCTCTGGGGACCAACATCCAACTTTGCGACTTGCATTGTACAAGAGTAGCTTATCAGTGGTAGTGACAGGGTTGGCAGACTAAAATCTAAGTAGGCATATACTGAAAGACCCGGTGTAGAGTGGGGATACCATGCCGGACTAGGTAGGCTGACCCAGCTCGGATATTTATCACAGAGTTCGAAGTAAGTACACACACAGAGGAGAAGACTCTCCAGTTGAGTCGACCGTTACATATGAGTGTTCGCTTTAACGCACATAATTCGCTGACGGGCGTCACAGAGTTTGTATTCATGGTTTTCGAATGTACTCCGATGGGCAGCGAATGAAAATGAATTCAGTCGGACCACCTATGAATCACCTAGTTACCTCTGCTCTAAGAAGTACAATCGAAGAGGAGGGGAAGGTTGCCATGTCAAATTAATCACATGGATATACATACTACATAGTATGATACTCAATAAGAATTTATGATGGTGATTGTAAAAGAAGTCTCATCCAATCATTGATAAACATTCATATAAGTATTCATCAGGTGGGAGTTCACCTTAAAAACAATCTGTTGAGAAGAGCCAGAATGAACCAACATGAGAGAAACAGGAAAATGAAAGTTTGACCAAATTGTGATTAAAAATCTGAAAGCAAGAAAATAAGTTCATTTCCAACATTCTTAACCTTTACGATAAGAGTTCAGATCTTGAAATTCTGAATACAATGGTCCTTTATGGTTCCTACCACAGTCATTGAAAACAACCATAGATAATGTAACCGATAACTACCGTAAACAATCAAAACTGTTGATAGAGTCGTGGGTTTGTTAACAACTGATGTGCTTTTCAAAAAAAAAAAAACCGAGCGTCATTCGCGATTATGACGTCATAATGAATTAACAGCTATTGTCTTCTTTCTGTCCTTGTGTTACGATCTACTATGGCATGATATAGTATAATTACATAGCATTATCATTCTCATTTCTCTCGCCATAGATAAGTCCGACGCGAATGTCAATTACGAATGAATTAACCGTGCGTGACACTAACGTAGCTTGCATGATCCCCTCATTTTGTCCTGTTCTTTGAAATGTCATTATGATAAACCCTTCTCAAAATTAATACTTCTTTCATGCCTACGAGCAAGATTTCTTTAAGAAATTGTGCGTATATTCTCTTCCTAATGATGTAGCGATTTTCAATATTGAGAAGAAATTTTAAGAACACATCATTTTTTCTGGCATAATTATTGTGCACATTACAAAAAAATGAGGATTTCTGCGCCAAATACGAATTCGTGATCAATTTTCCGGGCGCCGATAAGACAATTATGAATTGCTCACAATTAAGATGTCACTGCGCTTCCATTATACCCATCAGTTTTCAGATAACGTTCCATCCACGTGATTACCATTTTTTTTTTTTAGCAGTAGCTGTTTTCATACAAATTAGTCGTCTCACTGACTTCAAAATTCGCTTTAAAGTGACATCAATTTCATCTGGAGGTATTTCATTTATTCCGACATTGACTGCATACAAAATGTTGCTCTTTTCGGCATCTCGTCCCTATATTTTTGCAAAGCGTTAAAATGCGTAGTATGAGAGTCAATGCGTTTTCGCGTAAAGACGCGAAACTTACCTGGGATAGTGGTGTCGGGTGACTTGAAAGAAGCGCACCTTCCGTGGTTGTTTTCTTTCTGTTTGCTTGGTGTGTTTTTACTTTCCTGAAGTGTACAAGTTCTCGCTAACCGGCTGCCCTCGGGATATTTAATCCGAATCATTCCCTTTTCCCGTCCACACCACATACAGCAGATTGTCGCTCGACTCGCGGCGCCAATTGGATACAATGATGTATGGTCACTGTCTTTGACGACGATAAGCTCGGTATGATGTAGCTCTCTTTGTCAGAACAAGCAAAAACATAGATAAATCAATCGTAGGGGGCTTCTTGTTGCAATAGATCCACTCTTGATCAAACTGGTAGGTCATTGAGCGTTCATTCTGGCGATTGTATCTGTTATTTATATAAATACAATATTATTATCTAGATTTTCTACATGACTCTCTGCGCAGGATGCATATTTTGTGTGCCTGAAGTTGAACTAATGGACATTGATATATGAACAGTTTGATGGCAGAGAGAAAATAGCTATTGATGTGATACATACTGGCTGAAACATGTAAGAAAGATTAATGATAAACCAGACACAGACCTTATGAATACCATGGTAGACATTACAAAGATGTGATCGAAGAAAATAATTCGTATTACACACTGTCGAATGGTGCAGTTTCCACAATTTATACACAGCACGCATTAAAGTGCAAGAAGCCTTGTCATCAAAAATGAAATATAACATGCAGTAGACAAAGTACCTAAATTGATGAATCGCTTTTTTGGAATTGTGGCAAATTGACATTTTTATCAGTAGATGTCACCAGTATCTAGACGTGATCTCAGGCTAAGAGACTCTGGAATTTATTTTACAAGGCACATTGCCAGATGAATTTATCAAAAGGAATTTGCATTTGTCTGAGGAGTAAATGTCCCTCAATTTAAAAATAAATAGATACAAACAAATAAACAAAAATGATACTCGAAAGACATGCCCATAAAATTCTACTCTCAGGATCTCTTCAGCTTTGGGAGTACGTGACGCCTGATTTTGGAGTGATCAAAAACGGGGGAAAAAAAAGTTTACTCACTATTTCTTGCCCACAAGTCATACTCCCTCCAACTCAAGTGATGGATTCCTGTGTCATTTCCTTTTAAGATTGGTCCCATTAGGAAGTGAAAAGCCATTCATTAGCTTGGAAGGAGACTATCAGTAGTTGTCATCGTTCAAGACGACCTATAATTCTCCCTGCGATGGGCCATTTAATTGTCTAAAACAGACTTAAGAAATACTGAACTCTGGAGAAGAATGTTGTACTGCAGGAAATCAATTTCTAGGGCAAAATCTCAGGAGGATGGTGTGGGACCAAAGATTTGGAGGGCGATGGTGGGTTTACTGATTACCAATTCTTTGAGAAAATCCCCGGTTTATGAAACAGTATACGGCCTATATTTCAATACCTCATGACTCTATAACATGTGTTTGGTCCCTCAAGTTTGGGATGAAATCACAGGGAAAATTATTATAACCTCAATCGTGCGAAAGAACTACGGGCCTCTACGGGATGTCTTTGGCAGCTTGCGCAACAACTTGCCTAGAAACCGTCAAAACATGTTTGTTTCGTTGGTTTTCTTTTTTACTTCCCAGTTATGAAATAGAAAGAAGGAGTGCACTCTTGGATTTAAAATGGTACATAGCTGCTCAGAATTGGAGTCGTCTGTCCCACTTCTTGAGGGTGAGACGGATGCCCCACTAGGCGGTGCTGGGAGTGAGAGTGTCAGGGGGTTTAAAAGATTGCAGTCGTTAAAGGGCGAAATGCGAGTAAGCTCTTGCACGGCAGCGTAAAAGGGTACATCTGAAGTGTATATACGGCGGTAAGGATGAACATTATACCGCAGTCAGACAGATCCCTCGGCATGTAGGCCTATTCCTTTCTTGCCTTGAAATTATTGTTTCCATCTTGTTTTGAAGGAGAATTGAAGACTAACGAACAAGGAGTACCTTACTCCATTTATCAATGTACTAGTATGATTTATAGTGCATAGTGTGCGCATGTTACTTCAGAAGCTTAAAGCCAGTATAGCCCATACAGTTCTTGAGGTAATTTGCTGCAGAAACATCATCATTTTGTATCAGTGAATTGCTACCTCTGAGGTCCCCTGCATATCTTCCTCTTGGGGGTGGACTAGGCTGAAGTGATTAAATGTATTCAATTGACCTTGCGTGCACTGATTGTATATATATCAGAGATTGTGTGTGCACAATCTAGAATGATAGGCAGCGCTAGCAGGTGGGCGTCGTAGTCGCATCAGTAGACACACCCATTTTGTTGAAACCTACCCGGGTAAGGCTTTCAGTGTGTGTCTGTTAAAACGGTACCCCTTGCTCTCTCCTGCGGTTTATAGGAACTTTAGAGGAATTTTGTTCTCCTGATGTTCTTGCGACGTTGTCGCGATATTAAAGGTCTATTAAAACAGGGTTCGAGTCATGTGAAGCAAGTAGTATGTGAATCCCCCCTAATTCTTGGGTGTGGAAAATTACTTCTTTCATAAATGCCCAAGTGAAGTATCCTACAACGCAAGTTCTTCTGTTGCTTGGTGTCTTCAGACACTAAAAAACTTCCAAGACACCATGGATATTACTGTTACATGCAAACTGTCTGCAACGTCTTGTTATTCCAAGTGAAATAAAGCATGGAGCATTCGTAATTGAAAAAAAAAAAACCAATATAAGTAAGAAACAAAATCCACTGATCTCATAATATGTGGCCATTAATGCATTTATCCATTAAAAAGCTTTTTATGCATCAGAAAAAAATAACATCTGAATAACAAAATGAGAGATGAATTTTTGCCTTATCATATAACATAGTTCAAATGTAAAGTGCAGTTAATAATCACGGGGATATAGCATCAAGCCACAAAAGTTTGGTTTCTGCGACTTGACGGGTTCGATCGTTCTTACTTACAGCACACACAGACTTGCATTGGCAAGAGTGAGCCATACAAGAGAGTCTGAATATCGTATATCATTAATTTCCGTTAATGTTTGAGTTTTCCGTCTACGACGTCGCTGGTGAACGTCGGCGATAATTTCTTCTGAAACGTCTTCTGTGACTTTAACGACCAGGGAGCCATCTTTGACGGGAACCATTTATCACTCTTCTGTCATTAATGTATCAAACATGGTTTCATATTTTTCTATTTCTTATTCCTTCCGTTTCGCTGAAGCAATGCAGAGATATATGTCAGATGTTTGTATTTGTCATCTGAATTGATGATGTAGTAGTTGATGTCGCTACTGCGACGGACAGTAAGGCCGATCGTTAAAAGTTCCTTCTTTGAGTAGTAGAGTGCACTTTTGAGCGTCAAGGTCAAAATATGATGACCGAACAAACAAAAATCATCGAAAAATTCATAGACAGTTCAGCAGGGAAAAATCTATCTCTGAATGATTCTAGGTTCTCATAAACTTCTCCTAATCTTCTGCACTGATTCACTCTCCATAAATCCATTTATAGCACAGTAACCATCATGATCAAATTTACGAAGGAATAATCTATTATCAAATCCCAGCGCCGAAACGGAATCAACAGGCATTCGGGCTTGGCTCAGAATTATTGATTATCGGAGTCGGCAAGAACACGGCCCTTCTGCTTAGGCAATTATTCGGCAGCTGTTTTAAAAAGAACGAAAGGAACCAAATCGCATGAAAGATTCATATTGGCCTCGAGCTCCGTAGATGTAATTGATCTATGGGGCGCACTTTGTCTGATTTTTGGGGGGCGCCATTTGTCGTACCTCTTTAGGCAATCGTTAAATTGCAGTCTGAGCGTTAACGTATTGAAATAGAGAGAAAACAGAACAATAACAGCAACATAGCTGGACTCATACATTATGATTACTATTCATAAATGCTACCGACTTCAATGCATTTCAAACTCTACAAGCGTTCTTGGGTATGGAAAGTATGGATGGATGTATTATTTTTTTTTCTTTTTTAAAGTCAGAACACTAAGCACTCTATTCAGCAATAAAATGTGTGGGATAGGACAAAGTTAAGTTCTAATACCACCCCTTCAATAAACCATGAGGCGTATAAAGCAAACAAAAAAGAACCCAAGGTTATTAATAGTTTGTTGTCTTCACTGTTATAAGCGAATTCATGACGTTTGATTTACATGCCTATTAAACATATCGTCAATACCTTCGTAGTTTTGTTTTGTAATGATTGTATTGTTTTGACTTGTCCTGTTCTGTCAACTTAACTGACATTTTGTTAATCTGTCAAAGGTATGCATGTTACAGCATATGGATCAGCTACTCACAGGGGCTTCTTCCTTTCTTGCTGCTTCCCCCACCGATGGCATTGTCTTGTCTGTAGTCATACCGCCACATTATTTCTAGCTGTATGTTGTATGATTTATGAACTTCTTTTCTCATCTTGTTCCTTCTTGTTTCATTTTATGCTCTGTATATTTTTAATGCTTTGTGCAAAATAAACAAAGCTGAAACTGAAACTGAAAGTATGATCATGCAGAAATGAAATAAAATGTTAATGAATGATTTTAAAAATCGTTAAAAAAACATCAGGACTTAAGGTATTGCTTCGCAAAGTTAGTATATTACAACGACAACACTGTCTTAATAATTTACTTTACAACCTCCTATGTTTTTTTTTTTTTTTGGCAGCACTGAATTCGTAAATGACATGAACGATATCGTTTTGAATTCAGAACTTCAAAGAAAGAATTCCTCTTAAAATGATATGCTCTGTACTATTTCATAAGTGCTTTCTTGGTATGTCGCAAAAAAAAAGTTAAAGCCCAATTTTCATCTCCATCAATACTGTACCATCCCTTTAAGTGATTAAGCAAGTACCTGTCGGGCAGGCAGCAGTTCATGTACTGGAATGATTGTGAGACTTCTTGCAATTTCATTTCATGTGATGTACCCCAAGGATCCTTATCACGACCCTTCCTTTTTTTTTATTGCTTTGTCTATGATATATCATATTCAGTAGTACATTTGACTTTTATCTTATTCGTCTACGACTTCGTCATCTTCTTTTATCACAATTTTGAAAAATGCATATTTTCTGGATATATTGATAAACAACTAACAAACTTAAATAATTGGATTCAAACTAACGGGCTATCCTTGAATTTCCAAAACAATCACACAAGCATGGAGATCATACACACACACAAGCACACATAAATCCATAGATAACTTTTCTCGTTCAATTGTTACTTATGAAAACCCAAATAGATTGTGTACGTTCAACCAGGTTCTTGGACTATTAAATTTGATTTGAGATCACTTAAATTAGAACATTTATTACAACAAATTCATATTAAGAAATACAAAGGTTATTTACGAAGTATTCTTTTTTCATTCAATGTTTTATCAGTGCTGTATTCAACAATCATTTCACCCTGCTTAATTTACAGAATACTTGCTTGAAGGAGCCTAGCCATGATCAATATTGATAGAATATTGATAACTCAGAAGATAATATGAAGATGCGAATGGTCAGTTGCCATCTTCTTTTTTCTCACTATTTCAATCAATCAAAGACATACATTCTTATCCCACAAGACAATCTGACAAGTTTCATTTATATAATCCCAAAACAGTGATGGCTCTGAAATCTGTCAGACACACCGGACCCGATGTTTGCAATTCTCTTCCTTCTGAAATTCGAAGTTTAAAGTCCATGTCCTCTTTTAGGAAAGCTGTAAAAACAATGTTGTTTTCTGGATATCAGTAATTCCATTGTCATTGTTAATGTATTATACACGAAATTCTTTCGCAGAAGTATCGACGCATTTAATTTATTACGTAATTATGTAACCGACCATGCGCTGTATCAACTGTTCACCTGCACCTCGGTGAGAAAATATTTTGTCATGCCTTGCTAATCAGTGATACAGGTGATCTTACTTTGTATAAACCTTTAGTGAAAGCAGACAGATCTCTCCTTTCCCTTTCTCCTTTCAACTATCCTATCTCTATGCAAGTCATCCCTCCCTCCTATCCTCCTTCCGATGTATATTATAATAATAAGTATGTACTGGGGCTGCACGCAAATCAAGCCACGCTTATGCTGTAGCCCCACTGTATTATTCATTGTTGTATGTTTGTTGTACATTCTGCTGTACATTGCTGTGCAAAGGCAATGAAGGAAAAATATTCTGTGAACAACTTTATGCTTGTACATGAATGTGCACGTGCAATGATGATACAGAAACCAATAAATCAAATCAAATCAAATCAAATCAAGATGCAATGACGGTTGTAATTTACGTGCACACGCCCACCATCTCTTCTCAGAAATTGATATTCTTCATATCAATGATTTGTATTTAATGAATTTAGGATATTTCATAAGCAAAGTTAATCAATAGCTTTGAACTTCCGAACGTTTAAGATGAGAAAATAAAGAAATACAGAAATGTAACTCTGCAATGCGTCTTCTACTATTAATATGCCAGAAACTAGATGATATAATTTATATTGAAAACTATTCCTATCTATAAAAGACCAAAATCTTGGCATTCTTTATTTAATGAATACTCCGAACTGCCGGATTTTATGAATATACACATAAATAAACCATGAACTATTTTCACAGTACTCTGGTGACAATAGAAATTCAAAATAGATATAACTAATATTAAAATATTGAAATGGTTGTCGAACAGGTCCATAAGGTTTTTTTTTCCTATTCCTACTGTTTGATTTTTTTTTCTCTCGCTGCAGTTGCAGGTGTCTGTATATACTTACGTGTGTGTGTGTGTGTGTGTGTGTGTGTGTGTGTGTACGTGTGTGTGTGTGTGTCTGTGTGTGTGCACCAACTTTGTGTCGACTTTATTTTTGGGGATCTACCAAACAATCATCTACTTTTTTCTAGGTTCCGCAACACATCTTAGTTAATGTATTTATACGTATGACACATTTCATATACTGATATTAAGTGCATTTATATAACATTAATCACTACGTAAAATTCGTTCTGTACACATGGGGTTTCAACTTTGTTTACTAATGTTTGATCTTTAGATGTATGTTCTATACAGGTATTGTTTTCGGAAACTTAATAGATGAAATGATGGTTCATTTCAGTACAGGGCAACGATCTATTGAAAATGTTTTCTATGCTTCATTACGTGTAATCTGCACATGTTGAGAAAGTTATTTGATCCTTCACAATAATCATTATGGAAAAGATGACATCCGCAAGTTTACCTCACAAGCAAGAATGGTGTGGCAAACATTTGAATTGGATTTGCTGCGGAGTTAGAAAGAAAAATGAAATTCTTGAGCAGATGTCCAAAAGAAATCCTTTGGAATCTAGCCTGCCACCACTTTCTACGTCAGCCACAAAAGAGTCATCTTCATCGGGGGCACAATGTAAAGTCACTGAACAACTTCGCGCAACACTTGTGACGTGAATGACTATTCCCTCGCTCCCCTGATGCTTTTGAACCATGAAGAAATATAAGAAATTATAGTAACTACGGTGTATCTGTTAGAATGTGATAGCCTTTTATCATCAGCTAGCCTACTTTTCACTAGGAGAAAAACAAGCGTCACTTTTATTGTGAAGGTGATCATTTTGAGAACGGAGGAAAAAGAAAACAATTAATGTAAAATGTTTAGGAATGGGTGGTCAGTTGCTTGAGGGAGTTCAAAGCAAGAAGAAACTTTCCAAGTGTGTAAATCCATAGTGTTATTCTCTCGGGTCTTCTTTTTCCTTTTCTTCCTTGTACCATTTGTTGTTGCAAGGTCTCCTTGCTTCCTAGTCAGGGAATTCGTTACTGGGCGAAGCTCTTCATACCAAATATTCTATCACTTATTGTTTTGCATAAAAAAAAAAAAACTCTCGTCGTTTACTGACGTGAAAATGTAAAAGTTTAAGCTCTCTTCATTCCTATGCTAAATTTAGATTGCGCAGCAGAAATGCAGGCCTCCATGTTGCGTTGACAAATAAAAAAAAACAATGAAAATGGCTTCGATCTCCTTTTGCGTTATAAGCTCTTTCACTGGCTCCACGGTTGCATGTTATGTTTAAGTTCGGTCGCGATTTATTCCATAAGACGAATGCATGACCGTTTACCAACGAGTGGCATATAAATGCGTGTTTACGAAAACCGGTTAGCAATATAATGCACAAGAACGTAAATCACATGGAAATCAACGGTAGGCCTACTTGTCTGCACCCCCCCCCCCCCTTTCCTCATTGCGGACCATGGAGCAACGAGCTCGGACTTTGCGCGATACGCAAGCTGCGGGCAAAGCAAATTAAATGCGTGAGAGCACAACTATTACGCATGGCTGCGCGCTTGAGCCGCTACGCACGGTGTCCGGTCCATATGCATATGTTGTGTGGTTCAAGAGACGGAAATGTTGTTATTACAATTTCTTGACCGGTAACTCTGTAGGGGTGGACACACAGAGACGTGTAACTGAGACTTTACAGAGAAAATCGAGCAAAGAGGCCACAAAATACATAAATAAAAACGTGTTCTTGAACTTTACACATCATGAATAATTTCTTCAGAACTAGCATTTAACTAGCCAAAAATGTTAATTAGTTAAAAAAAAATGCGTGTTCGTGCATATCTTGAAGACTGAAGTGAGAAATTGTTTAACCTGTAGAGAAAATAGCTACAGGTTAAGAGAAATAAATCACTACATTAAATGGTATCAATCTCCCTAACGTTACCATCGTCTTCTTCTTCACGACACGTACGAGTCTTGACATTACGCAGTCTGTGCATATACAATTCTCACACAGAATTCTTGGTTGACCCATAATCGAGAGGGGGCACTTTTGTATAACGAATTTTCAGTGGCGTAATGAACTTTTTTAGGGGGGCTGGTAGAGAATATATCTACAGATCAACAGGAGAAAAATTTAAGGTTTATACCTGTACATATAGATGTTATTTCGGTGTTGACTTTGTCCAGCGATACTCTTGATTGTCCTAAACCTGACGAAATGTAGGCCTGTGCGTCTTAACATTACGTAGTCAGCGCATGTAGAATTCTCACACAGAATCTTGGTTCACCCAATAATCGCGATGCACTCTGGGTATTACGCGGTGGCGTTATGAGCAAAAACTTCTTTTGATTGGGGTGGAGGCAGAAAAACAAAATGGTTTGATCGGTAGAAACAGCAGCGACAGATCAACAGATAGAGGTGAAAAGCTTCGTGACCTGTCTGACTCTCCGAACAAATATGTTATCAATCTCCCACCGCTATACCCTTATTTCCTTAACGAAAAGTACGAGTATTGTCATTACACAGTCAGTGCATGTTAAATTCTCACACATAATTCTCGGTTGACCCAATAATCGTGGGACACCGGTGCATAACGAATTAAATGTATGGCTATTACCAGTGGCTCCCCGAGGCACTGACATTTAGCTCTGTCTTGACTTTTGATCACTCGTAGTAGCGTGACGACGGAACATCTTGTCATAGTGCCAGTTATATTAATTCTTTTCCCCGAAATCCCATTCAGCAGTGGCAGTTGACATTAGGATAGATCTGGTCTAATTTTCAACTCGGGATATTCGCTAGAGCCACTGAAGCAAGGGAAGAAAAGATAGATAAATAAATAAACAATCAAACAAGACTCTCCCTCGATAAAATTTTGCATGTTGTGTATAAGTGGACCTTCGTGACATGTTTACTTCATGAGCTATGATAACCTCTTAGTGTATGAGCAGTGGGTCAATTCGATCTTACGGCCAGTACGGTACTACGGCCAATGGAGGTCCCTTTTCCATCACATCACATCACGTCACATCACATCACATCACATCACATCACATCACATCACATCACATCACATCACATCACATCACATCACATCACATCACATCACATCACATCACATCACATCACATCACCTCCCATCACATCACATCACATCACCTCCCATCACATCACATCACATCACATCACCTCCCATCACATCACATCACATTACATCACATCACATCACATCACATCACATCACATCACATCACATCACATCACATCACCTCCCATCACATCACATCACATCACATCACATCACATCACATCACATCACATCACCTCCCATCACATCACATCACCTCCCATCACATCACATCACATCACCTCCCATCACATCACATCACATCACATCACATCACATCACATCACATCACATCACCTCCCATCACATCACATCACATCACATCACATCACATCACATCACATCACATCACATCACATCACATCACATCACATCACATCACATCACATCACATCACCTCCCATCACATCACATCACATCACCTCCCATCACATCACATCACATCACATCACCTCCCATCACATCACATCACATTACATCACATCACATCACATCACATCACATCACATCACATCACATCACATCACATCACCTCCCATCACATCACATCACATCACATCACATCACATCACATCACATCACATCACATCACCTCCCATCACATCACATCACCTCCCATCACATCACATCACATCACCTCCCATCACATCACATCACATCACATCACATCACATCACATCACATCACATCACCTCCCATCACATCAAATCACCTCCCATCACATCACATCACATCACATCACATCACCTCCCATCACATCACATCACATCACATCACATCACCTCCCATCACATCACATCACATCACATCACATCACATCACATCACATCACATCTCATCACATCACATCACATCACATCAGTGCCATTACATGTACATTGCATATTTTATGGAAGAATTTCAGTGATAGGCTAAGACTCAGGTGTTGATACGACCGATACAGAGAATCTGATTGCTCGAGCGCCAACACATTTGCCACACAGTAGTTCAACAAACATACACACAAACACGCACTCACCCTCTCACACACCCACACACACATACACATACATACACACACACTCACTCAAAGACATGCATACACACACGCACGTTCCACTCACATCCCGAGGCTAATATTGCTATTATCACCGAACGAAGCCTTATGTTGGAGAAAGCCGATGAAGTGTAAAGTGTAATTTCCCAAGGCGGTGTATTGATGTGATTGAGAAGGCAGATGAAGTGTAAAGTGTAATGTCCCCGGGCAGTGTATTGATGCGATAGTGATAGAGAAGGTAGATGAGGTGTAAAGTGTAATATCCCCGGGCGATGTATTGATGCGTCTGCTGATAACAGCTTGCGTCTTTTTTTTTTTTTTCCCGCCGTATAATAGGTTTCTCAGTATTCTTACAATCTTTTGTGGAGACGGCTGGTGAAAGTCATGTACTTTAAAACACCCTTCCTGGAAACCCACTAGACTCATCTATATCGTCCATGAAATGTCTTTCTTTATCATAAGAAAGGTAAATCTGTTCTTTTGGCAAAAGATTACAATTGTATGCAACAATGATTCCATTTCGAATACGAATGGCAGGAAAAGTAGAAAACATTGTATTCTCGCATGTAACGTCTTCTCCGAACACGCATCCCTGGTGGCTACGACGATAGCCATGTGATAGGTTAGTACTTATGATTTACTGTTCGATATAAACTTGGAATTCATGAGCCAGGCGTCGATGGATTGAGGTGACTAAGTTTAAAAAAGAGAGAAAGATGACCCGTGGGTTTTGCGAACCTGTAATATACGACCAAACCTCAAGCCGAAGCCTTAGTAATTGGCCATTAAAGAGCCTTTGCGACATAATCTTCCCTCGGGATTGGTAAGAACATCATCACGGGGAACTGAAAATGTGCGCAAAACACTCCTTTTTCCCCCAGTCTTTGCCAGTAGTTGCATTTGGTGTCGACGGAAAGCGAACGGAGTGTGTGTGTCTTCAAATCGCAGAGGATGATGTCCGAGAAACGGGCATGACAAATCACGGTTACTGTTTCCTGGGTCAATATTTAGGACAAGCGCGGTGCAATTAAGAAGGCGCAACCTCGCGGGCTTAATGGCACTCTGGTGATTAGTCCGACAGAGGGGAAGTCTGCAGAGAGCAAAGCTTTGATGTATACGGGCGCCCTCACGCTGGTCCTGTCCCATAATGAGGCAGGTGTTCCGCGAGGTGTTCAAAGATACTAACTGCGCTACAGAGAATATAGTCACCGATGAAGTCATTTCCTTTCATTGAAAAAAAAAAAGTTTAAAGAACGCATCAATCATGTTAATCTTTGATTCGTCTGATTGTGCTTAAAGGAATGAAAAAGAAAGTGATGGGATTATTTCTTTTAAGAAATACGGCAATATCTCTCAACTGATTGCTCAAGCGAACACTGAATCTTTAGATTATAACGAATCTAGGTTTATTATGTCAAAGAGTGTTACATTATCTGGTTCGAAGCTTTCTATGTATTGCTATCTATTGTTCTCATTCATTCATTCATTCATTCATTTTTCATACATTCTTTCATGCATTTTCCATTCCCAACAAACGCATAAAGATATAAATCTTCACAGAAACAATTGACGAAATTTATAAGTTTGTAAAGCATTACAAATATTAGATACTGAAATGGGTAAAATGCTTTTTGAAAAACGCAACGCTTGTAGGGTACATTTCCCCCAAAACGTAATAATGCAAATTACATAATTGTTATACATGATTGATATATTCACATGTTCGCATTATCTAGGAAGATACTTTCAATACTAAAACTTTGATTTTGAAAGATTGTAGTTTAGCTATCATGAAAGACAAGTAAGCCTACATCCTTGAAGGGGTTAACTCGGGCTCCAGGCATCGAGTCGCCGTTGGTATGCGGCGATTTAAACTGTATCAATTTGTTGAATCAACGTCAATTACTTTAGAAAGAAAACATCGTAAGCAACATTTCTGCCTTCATGAACGTCGATTACGTGCAATTTCCCTCAGTAATCTTGAGGTCGCCATTATATACCAAACGAGTGGCCGCACGCAGGCCTTCGAAGGTCGAATGAGAGTTGACGGGGAACTGCCCGCTCTGACCACGAGACCATGACCTGAGCACTGACAGGAATATTAAGCAATCCAAACAAATATCGCTTTCTTTAGCGATGCGCCGTTCGAAGACGGGAATGGCTGGCATTCACTTCCAACACGTCTCCGACTGAAAAAGCTGTAAATGTGGGCGACCTCACGCGGGGCGTGCGGGCGAGGATATAACTGACCAACCGCTGGCATGGTTTTCTTAACCCTAATTACAGGTATTGATCGAACGGCACGTACGCCTTGAAATCAAACTCTGTCATGATAACTCAACCTTTTCTTAGAGGCACCAACCTTCCTAAACGTAAAATAAAAGCTGCATTTTTTTTTTCATATTTCCTTTTTATCTGCTAAATTTCGTCTACATAACTATAATGTAATGATTTGTAAAGGGGAAGGGGGAGTTGATATCTAACGCATGCATTTTCATTCCATTTCATTTCATTTTTATTTCATTTCCGACAACACAAAACATTTACATGGTAACACAAAACCAATACAATGTTGTAACAACAAAAAATACTGTGAACTGACAATAGATATTATGACCTTTTTGATTATACCTAGTTGTAATTAAAATTGTTGGGAATGGAGGAGACTGTTGAAATGCAAAGCTTGTAGTTTGCAGAGATTTCCTATTAGACAATAACAAATGACTGAACCGAGCCCATAAAACTAAGGCAAAATACCTAAGAAAAGAAGGTAAAAAAGAAATAAAATTACCTACTCACACACACACACACACACACACACATATATATATATATATACAAACAAACAATCAAACGCGAGGCGACTCTCTTGTCAAAAAAAAAATAGAGAGAGAGGAAAAAAGAAGAAAAAGAACGGAGTTTAGAAGAAAGAGACTAAAGGAGGACAGAGAAGACACGGAAAAGGGGTGAGGGGAAGAGGTGTTGGAAGGTCGATACCAACATACGCGAGGCACAAAATGCTATAGGGCTCACCGATATGTATAAAGAAATTGTTTAATCAAACAATAAACGATTTTGATAAGGAGAGAAAAAGGACTTGAAATAGGAGCGTCCAATAAAAAAAAAAAACCTCATTTTTCTATATAAGAATTTAAGAAAAAGAAATCTTCAATTGAAATGTAAAAGTATTCAAATTCACAGCTTCTTTTGAAGAAAAGGGATAATAGATTATATATATATATATATATACATTAGTATGATTAGTATTTTCCATTAAACGCTTCTGTCATCTTGGGAAGGCTGATATAATTGTGACAATGAAGACAATCTTTCCACCATGACCTCTGTAAACCAGGCATGGGCATTGTTTTAGTTTGTTATTGTTTGTTTGTTTTTATATGAGGTTTTGGTTATACTATTCTCGTATAGTGAACTCCTTACGTGCTTGGCGTCTGAAGTGACCCTCACGTTTGGGCGTGGTAGAGTCATTCCGCGGCAGAGAATGACACTCTTGGGATAGATAAATGCGTGTCGTTTATGCCGCGTTTGAAGCCGCGACGTTTTCTGTGTCAATGTCATTAACAAGTGTTTAAACCATCCTTGTTGGAGTAGAGACGAGATAACCACAGCCTCAACTTTCATGACAAACTACCTGATAATGCCGAAATGACCTACCGCCATAAGGTCTTTAAAGACCTAATAAAATGCTTGCAAAATTTTTTAATATGCAAAAGAAATGTAAAATATATGTCATGATTATCAATGTAAATATGTTGTCAGTGTCGTTCCGGTTTTTATTGCTTCTAGAAACTCCCCCAAATATCACATTTTTGGAGGACCCCGTTGCAGCTTTTGCGAAAAAGATAGTCACGTGACCAACACCACTGAACCGATTGATGACGTATAAGCACGGAGTTGTGCTCAGTTAGCAGACGCCGCTCAGCACAAGCACTCAGATTACTAGCTTGGTACACGCGCGTACACGATAGCTAGCCCGGCCAGGCCCGGGCCCGCGGGATGTGCGCTCCCGGTCGACACACACACTGACTGTCGTCATGTACCATGTACGCATTTACCACGTACATTATCACTAAGTTAGCTTGCACAGATACCTGGTACCTCGAGCATAATGTCTTCCCCTATATGGGTAAACTTCGACATTGATGATGATGATGAAGACTGCAGCTCTGACGATAGCGGAGAGGAAGAGGAGGCACATGAAGTTGAAGGGGAAGATGGGGAGGGAGAGGCAGCCGATGAACCAGAACGTTATCGTGGGGCTTCACCTTACCGATATGAACCAGCTGCATCTCCCCCGCTGCCAGTGCAAGAGCGTATGAACATGGCACCAAGCCCGAGAATAGACCTCACGGAAACAATCGCCTGGGAAATACAGAGTGGTATGTCTGGTATGCCCCCATATAGTTTAACGTTAGAAAGGATACACTGTATTCTACATGACTGACATTGTAAGTTGTAACTGTCTAGTAAGTAGATTAGAAGAACAGGCCCAGCTCGCTCACAAAGTGAGCGGCTACTCCGGCCGCAGCAAGCAAGTGGGAGCGTCCCGGCCGTGGCCTGGCCCGTCGGCCGGCGCTTACAAGTTAAACTACCAGTAGTAGTCTAGTAGTAGATCTAGTAGCAGTCTACTAGTAGTTATAATAGTCAACTAGTAGTAGTATTCTACTAGTACTACTACTAGTAGTACTAGTAGTAGTAGTCTACTAGTACTACTACTACTACTAGTGTACTATATACCACTACGGCACTAGGTCTAGTAGACTAGTAAGTATAGTAATAGCAGAATCTTTGGTAGTAGTACAGAGGCTGCACTCTAACGCCTAACGGTTAGGGGGATATGTTGTTACAGGGTGGATCGTGGCTAAAAAAAAAAAAAAAAAAAAAAAAAAAAAAAAAAAAAAAAGGCCCCACCGCAGTCACGCGTGCACCGTACCCGTGCGTTTATAGCAAGCAAGGGTAAGTCCTCCTAGGGTTTAGGGTTAGGTAGGGTTGTATTTATGGTTAAATTGGCCGTTAAATTAGTCGAGCCGAGGGCCATATTATGAAGTCATTTCGCCGCATTCACGAGTATTCACTGTGGAAGGCAGCCCCACCGCCGTGCTTACCTACCGAGATGAACGCCACACGGTGGGGCTGAATCAGGCGAGTCGCCGTAGTATTACTATTAGTACAGACACGCAGTGGTGGGGCCTATTTCACGAGTTCGCCGAAAATAATGGATATCCAAGCGTACCACAGTTGTAATCTGTATTATTGGCAGTATTAAATCAGATACAGTTCATTAAATATTCTTTTGTCTAAAGGCTTAGCCAATGACAATAGTGCAGCGCAGCACCTGCTATGCGCTCGCTAGCTCGCTCCCCCGCCAGCGCTAGCCAGTGCCGCGCCGGCCGCGCCCCGGCTGTCGCTGCGCTGCGCTAGCATAGCCTTGCCAGCTCGCTGGCTACGGCTAGACTGGTCGTGAACGACTCCGTTCTTAGACGTCATCACAATTTAGAAGTGATAGTGCGCCGCATGCGGTGAAAGTATACACACTAAGAAATCAGGGTTCAATTTGGGGTTGAGTTTGACCCAATGCACCCTTGCGTGGACTAGGGTTGAATATTTAACTTCTATGGGTGCTATTTACTCCGAAAGGGGTTCACTTTTGAGAAAGATTAATTTTTGAACCTCCAAATAGAAGAGTTAGTCTGCTACAAAAATCTAGATCATACTGTTGCGTTCAATCATGTTAGGATTTGTAATGCAGTATCAGTAGTGATTTGAATTGTGGATGATGTTCATCTTTAAGATTGCAAATCAATCAATATAAAGATGTTTGTTGGTGTTTGATAAAATGATATAGCATTTTTTGTTCGTGCCAGTTTCATAAACAGTACGCGAGCAAAGACTGACACGCCAATCCCGGAAATTAACCATTTACATCAGAGAAGACGATCGAGGCCCCGTTTTTTTTTTTTTTTTTTTTTGTAAGCTCGCATCGCCACCGCATACAGCGAGCTAGCTATGTGTATACGTGTCACAAAGCAAAGCGTCGCGACAGTTCACTTCCATTCGTTCTAGAACTCCCATGCAATTGCATTGAAGCGGGGCTTTCTCGTTGCAAGACTTGCTGATTTATACAAGATTAAGGTGAGTAAATGATCACAAATCATGACTTATTTGGGTTGCGCTTCTGTGCGGCTAGATCTTTCATTTCTTCGGTAATAATTTCACTCGTTTGCCGTGCCGTTCTTTGTTACCACGTTCACGCGTGTATTAATACACTGTATGTAAAATCACATGACCTAATGCAGTAATGGGGAGTAATACGGGCCTTTTTACGGTTACTATACTACTGCCATTTAGGGATCGACAAGAAATAAGGCAAACCAGTTTGCAGTGTTTAATCTAATGGTAGTTTAATGTATAGTGATTTGTGATACTGTTTTGTCTTCTATTGCATGTGCTTATGAGACAGTCGAGACTGACTTACTGTACAGTCTACAGAGTCAGTAAGCTAACTGTTGCGACCTGCCCGAACTCGAAGCGTTCGGGCTCTTTTACAACTATGTATGGGACTAAGACTCGATCGCGCACTGTCACTAGTCATATATCTGCATGCCCCTGTACCCTGATACAGTCTGCATGATAAGCTGTGTGAGAGTCGCGGTCCGCGGTGACATGATACGGAGGGATACCGGTGATTGAAACACTGAATGAGAGAATGTGCATCAAACTGTACTGAGGCAGAGGAGGTACAGCTAGTAATCATCAGTGTGAAGAAATTCCTTCTTACTTGGGTTTGGTTGTACAGTACCAATTACAGTACACAGTGCAGACTGAGTACAAAAGTTTCCTGTACGGTATGTAGTGGCCGACTAGCTAGACTAAAAAGGTTTAGCTGTGTCAGTGTGGCAAGGGTGTGAAGCTGATGATACCGGTACTGATTATCAAAAAAAAAAAAAAAAAACACACACACACACACAAAAACAATAAACAAAGAAGAGATATTTCAAGTAGATCTACATTACATGTATACACTCTATATCTATGGACATGGTGAACAACAGTCAAATTATACTGATTTCGAGGTGAAAATACAAGTTGCCAGCAGCGTTGTAAGTCATGTAGCAGACTAGTATTAAGTGTGGGCAATCTATATAATAGCCTATTGATATCGCCATGCGCTGTGCAGACATCATTGATCTACATATTAAACTGGTGGGTGGTGGTAAATTTGAGGTTACAATTGGTACAACAAATGTACGTTACTCAGACCCTTGTGCTTTGTATTGCATTGACGGCACTGTTACCTGCAGATTTGTTGCACATGAACAGTTCAATATAAATTCAAATTTCTGTGTTGTCATTGCAAGTTTCTTTCTTTTTCCCCTTTCTTTCTTCAGGTCAAAGGTGTTTGAAGCATCCTTGTCAAGCTTACAGCAAATGAAGGATGTTGTTTGTTTCATTATGGACTATGCTGCGCTGAATTGCATCCTACTCCCTGGGAGTATTCTCGGTATGAAACCTGATGTCAAAGCTTCTTCTCTACTTGTGACACCAAGGCAAAGGTGAGTTTTCTCTGCAGGCCAGGAAAATGCACATTTGCTCCCTTTGATATAAAACTGTTTTCTTATGAATGTTGCAAATGCAGTATTAATTATCTGTAAGAGTTGCAAAGATGGAATGGTTAATCTTGTAAGATTAATTGCAGTATGCCATGCAGAGTCTTTGTATCACTGTTGGCGGAAGGTTTTCAAAAGGGGGGGGGGGGGGACTTCCTAGTTTCATGAGCTAACAAGCAAAAAAAAAAAGGCCGCGAATGCAACTTCTGGTGCCACTTCCAGGTTTCAGCTTACAAGCAAAAAAACAACAAAAAACACCAACAAAACAAAACAAAAAAATATTCAGCGCAAAAACAGATCCTTATGGTGCTCACACTTCGAGGTTTTTATCTACATGTATTTCTTTCTAGTGCCACTTACACACTTTCGGGTAAAGAAAGTTGGGGGGGGGGGGGATTGGGACCCGAAGTGGGGACACCTTATAATGTTTTCCTTTGTATGGTGCCGAAAAAGTAGGGGCCCGAGTCCCCCTGGTTCCTGTGGCCATATGTATTGCATCCAATTCTTTCTTGCACAGCTCTACATTACTGTTGTTTTTTAGTTGGATTATCAAAGATGACATACCATGTATTTGGTTTACTTTTGTACTTAATAGATTTAACGCAGGAATCGCAACACTACAACGCCAAGGAAGAAATAAACCTTGCCAACATTTCGCAAAGTCCGGAAAGGTCTGCTGCCATATGTCGCTGCCACATAACCTGCAACTGACCTGTAGTGGATCTGCCAAAGAACAATACTGTGAGTTGATCACGAAACTGCTGTGCCTCATTTTTTTTTTTGCATTGTATGTTCAGATGTATTATTTGTGGAACTCTTTAATGCATCAATCTTTATACATACACACAGTGCACTCATGTTCTAATAAATAACGTTACAACAAAATTGAAATTGAGGCCATAATGTTATTGGCTCTACATTTGTTGCTTTATTGTTTACTTGTTTGGTTGTAACAAAACTTTGATAAAACGAAAGAAAACTGTAGGCCCTGAGGACCTCATTATAACAGGAGTCCAGTGTATACTGGGCCAAATACGCTGTACCGAAATGCTGATGCAGTCACTGCATCAACATAAAAGGAGGATGATCCTGGACAAGACATTTGTCCCAGTATACGACTGGACTGGTCATCTCTCTTCTCTCAATCAACAGTTGTTCCCAGTTCAAGGTTAATCTGCATTTTTGCATTGAATGTGAAAACTCTGTACATGATCAGTATGGCCTTTTTCATGGAGAGGGTTGATGGCCCCCACAAGTAATTTTGACTTCACCTGTTCTTCGTTGGCATATATTTCATCCAGATGGCAGAACATTTTCAAATTTCAGTGTAGAGTGTATGGTCTATTAAAGTTCTAGAATTACATTGTACATGTAGTATAGCATTGTTTTGAGATTGTTACCCTACAATCAAATTTAAGCTTAAGAGGGTGTGTAGAGTGTGTTGTGCTTGTGATTTGTCAGGAAAGTGCAACCCATAGAAATGTTCAATTTGGTGTTTTCCTTCTTCCCAGAAATTAATCTTCTCAATAAATGTATGATATATTGTACATTTTTGTATCACTATACAGAGGAGAGTGTAACACTTTTGTTGTTGTTGTTGTTTTCCCCCAGGTATTCTGCATGACTGAGGCACCTTCTTCAGCTGTCTTCGTGGAATGAATCGCTACCACTTCACTCAGTTCTACAGATGCATCCATGATGAAACCTTTGTCCAGGGCAATCAACTACAGTCTGAAACAGTCTTCATAAAATCAATGTAGAATACTGGCAGGTAATATTGTGAAGAACACTTCATGGAATGATTTTAAAGAAATCACTGTAGATTTACAACCCTGTGGCTACTTGTATGATGATGAGTTAATACTTGTATCTGCTTTGCATTGTGTATCATCCTCTGCCTAAATGACTAAAACACTAAAAAAAATGTATTGTTTTGTATGCTGACACTTTGTACAGTACTATCATCCTCGAGGTTGTTATAGAAATTCTTGTAGCTATAATAGAGTAGTTTGGCTTTCTTGTCATTCTCGCTTATGAATATAAGCTGCATTTTGATGTTTTGGGTGGAAGATGAATTTTAGCCTTGAGCCAGCACTGAGAACTACACTGTAGTACAGTGGTATCATTCAAGCTTTCTGTATAAAGCTGGACAATTCCTGTACCTTCCTGTTTTATGCCTCTCCTACCCTGCCTATGCTATCGTACTATTATCTCTGAGTGTTCCTCTGTCTTCTATCATATCTCGTACTATATACAATGTGATTCTAGTTACAAATGCCATCCCTATATCGATGGAATAGACATATCCCCATACTTTTGGTTAATTAGATGCTGTTAGAGGAGGGAGGGGGGGGGGGGGTCCTTTTTCCTTTTTTGCTTGTCACAATTTGCATGTGTGTGTGTATTAGTGGTGTTGATTATATATTTAATTGCAGTTTCAGCAAACTTGGTATCCTTCTTTTCCATCTGTTATGTAACAGGTGAGGATACTAACCTTTACAATCATTGTATGTAAACATTAGCCATGTAAAGATGTGTTCACGGAAATCCTACTAATATTTGTGTACTGTGCTTTGATTACTTGTTAATGATCTTTATCTTTTTTGAAGGTTTCTAGATAATCTTTAATTTATGAAGTATTTTCATTCATTTGCATAGACATGTAGCTGGAAAGTATTGTGGCCATTTTGTTTCCTTCTATGCATTTGGAAACTAACCATGAAGGTTTTGTAATGTACATGTATACTTTTTATTCGACTGTTTTATTTGTTTTACCTGAATTCACTGTGTTGTAACTGCTTGCACATGCAACATCTGGAATTAACAGCTCTGCTTTCTTTAGATGATAAAAGTATACTTTTTGCACAACGCACATGGATTGCAAATGTTTCATTTTTTTCTTCTGCTTGGGGGAGATTTTTATGTTTATTTTTTGTCATAAAGAAATTCTTATAGGGAAATAAAATGATGTAATGATAGTATAATGACAGACCTTTGATACATTTCTTTTTTCATCAGGGAATATTGTTTTCCCTTATTTACAAAATTTGAATATACATTGTATTTCATTACTGTATGAGTATATGTTATGTACATGTATTGTATTTAACTTTTTCTATTGTACATGTATTACATTATAATGCAAAAACTTGATTTGACTTAATCTTTGTTTTGAATGATAAAAACCTAGCCTATAAAATCAATGCATGTGCATTTTTGTGTGAATGCAGAAATGCATCCATCTTGACAAATGAAAGTGACAAGTTTGTATGTACCAAATGATGAACTGTACTTAGATAATGTACGAAAATGGGGATTTTCTCTTTATTTAATTTTCCTCGTTTTTTATCATCCCAAAACTTTATTAAACAAACATGAAATGTAATCATCTGTGATGCAGAGATGTTTTAATTTCTCTGTACAAAGTGTGTGCCAAACATGACGTATGAGCAGCATGTACAATGAATTGGTGGTGGCATTGTTAAGGAGTATGTGTTTGATTGAACAACTGTGAACACTGTGCTGTACTTTAAGCTTGAACATCTCCATTATTTTAGCAGGATATATAATATATATAATATTGTATGTAATATTGTATATAATATATATGTCTATTTAATACATGTATTATATATATATTTATATATATATATAATATAATATAATATATGTAACCCATTAAGGAGGAAAAATAAAAACCAGGAAGCGTACATGCACCGCAAAGGGTTCAATTTTGATATCTGAAAAGTTCAAGAATTAACCCTTTTGGGTGGAAGAATGAACCTTTTTACAACCTTGAGGTTAAACAATGTATCCTTCAGAGGTTCAATTTTTAACCTGCCTGGGTGCAAAAAATAAACCTTGAGGTTCAGTTTTGAACTCAGAGGGTTCATTTTTATGGAATTCAAAATTGAACCCTAGACAGGGGTTCAAATTTTGAGGGAAAAGGGTTCATTTTTATGGGGTTCAAAATTGAACCCTAGACAGGGGTTCAAATTTTGAGGGAAAAGGGGTGCTGCTATTGCATCACGCCTAGAGGTTCAATTTTGAACCCTGATTTCTTAGTGTGTAGCAAGTTTTCCAAAACCGAGGAAATTGTATCCATTATGTTAACAAATATAGAACAAAATTCAGAACAGTAAAAAACCCCGCACAACCATAGAATTACTTAGAATTTAACATTTAATATTATTACATCATTGAGAAAAAAATGCCTAAACCATTTTATTAGGTCTTTAAAGGTCAAGTTCACTCAATTATATATGCGGAGGGAGTGAATGCAGCAACATCAGTAGAACATAATCAGTGAAGGTTTGAGGAAAATCGCACAATCCTTTCAAAATTTATGCATTTTCAAGGTTTCTGTGCAGCCATAGTTGGATAAGAAGATTACGACCGTATAATGATGTCACATGTACAACGATAAAAAGAGAATATTAACGTAATTGGACAAAGCCTCAATTTTTTTAAAAGAAAACTGCACATTCCCTCGACTTGTTATTAACAAATTATTAAGGGTAATATTGTTCCCCCAGCTTTCTGAAAGAGGTGAACCATGCGCTCTTTCGTTTTGCTAGAAATATGAAAATAATTTTGTGATATTCTGTTTATACAATCTCTTGTTTATATCGTTATGCTTATGTGACGTCATAAAAAGTAGTAGTCTTCTCATCCAGCGATGGCTACACTGAAACTTTAAAAATTCCGAACTTTTGAACGGATTGTGCGATATTCCTCAAACTTTCACTGAATTGTTTTACTAATATTGCTGCATTCACTCAGTTTTATAGTGTAGTGTGTACTGCTTTATAGTAGAAATAGTAGTGTGTGTTATATGAAACCCGTGAGGACTGTTCTGTTTGAAAAATAATGATTTCATCTTATAAATCTGATAATATAATGATCTGCAAAGAAAGGTGTAGAAATTACCTACAAAAGTAACACTGCTACAGAGTGAACAAACACAAACATCAGCATTGTAAGAAAAAAAAAATACAACATCCTTCTAAAGGGGAAGTCACGAAATTGTGTGATATAAACGAGAGAAAGTAATGAGAGTTTTAATCTCCCGATGTTTTGATTCATAGGAGGAGACGAGCGGAGTAGGGACTGTTGCAAATTAGCCACGGGGGAAGATCTAGCACTTCATTGGTGTCCTTCGTACGTGCTCTTAGAGCTACCGTTGTTTACTTGAACTCTTCGCGATTGAAATGCATAATATCGCCACGTTTAATAGCACTTTCTCCCCTCCCCCCCCCCCCCTCATTTCTCTCGACAGTCTTTGGAATCGTTTGAGCAGATGCTGAGCAGCTTTCTTTAGTACTTTCTGTCTTTAATGATGCCACTTGAGACCGATAGCCAAGCATTGTATAATATTTTTTTTTTGCCTTAGGTAAGGCTTTGCATAATGATCCGACATTACTGAGTTGATAAAATTTCACCCATATCTTATTGTCCGTTGCAGCGCAATATACACCGGATCGCATTATTGTTCCTTGCACACGCGCACACCAAGCTGCTAAACAGATGACACACATGCTCTGGTAAGGACAGTCTACCTTGACTAACACGAAATTTTTAACTCTCGACACTAGATGGCCAAAATCGAGGAATATGACAAAAAACCACTAGGTCAATGGAAATGAACGTATAAAGTGTACCGCCACCGAAATAATGAGCTATCGACAGCGAATACATTACTAGCTTTACGTTTCAAAAGCGAAACACAATGCCTAATTTCTGTTTTCCTGTATTCCTGACCCTGACTCGCTGGAATATTGAGACAAACGAACTCTATCCATTTTCTAATATCAAAGCTTATCCATGAAATTTGTTCTTAAAAAATCATTCTTTGACAATTCGTAAACATGAGCAAGACATTATCATTTATTCAATACTGTTACACTTGCTTGTAACCGGTTCAAATTTCATCTAACAAAGATGCAGTGTCCCATAGTATGTTCACAGTGTGTTCACAGTGTGTAGTCGACTATGTGAAAACGCTCGAATTTAACAGTGTGAAGATGATTTCACTCTGTGGTGTGGTTTTCACTGAGTGTTCACATATTTGTTTCACACTGTAAATGAACGACTCACATTGTATTCACACTGTTAAAACGCTCGAATTTTACAGTGTGAAGAGATTTCACACTGTGTTCATAATGTGTTCACACTGTATTCACACTGTATTCACACTGTGTCATAATGTGTTCACACTGTATTCACACTGTGTTCTTTCCAGTAGGGGATAAACCAGTTATTCCGTAACAATGAGAATCATGAAATATAAACACGTCCACAACTTTGAGGGAGCAAAAGAATATGGTGGAACAATCGGCATAGTTATTTTGGTGGTTGTGTGTGTGTGCGTTTGTTTATGTGTGTGATGGTGCATGCATGTGTGTATAAAGATGTGCGCGCGTTTGATGGTGTGTGTATGTGTATATCACGTACAAAGAAAGAACAAAAGTTATTTCTTTGATAAACAAACTTCATGCAAAATTGTGGTATTCTTATAGCCGTGTCTATTAAAGCGTCACCATGGAGAGAATTTCAGGGGAGCATTCTGTAGTTAACATTTACCGGAAAAATCAAGAGCCAGGCTCTCAAACCCAGTAAGGTCATTGTGAAATTCATACGATAGAAAGTCTAATCACATATTTATGCATGACACCTGTGTGAAATAACGCTATAATAAGACGGCTTCCGTTCTATAACAATGAAAATGCGAAATATCAACCAAAAAGTTTCGCCGGAAGTATTATTGTCTCATTGCATACCCGATGGTGGCTGCTAAGTATTTTTTTTTTTATAGTCGATTATCGATAATCAAAGACGCTCAATCGTCGCAGGCGATTTGCAGCTCAGTAGAAAAGCACGACACGCTGCTCCTCCGGTTACCGTAGCCCCCGTACGTACCGAATGCCGAACACGACGCTACGCAACGCACCAGCGAACACTCAGCTAGACTACAAGAGCCGTGCGAGCCGTCCACCCTAATTTCAACATGGACGCCCGAATACCGAATCGAATGGGGCCGAATGGGTGCACGCACAAAACCGCATAACAGCCATGTGCATGAAAATCTCTCCTACGGGCTCCGGTCATGACACAACTGAGAGAGCTGTATGTGTACGTACGTACCTGGCTCCAGTCTCTGTTTATTTGCACTGTGGTGCCAATTTCAGCAATCTAAGAAATAATATTTTAAAATTTCTGGAAATATCCTATAACAATATTACAGATTATATATATATATATATATATATATATATATATATATATATATATAATTATATATATATATATATATATATATATATATATTACGTTATTAAATATTTAGTTTTATGAATATGGTTTAATGAAGAAATATTAAAACTCTAAGCTTCATGTATATAGCCAGTTGCAATGCATATGGCAGGTTGTTTTATTGTTTTGATCATTGTGCATTGTCTGCAGCATATCCCATGTCATCTGTGATACGTTCGGCCGGATCGTAACATACAAAGTCGATATTATAAAGTCATCGGTATGTCAATATCAATGTGTGTGGTGTGCGTGTACTGTTTGCAATAAAAACTAAGCACTGCTTCAGTTCGGCTTAGCCTTTGGTTTAGTAATGAAACTTCAAAATGGAGATCAAACAGCCGTCTAACTCGAAAGACTGCAAACGTATTTACTTGTATGACGCCATCGCAGGGCCCCCTTTTACCACGGCCACAGGTACACTGTGCAGTGCAACTGTGGCCGTTGGCCCTGCACGGTCACAGCCGCGACGCCTGATCAAGTACATGATACAGGGTCTCCGACCCAATCGTCCATGTTCAAAATAGACAGCCATGCGGTCATATCCGCAACCCATGACGATGTGTCATCGTCAATGATGGCCATTCTCACATTTACCTGCACACATGTATCTATTGTCAACTGATTGTGGTCTGTACTCTAGTCTGATCTAATCTGACGAGTATAGTTGACGAGTGACGACGATCGACGATGCGATGATGAGAGGAGGCTACTATAGAAGGTGCGTATACGTATGTATAACTACGGCCGACAATATTTGCGATCGCTACCGTATACCATGCATGCAATTCACATGTACAGTACGTACACATGGCTGAGCTCAGCGCTCAAGCGAGGAATCGAGATACTATAGCGCGATGCATTGCAGCAGGGATGTCTTGCGCACACACACATTTCGCTTCGTAGTAACTTCGGAAGCGAGTTTACGTGGCGCCACCCGCGGCTGAAATATGTCCGTGTACCCTCGCGACTGAGTGTCTTTAACAACTTTGGACATAACAGCATCCAACGATCTTGCGCGTTAGAGTGAAACGTATGCGCTTGTTGGAAAATTCGATTGCTAAGGCACGATCGATAATCACGAAACCATGGTAACGTTTTACTTGCACCCGCTGCTGAATGGGCAGAGCACTTGGGGAATAAAAATCGTTTGAATACGATCGAAATTGTTTTACACTTTTGATCTCAAAATGCTAAAAAAAAAAAAAAAATGATCTTTAGCAAATCACGTCAGCCGGATAAGTTTCTTGGTAAACCCTTTCGATGTATTGCAAGCAAATTCCAAAAATGGTGGAAGATGAATTTTAAGCCCATCTTCAGAAGTATGTTTGGGTTTCAACTCTTGTCATATTTTGTTCATTTATTATTTTTTTGTATATTCTTGTTTATTTGTACAGCATTCAAAGGACATATTCCGCAGAACTTAAAGAGAAATTATAGGGGAGAGACTACCTTGTATAAAGAACACAGAATAAATAAATAAATAAATAAATATTGTCATTTGATAGCTACTATAACCAATGATACACTACACTGTATTACTTGATCATGTTCATCCAAAAGCTGACCCAGAATTGACTATCCAGTAATCCATGATAATCCATGTAATATCAGACAATAATGTCATCGAGGCTCACACATATGAAAAAAAAATTGCAATGATAACTACCCTAGTTGAAACAACACAGTGATTTGTGCATTTGTGCATTTGTGCATTTGCCCACAGCGCTCTGCTGTCTTTCAATATACTACATGAGTTTCCCCAATATCTTCGACGTCGGGTGCTCGTGACCAATATGTTCCACCTCCTACAGCTAAGATTCGTCTAGAGAAAGATATGAGGATGCGGGACGACCGACGTTCGGTGACTGCAAAAATTAGATTTATCTGCAGGATCGGCGTGAGAGCGACCCCGTCGGTAGCGTCCTGTCGCGGAACATTACATAGATGATTTTTATTTTGAAAGCTGTGCGCTAAACTTACACTTTTTTTTATCTACCCCTATCAAAAAATAGTCGTTTCATGTCTACGCCCTCGCTTTCTCATTTCCTATTGGTGATGGGAAACAGGCCTGCATCCCAGGCACTGACATTTTCAGGTTACCCCGTCCGTATAGCGAGCGTTTCCTGATGGTTCTTATGAAGGCAGTGAGTGACGGAAGAGACGTAAACATGATGAAGATCGACGATTGATGGAAGGAGATAGCTAGAGAAAGGATGCGAGAAAAGTGTGGGAGGAAGGGGTAGAGGGGGGAAGCGGGGGGGGGGGGGTGAGGGGGAGCGATGTTGGATGCGGAGAGAAGGAAAAATTTACATATCGCCGTTGAGTGTGATGGGGACGAAGACTCCTCTTCGTTAGCGGCGCATCGATTATCATTTGATCAGACATGCTCTGTGGGGTCTCCGTCTTTTCTAAAGGGCTAATCGCTGTGCACTGTTCCCCTTCGTCTTCTAGCCTTGACAGGCGTCATAACTGCGAAGAAGTCTGAATATAAAATTCGCGATTAATTCAAATTTCAATTTGTGAAGCATCCGCACGCATTCTTTACAGACGCACACAACGAATACCAGAGCGGTTAAGCGCACAAACTTACCAATAAAAACAAACTTTTGTGGAAATTTCCCGCAGAAGTTTTTTCTTTTCTTTTCCCCTACAAAATCAATAGGAACAGAATTTTATGAAAGGCGAAATGATGACCATACTCTAGTTAAAAATGTTGAGATCTAGTCCAAAATTAGAGAAGCACAAGTAGGCAGAGTCAAAACGTTTCAAGAAAAAATCTGATTCTCACTGGGAGTCCAGAACATCGCAAAGATTCCAATTTCGTTTCTCACAAAGAATTGTCTTTGTTACGTAGTGTCAGCGAAAAGTAAAAGTGTATAGATAATTTTAATACATATACGTTAACTGATCACTTAATTCTAGATCATGATTTGCGCATTTGCAATTAAAAACAGCATCTTGCCTCCCGGGGTACTCAGCTCACATTTATTTTATCATTATTATTTTTTTTTGGGGGGGGGGGGGGTGGGGGAGGGAGAATAGTTTCCAATTCAAACGCGCACGGTACCCCAGTACTAAGTAGTTTAGTACTTATGACATAGTTTTAGTACACGTACCTAACAATGACTTGACCAATACGTGTTGTCCTAGCCCTCTTTACAATCCAGACTATAGGAAATCACCAATAGAAAGCAAATAAGATCAAGTACCCATTTATCAAAGCATAGACATTCTTGAATTCTATCTTTTTAAGTATCCTTACCCAGTAGACGCACAAAATTAGTCTACTTAATGTGAAAAAGTTGTAAGACTTTCTGTTTCACCTGTCCTTATGGTTATGACTACAAGTCGTCAATATCTTGATCCTGTGGTTTACTTTTACAGGGATAAATATAATCATATGTACGAAAACCTATAGCTAAAATGATATCTAACTTTATATCAGTTAATTGAACATAATTATTTAGCATGTATGATGTTTCAAACCATGCGTTATGATATACCTGGTATGCCTACCTAGTAGAGTTTATCGTAATTATACCAGACACGTTTCTGAAATAACGAAAATGAAATTAGAAAAAGTCTATTCAGTTTCAAGTAACGTTCTACCTTTCTTAATCTCACCTACATAGATATTTGCAGTTTTATTTTAATTCATAAGATTCTTTGTCTTATCTTTATTTCTTTTAATGCCACATACTTCTGTCTTTTTTTCGTATGTTTTTGGCTCTCCCCATTCTCACACACGTACCACACACACACACACACACACACACACACACATACATATATATATATATATATATACATGTGTATATATATAATATATATGTAATATATACATATCATATATATATATATATATATAGATACACGCACACACACACGCACACACACAAACACACACACACACGCATATACACACATTATCACTTATTTTCTCCCTCCCTTACTTTTTTGTGCTGATCCTGATACTATTTATGTGATTTCATTCGGTGATTTCATTTTATCTTTTTTAATTGTCAAGTAAGAGAGGCAATGAAGGAAACAACAGATAATCACGAGCATCTGGTAAGTCGCAGTTCCTGCTGGAACCCTAGGAAATTTACATCTTTAAAGGGGATGGCTAGTAACTGATCAGTGGGAATCAGTGGGAATGCTGGAGATGATTGTTCCAATCCTTGTGGGATTCATTTAAGAGTACATTATGTATCTGCTGTTGTGTGGAAATTATTTGCTTCAGAATGGTCTCATATTCAAGTAATGTGCAGTTTAATGTTTCCAGGTTAGCATGCCTGTACAGTGACGGGGCGATTAAACTGCACATTACTTGATTATGAGACCATTCTGAAGCAAATTATTTTCACACAATAGATATATAATGTACTCTTAAATGAATCCCAAAGGGATTGGAACAATCATCCCCAGCATTCCCACTGATTCCCACTGATCAGTTACTAGCCATCCCCTTTAACAGCAATAATAAACATTACTAAAATAGTCAACAACATGACCTAGATCTTGAGGACTTAGCTTTACGACCATAATTCCAAAAAAAAAAAAAAAATTGATAGAGAAAATCCCACAATGTGGAAACATATTCTTGAAAAGGGTCCAAATTGTACAGCTAGGCTGAGATACTTGAAAATGGCACTTAAGAAGGTGTATTGATATGAGTGTGCGTATTTTCATATCCAATGAATGTCAGCGTTAAGTGTACTAATTCTGTTGCTTTATGAGTTTACTGTCTATTTTCCATTCAGTGAGGATGTTTATACAAGCTCCGCCTCCTCCTCTCTCCCATCTCTTCTCTCTCTCTCTCTCTCTCTCTCTCTTCCTGTCTGTATCTTTCTATTTATCTATCCATCTCTCCTTCTCTCTCTCCGCTCTGTTTTTACAGTCGTTGGATATGGAGCTCGATGGCAAACGATGACGGACGATGGCTTGCCCTCGATCATCCGCTGCAATCCGGTCAGAGGGAAAACGTGTCGCTGTGAATGGTGGCGCCAGGGGTTTTGGGGAGCAATCAACGCCGTATCCTGGCCCAATAGGCAGTTGGTCAGGGGTCGGGCTATAAACTATATTTCGGAGTCAAACGATCTTTTTTTTTTTTTCTTTAAACGGTCAATACACTTTTCCTTCATTTTTTCCCCTCCACCGACAATGACCAGCTTTGCGGGGAATCCCCGCTCATTTTTTTTTTCTTTTGGTACAGGCATTGTGTTGTTGGGTTTTCGTTTTCTTTCATCAAAATTACTATTTTTTCATCTAATAATAACACAATTTTTGCTCAACTATGAGAATTATATTGGTATTTCCTCTAGAATGACTATAATATATACTTTATGAATTCCGGCCGCACTTCACGTTTCTAAACACATTTTTTTTTTTTCTTCAGGGAATCCCATCCGGGTTTGGGAACTGGTGATTTTACCTCTCCCGATAAAATGACTAACCTTAATTGACGGATCCCATCCATTGTCCACGGGGTAACGTCAGCCTGCCCAAAGCCCCCTTCTCCCCACTCCCCCAACCCCAATCCCTCCCTCCCCCCCCCCCCCCCCCCCCCCCCCCCGTCCTTAGTGAGTAACATTTGTTACCGATCTCAACCATTTTCCTTGGCTGGTATGTCGAAGACAACGTGTCTAAACGTCAACCGAAACTCGCTCCCTTCATCTGATTAAGGCAGAGATATGACAAGCAGGAGTGGACTGTACAACTCGAAACGAAAAGGAGAGGTAAAGAATAACACCCACATAATATACGGTTTTCCCCGTCTGATTTTCATCTGCAATCAATCCGAATACCTACTGTGACAGTCTACTGCTGCACTGAGAAGTGTTTACTAGTGCAATAATTTTCTCCATTTTTTTTTTTCATCTCCCTCCCTTTCTTCATGTTTGATTATTTCTTTTTGATTGCTCGTAAAGTACTGGTGTTTGTAATTTGTAATCAATAGTTGTGTGTATGTGAGGGTGTGTGTGTGTGTGTGTGTGTGTGTGTGTGTGTGTGTGTGGTGTGATGTGTGTTTGTGAGATAAGTGTACCACTAAAATCATGCTTTGTCAGTGTGAGTTTGGATGGTTTCTTTCCTGCTGTTGTACACATTTTTGCTATCACAACTAGAGCTACAGAATTGAGATTAGTCCACTCTCGAATGCAGAGACGAATCTGTGGCTTTAAAAAGACATGAATTCGTCTAGGGCATGGTAAAGACTACCTTCTGACTCCTGCGTTTATGGCATTAATGCAATTATATCCCTCTCAGGTATATGACTCCCGGAGACGAATGTGGCACTTTGAAGGTGTGCGACTGGACAAAAAGTACGATACCAGACTGAAAGCACATTGGAGCAGAGTAGGCCTACTAATCCAATTCATTTATAAATTGGGACTCTGCTGTTAAGAGGAATACAGACAGTATGCTTTTAAAAGTATACCATGGCAAGTCATATTTTGTTATGCTCGCGGCCTTGGCATTATTGCAAAAAAAAAATGAAAGATACTGAAAGAACGGTACCCTCTTCAGACAAATCGAGCACCTCTCAAATAAAGTCGTGAGACTTATTCAAATTGTGTACGGATGAAGAGGAGTTTTATATGGTTGTGTGTGTTTCCGTGTTAAGTTTCTAACTCTCTCTCCCTCTTTTTGTGTGTATGTGTGTGTATGTGCGTGCGTACCGGTGTGTGTGCTTGTGTGTGTGAAGGTGTGTGTGTGTGTGTTGTTGTTGTTGTTGTTGTTGTTATTATTGTTTCCCCCATGCGATCACGTTCGCTCGAATGTCTACTTCAAAAATCACGGTGCATTGACCCTGCAGTTTAACATCACACAAAAAAAACACAGACATGCAGGCACATCCACACAGAAACACACACGAAAAAGGAAAAAAAAAAAACTCCACCATCGATTCGACTCTTAGATGCAGAGTATTTTGGTCACAGCTGCGCCGCATGTGTGCCTAGATGCTCACATTTACGGCATCTCAATTACGAAAGAGAGGCTAGGCTCACCCACACATGTCCGCATACCAAGTCAACATTTTGGACAACGCCACAGCTCTGCTAAGACTGGCAAATAACAAGGTATGGAGAGAGAGAGAGAGAGAGAGAGAGAGAGAGAGAGAGAGAGAGAGGTAACTTTTTTCCCGACGCGCTCACTATTTCGAAAGATATCAGAGTTAACAAACGAATGACATTGCATTCCCGAAAGCAGTCTCACGCCTGTGCGCGTTCTTATCGACTCAAATCTCGCAATCCTCCGGGACTCGATGCAGTAACCCAATAATATTAACTACCTCCAACGGTTTACATTGGCAACTTGTGAATTATGGATGTCGTGCTCTGGAACGAACGCATTTTAGGAAACAGGGACGCAACTCGAGGTAACCCTTTCGAGTAAAAGAAGAAAATAATTACATTCAGTCCCAGCGGTTCAAGCTCACTCGATTTAGAGTTTGCTTAAACTCACGAACGAAATCTGACCTTATTCAAGTCTTGGCGTTTGACGTGCGGCAGACACTGTTTATACCAACTGGCCGGGAATAGCCGTGCCCACGGTACTTATTGCTACATTTTGGATAGACAAAGATAACAGGGCATCGTGCATCAATGGCATAATGGCGAATCATGTGTAAGCTTTGCTGGATTGTATAAAGAGCAAATTGAAATCAGCACTTATTATACTCCCCCGGGTTTTTATCACTGTCGCTTCGGCCAGCCTGAATTGCCAATTAGTGCATTACAAACGAGTGTACATGTATATCTCCATGACAAATTGATCGCCGTTATGGTGCATCGGTTCCCTAATCCTATAACTCATATAGTGCCACATTCATACATTGCAACACGCTGACGGTGTTCAAGATGCATGTACAGTGTATACCCACAAATCTTTTTTTTTTCTGTGTGAAAATGCGAAATTTATCCTTTTTTCTCTCTGTCTCTGCATTTATTGGTCCGTTGTTGGCATTTGTACATTCTTTACCAGGAAAGAAGATCGACAAATCACGAGTTGTTTTGTTTTGTTTTTGTTTTGTTTTGTTTTGTTTGTTTTGTTTTTATGGTTGCTTAGATATTCTTCAGGACAAATTCTGACATCATACTACTTTAAAAGACTTGAAGAGAAAGACTTATAGTAATTTTTATTAATCTATAGTGTAATTCCTTCAATGTTGACACTGTTCTACCAAAAGGCCCTGTCATTATTTAATTATCCTACCTTTGCCAGGTACCCATTTATACACCTGGGCCGCTAGAGTAGGTAAACAAATCATGTCCCAGAACCTACGGGATTCGAACTCGCATGACGGGACCTCCGATTGATAGTCGGGAGTAGTAATCACCGTGACACAGTGCCCCCACTTTGATTTGGCGAATCTCGAGGCTTAAAAGATGTTTCGAAAATTCATGGCTTCCATTTTATTACTCAGAATTAGGTCGCGGCACATCACGGGGGAGTGATACATCGTCGAGACGTTTCGGGAAATTTCACAAAATTTGACAGACACTTATAATTTTCCCAAAATGTCGATGTACTATGCCCCCTTTATATGGGTACCATGTATCTCTGGTTGAAGTCATTCATCCTTTAGGTTTCTTTCCTTTTCTTATGCAATTTTATTCATGGTGAATCGGGAATAGATATGACTTCCAAGCTAAAGACTTTGAGTTGCAGATTACTTGCAGGAGAAGCCATACCAAATAACGAGAAACACTGTGGCATTAAAGTATAAAAGAGACAGATCAAAAAGACCTTTTACATATTTATGAACAAATTATTTTGTCTGGTGCGATAATCTGCCTGAAGTTGAATAAACATTGAACAATGTGCGAACGGAAATTGAATTCGACTAAACCCAGATTATTCGACAGGAAATGCAGGGCCCATTAACTCAGGTGAATCCAATTGATAGTCACAAAAATAAAAGAGAGGCCAGATTTGCAGAATAGGAGATTCAAATCTCCCGTCTGTGACTGTTATAGTATCATTTTCATATCTATTGATAATCTTAGCACAATGGAACTCTCTGACGTCATCAATTGGTGGGCGTGAATGAGCTTCACATCAAAGTAATCCAGCACCTGATTTAAAGATGTCAACGCTGTTATAAAATTTATTTCTACGTTTTGTAACATCTCCTTGAGACGAGTGGAAACCAACGCTTCTTACGTTTTTTTTTATATATTTATGTGTGTGTGTGTGTGTGTGTGTGTGTGTGTGTGGTTAAGAGCGTTGTATCCATGGAAACAATCTGTGCATGTGAAATACTGATGTACATGTTGAGCATTGTCATAGATCCGCGGGTAACGTGGAACGTGTGAGGTACAAACAAGATGTGGTGCTGGCGCCTCGAATGGACTCAGTGGAGGCTTCCCTGCCCTATCCTCCACAAGTGGCCGTAATAGCATCCAGGACGACCGGTAAGACTCCGTGGTATTCCTATCCATTTCAGCGCCCGGGGCCCACCGAGCCGGGATGAAAGGAATCGAACTCGTTCGATGGGCGTCTTTTACATAAATATATTTCCAAAAGGAAATGTCAATAATGATTGACGTAAATTGGATTTTGTCAGAGCCTCTCTCCGGAGGAATACGGCGCGTGGAGTGCTCCGTGTAGCTCACGGGAGCACAATGTTTTCGTGTAGTATTGATGTAAACGTATGGAGGACACACCATTCGATGACGTCATTGATACTTCCGAACAAGCATGTTATGTTATTCCACCTTTAACCAGTCACTTTGCTCATTCTTTTCTCTCCCTCTCTCTCTCTCTCTCTCTCTCTCTCTCTCTCTCTCTCTTTGTTACGTTTAATTGTACTTTGATATCCGCTAGGTATACTATATTTTGCTTCCCTGTAAGGATTGAGCGCTGTCGTGTCTACTGAATCACGTACAATTCTGGTTAAATCGCCACACGTGACAAGTTTCGGACATAAAGCGAACTGAAATGTCCTCCCTGCAATAATTGTTTGCGTACAAGCCGTGCTTCCGCTGCCATGAGGCCAAAACAGAAAGAAACATTCAAACCACGAACATAGTGGTTTATACGATCTAGACACGTTTCTGAAATTGTGGCATGGGACGGTGTTAGGTTGTTTTACTATATCACTCTTTCTACTCCATAATGATGCAACAGAGACGTCCTATAAAGACTCAAACGTGTTGTCAGCAAGGGATAAGCAATTTCGCAATCAACAATCCGAACCAAAGTCACGGCGTGTCCACTGATTTTAACTCTCGTACATCGCCCACAGCTGGCAATATATCATGACATGCCTTTGTTTTGTTGTTGTTTATTTTTTCTCGAGCATCTTTATTTCTTCCTCTTGCCTTTCCTTTATTTTTTTTTTGTTGTTCGCATCATATTATTATGTGTAAGTAAGTGTGTGTATAATTAGTTTTATTGTATGGAGTTTCGACTATTGCAATTTTTCATGTGAAGTTGGACCCCTCGGAAGACCAGCACGGTAAATGAAGGCCGAGCTGAGCAGGGCAATCCATCCGTTTTCCTTCAGTAATGTTATATATCCCAGTTGTATTATATCATTGTTATTTTTGTGATTTTATACGGTGAATAGATCAACAAACAAACAATAATTGCTGCCTTATATTCACGTCTTACTGATGACGAGTCCATTCCCTTGAAGACTGAACACACTCTTTGTATTCGGGAACTTTACTGTTTAATAAAGCGGTCTGTTTTCTTTCTCTTTTATTCCGTCATATTTTTCACATTATTGACTGTCTAATTTTACAACGATTAACCTAATATTGTTCTCGGATCCATTTCTATTAAGACTTAACACATTATTTTTTTCATTTGGGAACGCCCTGTTTAACAAGCTATGTAGGATGTCTTTATTCCTTGGTATTTTCAACGCTGTTATGTCATGTTAGTTAAATGAAGCCTTGATATTAGTATTTGTCTGAAAACTATACTTGTTATACATACTTGTTATCACTTGTTTATGTGCATTTTTTGCTTGGTTGTATAAGGGTAAATTAATACTATTTGTACAAGTTTGTGCACGCGTGCTTTTTCCTTTTCAAGTTGCTTTGTATAATGTGGTTTATCAATGTGTATTCATACGAAAACCGACTGTCCAAAAAAAACCAAAACAATATACCATCCTCTACCGCTGATAAGGTCGCTGTTGTGCCAAACACACACACACTCACACGCACACACGCACACACACACACACACACACACACACACACAAACAAACAAACAAACAAACACAAATATTTGATATGACATGGATATTATGTTATGTGATTTTACCGTTATCCCATTAAGTTAAAAAAAAAAAAATCTTTAATCCACAGTGCGGAGGAAGCAAAGTTATTTAGTAAAGGATGCGACTACTCCAAATATTTTAAGTAGACAGCAATGTTCAAGAAAATTAAGATGACATATTATGACTTTCTAAGGGTTTAGATTTTCCAATTTAAAGTGCCGTCGCATTCATCCCTCTATCAATTTCTATTTGAATTTTACAATTTCTTTCAGATATGAATTATAAAGCTGTAGTCTGTGGCCTTCATTGATTACAAAGCAGTCATTGATGTAAGAGAGATTAGATTATATACACCTGACTAGCAGTCATACTGAATACAGCAATAATCTAACAACAATCAAAAATTACAAAATCCTGACTACTATCAAGAGAGAGGTTTGGATTTGTGCGTGGTACATCCCTGGCAGTAATATGCTATCAACAGCAGCAATTGCTTTTGACGAGTAGGATCGCGTATGTTCATTTTTAATGTGCACCCAATGCAGACTGCATTTAGAAATAAGACGATGAAATGATTGCACGACACATAATGATGTGACGTCTGGACAAAGCTTTATGCTGAAGAATATGAAATGCTCGAGTTCTATTTTTTCACCCTTGTAATTACAGACAGACATCTAGTACTAGCACAAGGACAACCTCCAGTACTAGCTGCGAGACATTAACGGAGAGAGAGAGAGAGAGAGAGAGAGAGAGAGAGCGTGACCTTTGGTCACTTCCCGTCGAGTTATCGACGATTTTCTTTGTAATGATGCTGGCGACGGAAATGCATCGCAGCGCGCAAGGTGCCAACTCATGTCAACTCATGAAAATCTTGCGTTTGAATCTTACAACGTAAACAACCTCCACCCCTGCCTCCTCCTCCTCCTCCTCCTCCTCCTCCTCCTCCTCCTCCCTCGGTCCCTCCTCCCCCCCCCCCCCTCCCTCCTCCCAGGGAAACTCGGCACCTGTTTGTATTGAGGCAAAGGAAGCTGATTGGTGTTTACGGGCGCAGATGAGCAAACTCTCAATTCTGTGTATGACTGGCGATTCCCAGTTCAAATATCTGTCTAGCGTCCAAGAACGTGATCTGGTAAGTACTCCGGGAGATTTCGCACCTGATACCCGGAAGCCAAGGTTTGGAAGTAATGTGACTACCAGATGGAAAAGATGTTGACGATTCGCTTTTGATGCCTTTGTCTAAGCTTCTACGTAGTCAGCGCTTCTCTCATTGTTTTTGTTTCTTTTTTTGTTGTTGTTGCTGTGATGGTCCCCCTCCCACAGCGTATAGGTATCAACGATTTGATACTTTGTGAAATGAGCATTCTGTCTCCTCGCAGTAAAATCGCAAAACGAAAAAAATGAACAAAAAAAGAAGAAGATAAGTTCCTTTCTCATCATGTTACATTTTGATTAAAAGTTGAGCAAAGGAAATTGCGTCATCTTTTGGAGACACATTTCTTATATCTCGTGATCCTCCTTATCATCATTTTGCTTTTATGTTTAGACAAACCCAAGGAATAAACCGGAACAGTAAAGTTACAAACAATCTGTTGGCTATCTCTTCAATAAGCGGCAATTTGTTTTTAGATGATAGTTTAAACATCTGGGTGTTTGTTTTTGTTTTGTTTTGTTTTGTTTTATTTTTTGATTTTTGCTCATCTGGTTATCTAGGAAGTAGAATATGCTTTTTGAAACTGTAGGTCTAATATTCCTGGTTCATATTTCTCGCTAGTGCAGCAATACACGAGTCTTGAATTCAACACGTCCCATATGCTTTAATTCTCCGCTTACAAGGCAACATTTAATCCAGTCATGACGCATGAACATTAATCATTTCCTGATCATCGCTATGGCTGAATGACAGCAGTAAAAAAATCTCCACTACCCTGGAAAAAAAAAGTTTATAGAAACAATATGATAATAATGGACACGCGGAAATCGAATTCTCAGGCACCTAAATAACAAAACCTGTATGCTAAAAAATGAAATAAAAACAAAAATGAGTGGAAACCGACTGACGGTCTGAAACATTTCCAGCAAAATGGAAGTCATCCGGGAAATTACAGACAGACCCACGCTGTAAATGAGATGGCCGTGCTTTGTCTTCATTGTCAAGGCGTGTACACAGAAGAACAAAAGCATACGATGTTATACAAATACATACAGGCGAGCGGAGGAGGAAGGGGTAATGACAAAGATGAAGAGATGCTATAATTGCGAGATATATATTTTGTGTGAATAAAGAGTGTGGTGGTTGAGAGAGCTGTAGTAGCAGATGTGTGTGTGTGTGTGTGTGTGTGTGTGTGTGTGTGTGTGTGTGTGCGGTAGGGAGAGGACTGTTCGACGCTGCGCAGTTAATTTCAATATTATGACGAGTTATTTCTTCCTTCCTTCTGTTTTCACATTGATATATGTTTTCAACTCGCGCTGGTATCAGTAGCACGAAGCGAGTTAAAATATACCGTTTTGATAACAAAGTAAATATTTTCGCTTGTACATCAGCCGAGTTGATCTTTCACTAATTCAAATAGAGTAAATCTTAGAGCATATTCTTTCAATGATGTGTGTATTTCCATGTGCAGCCCTTATCAAAGATTGAGTTACGAAAGAAGCATCAGAAACAGTCAAGAGAGATTCTCTGGGTTTTCTTAGTTTTAATATTTTTATCACCTAGCAATTATACGATTGTTTTCTAACTTGAAAAGGCCTTGCATAAGCTATCGTTGGGAGAAGTAAAAAGTAGCTGACATTTGCAATGGTCATATTTCACCCTTGCAAATCGCTGTATATTGAACAGAGATTGATCAAAATAAAATTGGAAACGTAGAATTAGCCGAGTGCAATATTACAGTATTGAATATTACATTTAATGTACAGCAAAGTGTTGTATACTCACCAACGCACACACACACACACCCACACACACACACACACTCATCCACGCACACCCCCACACACACACACACACACACACACACACACGCGTTGTCATGATTATTATCTTATTTCTAAAAAGAGACGAGGAGTCTTACTATTTCTTTCTCTCATGTTCTTTCTCACCATCTCTCATTATCGCTATCTTTTTTCTCTCTTTTTTTTTTCGTTTTTTGCATGCACATGACCATGTATGTTTTGTCGCTTGGATAGTTTCACACTTGTCGTAGTTAAGTAAGTTGATAGTTTGTTAAAATTGTTTATTTATTTCTTTGTGCATTCAATGAGGCTCCAATATTAAGCTCGGCTTACTGGGGATCCTCCTGTTTTTATATGGTTCTTTGATTTTTCCCCCTTTTATTATATTTCTCTTCTCTGTCACAGTGATTTGCTTACCTTTCATGTACAAAATCAGCCATGAATAATGATGAACCATGTGTATATTTTTGAAAGTGATTTCGTTGAGTTCTAGTACCATGCAGAGACAATAAATGAAATGAAATGAAACATTTCTCCTCTTTTCGCTCAATCTCACCTTCCCTTTTTTGCGATATATCCCCCTCCTTCCGACCAAGCATGAAGACAAACAAAATGTGATTTGGAATATAACTTGTTGAACGAGACAGTCAGTCATATTTATTTCGAAATACATTCACAGAGTTTTTGATAACCAAATAGTATAGTGACACATAAATCTTATTACGGACATACAGTATCTCGAATATAATTATATTTCTTTCTGTTCGAATGACATGACATTTGTACTGCAAATACATCGAGAGTTAATGTGTATGTGTATGTATGTGTGTTTGTCTATATGTGACTTTTTCTGTATATGTGCGTGTTCGTGTGTGTGCTTCAACCAATATATGAGCGACATACTACCTGCTTGGTACCCTTGAAAATTTATTTGTGTCCTCACTCCCAACCGGTGTCTTGTTGAATTTATTCATATACATTCAATTTGCAAAGGAGACGAGAGAGTTGAAAAGGTTACACATGTTCGCTAATGTGATGAAGGCGTTGACATAGTAACTCGTATTTACTGATTTATCCATATTACATTACGAATAACCTGTGTTATTGTACTTGGCCTGCGCGGAGGCTTAAAGATTACATCCAGTTTGCGGACTGATTTTATCCAGTGGGACTTCATCATCAACGAAGCGTCGAGCAAAGCCAATGGAAACAGTTCACACAGCCACAATAATCATAACCTCCTCACTTTAATTTCACTTTCATTGACTTAATTCCTCTATGGCAATATAACATAGGCCTAATTACGCACTTCATTTGGATAATATTTGTCCTCATTTAACCTTCCTGAACAGATAGTAACTGTAAACCTCGTTCATTTGAAATAATGAACATGTGGTATTGCGTGCCAGCCGATTCCGCGTTGGTGCTCTTAAGTTATTAGCTTGGCTTTAACGTAGGGAGGATTTACAAAAACCGGCTTAATTAAGTTGACATTGCAAGGTACACCTGAAAACACATATTCAGCGATGATGCTTTTGCACTATCGCGAACGCCAAAAGAAAAAAAAAAGGTTGATAATACAACTACCGATACAGGCGCAGTTTTTAAAAGAATGTCAACGACCGACTCAGGACATTGAGAAAAGGGTTGATTGTTTTCGTGACTGCACGGCAGCTAACGGCGGGCGAATGGAGAAGAGGAGTATCTATTGATTGAATTGACATTTAACAATCCTTGGTGGAGTTTAGGGTGAAATGCGTAAAGAGGTAAATAAAACATTTAAATCACATATACCACAGTTCTACACGTCGAGACGGTAGAACGCACGGCATAGCTTAACCAGCCGCACGCAATGAATGCAATATTTCCACCAAAATAGATGCATCATTATTTGAGAACCTCGTGGAACAATTTGGAAAATCTATTTGAGTTGCAGATGAGCTAAGTAAGAGCGATTACTGTGCCGCCATCGGATATGGAATATCTGTCACAAGCAGTGCTGCCAGCCCTGTTGTTTAAAACACTTATTGAGAAATATCCATTACTGCTAACAGCTTTGATATAATATCAAATCGTCTTGGAAACAGGCTACAAAACAGATCTTTTATTTGCCATATCATCGTTATTGTTATCATTAACATTATCATCATTAGCACTATAGGGTTTTGACTCCGTCATTTCCCCCTGTGACCTGATGTCACTTCGTGTTGGTAGTCGTATTTGGATGAATATTCAACAAAGACACACACATATATATATATATATATATATATATATATATATATATATATATATATGTGTGTGTGTGTGTGTGTGTGTGTGCATGCCGTTGTGTGTACGTATACTATACGCATGTTTCCCACTCCACAGTGGATGAATAAATATCTTTTTGTTGATAACACAAGTTAATTAATAAATGCATAACACAGTCGAGATTTTGCAGATAACACGCTACTAATGTTAAAAAAAAACAGATAATAAATAGTACTATGACCTGTCGGAAATAAATGGAACTCGCATTAATATCTATTATGTCATTAGAGCACACGAGAGTAGAACATGAGACATATTTTCCAGACCTACCCATCTGATGAATTTATTTTCATTGTCATCATTGGTTCCGTCATTAGCTCTTATCTATTAGACATTGAAGCCAATAATGTATAATTGTAGAGTTTGATTGCAAAACGACTTAACTCCATTGTCTTGTCAATTTGAGATATTTGAAATTAAACATGCTGCTGAAAAGCAAAGAAAATTATCATAAACCATGATATATTTTTATACCTTCAATGATGTTGTTTCTTATGGAACAAGTGAGCTACCATTTGAAATGTTTGTTTTGCACTATAACTTGTTTACTAATGATGGACTTACTTTGAAATGTTTCCAAATGGCGCTTAACACGTTTTTTTTTTTTGAATGTTTTTGTGATCAAACTATTAAAGTTATATTGGGAGATATGTGGTAGAGACTCGTCTTTCTTCGTTCCCATGAGGTATATGAAACCATAGAAGAAAGACAGTTATGGTCATTTTAACATTGACTCATTTAATCCTCATCACAGCATCGTTCATTCAGTTTTCGTTACGATATGCTTACATTAACACTGTCATATAATAAAGTTTTTTTGAACAACAACAACAACAACGACAACAAGCCTTGTTTTCGTCATTCCTTCGGGTTTTTGTTTTCCCTTATGTGTCTTTGTGTCAATTGCTAATTTCTTGTAACATGACCCCTGTAATTTCATAAGATGCATAATATGCTGGCCTAAAGTCATTCGTAACCATCAGTTTAAGTGAAAATGACAAGTTTAAGCAGCGTACTTGCAAAATGACAGTGAAAGGGTTACGAATGTGTGACTAGGGTATTTCTTGCGTTTTGCAGCTGCTTAGTTAGTTAGATTGGAAAAATAAACTCGAGGAAATGACGCAGACTGCTCCCGAGATCTGAAAACGAGACACTGATTCATTCAAATGGGTGACATTAGGACGATAAGAATTCCCTGAAGTTCACTTTTCTTTCCCATGTCTTTCATCTCAGTCGTCATCTACGATTCTTCAATACTTTTTTTTCTCCAAAAGTTTGGTTGTGGGTCTCTTCAATCGGCTCTTTTTTATCACAGTACATTAAATTTCATTCTCTGAGTTCTCCTGCTTATACACTGTATATAATTTTCTCTGTTTATTTGATGGAAGTGAAAATAGATTTGAACTCTGAACTTTGCCTTTTGGACGTATTATATACCTCTTTTTGTAGAATCGAATTCGAACAAAATAGCATACTTTTTTTTCTCCAAAAGTTTGGTTGTGGGTCTCTTCAATCGGCTCTTTTTTATCACAGTACATTAAATTTCATTCTCTGAGTTCTCCTGCTTATACACTGTATATAATTTTCTCTGTTTATTTGATGGAAGTGAAAATAGATTTGAACTCTGAACTTGAACTTTGCCTTTTGGACGTATTATATACCTCTTTTTGTAGAATCGAATTCGAACAAATTATAGCATACACAAATGTGATTAAAAAGTAGTCAAGGTAGTGGTAGTTTCCTGCCATCGAAGGCCCTCTAAACATTTCCAAGAGTCAACATGTAACTGATGACTAGACGTTTTGTAAATCATCCATTAGGTCCCAAACTAAGTTTGATGTTGATAATGGAATTCGTGCTTCAGTTCATCCACATTCAAGTGGCATTTTCATTTCTTTTTCTTTTAAATATGTTAATTTCACCTGATCATACATCATGACCATGAAATAAGAATCCATATTTATGACAGAACACATTTTCCAGGCTATGATGACAATAAGCCATAATGATTGGTGTAATCTCTGTTCTACGACAAGAGATCCCGTAAAACTATTGGCTCTCTATTGGGCTTCAGAGGATAAATGGATGAAAAAGTTATACATCAACAACAGAGCAAGTTTGTGACGCCAAAATGCACTCTTTGATAGCTTTACTGTAAATTCGTCAAACCGCTGGATTCAGGCTTTAAAACAGCAAGCAACAGTGTGTTCTGGATGGTCAAAAATTCGGGAGAATATGAAAATTAACGTATACACTCATCACAGGGTATATAGACACATTGGAATTTTGAATAACGAAAGTACAGCATGTTTTGCTGTCTCTGGCCTTGAATATAAGAACAAGAGTGAATGCAGATATGGACAGATATGCGCTCGCGTTGGCTATAACGCTGCAAGATGTGGTTTTGGGATAAGAATTCCGAGAGAAAAAGTGGAACCAGATTGAAGAGCGAAATGAAGAGATAAAAGATACACGTGATAAAGATAAGAAATGCTTTGGACAACGGACATCGCATTTTCGGGCGACGAAGAAAAAAAAACACAGGCTGCGGCAAAATATTTGCATCCAAAAGTGCTCTCTAGACAGAGGTTACGGCAACAGAAGCGGGCAGGAGCAAAGACGCAACACATAGCAATGATGATAACAACGATAATGATAATGACGGTGATTGTAATGGCGACAGTAAAGACAGGGGGAATGTTAGAGACAAAATCTATGATAGAGTTAATGGCAGTGAGAAAGCTGAAGATGATGATGGTGACGGACATGAAACGATGATAGTCATGGAAGAATTCACTTAAAGGGGAAGGCTAGTAACTGATCAGTGGGGATCAGTGGAAATGCTGGGAGATGATTGTTCCAATCCTTATGGGATTCATTCAAGAGTTCATTGTATATCTATTGTTGTGTGAAAATGATTTGCTTCAGAATGGTCTCATATTCAAGTAATGTGCAGTTTAATGCTTCTAGGTTAGCGTCCCTGGTTCTAGGTTAGCGTCCCTGGTCAGTGACGGAGCATTAATCTGCACATTACTTGAATATGAGACCGTTCTTAAGCAAACCATTTTCACACAACAATAGATATACAGTGAACTCTTGAATGAATCCCATAAGGATTGGAACAATCATCTTCCAGCATTTCCACTGATTCCCACTGATCAGGTACTAGCCTTCCCCTTTAAATGAGACTTCTTGCAGACTGTACAGGAGGGCATCTTAGACAACTACTGGGGTTGACTTTTTAATAGCGATTATGAAGTAGTAAGACTTTCTTTTCTCTTCTTACATGAATTGATACCATTGACCCATAATGAAATTCCCATATTTTAAGGGTGCTCAGGATTCTATGAATCTCTATTTTTATAAAACTATTAATGATTATGGTGATGGCATAGAATATGGTGATGGCATACGGATAATAGTGATGGCATAGGATAAACGTTATGGACAACGGTGACTGAATGGTTTATTATGGTGACAGTTGTACTAATGATGAATGCTACTCCCAGACTCCTGGCTTTATACCATTTTAGTACATTCCTATTGACAAATTGTTTGCGGTTCTCTTTTCACACAACCATCGTTTGTCTATTCGTCTGCATATCTGTTTTTATGGCTGTTCTAGAGATTTGAAAAAGAAGAAATATAAATTGATATTACTTTAGCTCCATCATGTATCTGTTGGGGTATATCGATTGTCACTAAAAGACATTCCTCCGTACATTGGTAAACACTTGTCGCTAGATAAGTGAAAAGTGACTGTGTTTTATATCATATAAAAACAGAACGTGGTAAGTCAGCCCTTTTTGTCAACCCGGAAGTACGTTGACAAAAAAGGGTATATTCTGCATTCCATTTTGCTGTTCACAATGGAGAGAGAAAGGTGATGCATTATGTTACGAGATTTTCGTGGAAAAAACAAGAAGAAAAGGAAACTGAAAAAAAAAACGGATTCCTGCAAAATCTACTCAAGATAAAAGAGTGTGTTACACGTATCTCTAGGGGGGTTTTCTCCCTCTTAGTCTCCTTCTCTCTCCCTCTCTTGCACCGCCTACGATTAATGTCGCCGGAGCGTGTCAAAGTGAAAGTATGTCCTTTTTAAGCTCTAAAATTGACGCTATAACTCAGTCTGGCCGGATCTAACAGGATTTCGTCGTCCCGCTTTATCTCAAATGAACATTCCTCTTCCGCGAGCGGGGGTCCGTGGATGCCGTGGCCCATGCCTGTCTCCATGGATGCAGTTGCCATGGAGATATCCACCTCTTCGCTCTGCCCATCCGCCTCCTTCTCATTACTGGCGTCCGCTGGGTTCATATCTTCAGCTGACGAGCGTCGCACCAGCTCGCCGTAAGATGGCGCTGTTGAACGAGAGGATTTGCAGAGGTCATCCTCCGCCGTGAGGTAATCGGAATCGATGGCGAGCATTTCGTCGAGCCGCTTGAAGATGGTGGTGAACGTAGGTCGCTCTGCTGGGTTGGCATGCCAACAAGCTCGCATGACTTCGTAGCTGTGGGAATCCATTTATGGAGCAATTAGGCGTATTCATCCCTCATCTTTCTTGGCAATAAAACATTGAAGTCATACAACATACAACTCACGGTCGCTTCATATTGCATAGTTATCTCTTAGTAGTAGTAGTAATATATATATATATATATATATATATATATATATATATATACTTCATACGCGTACTAAGGTATAAAGATACTAAGCCCCACCCCCCCCCCCTTCCCCCCCCCCCCCCAAAAAAAAAGAGTCAGTGAAAAGATGTCATTCAGTAACAGGCAATATTCATGATAATGATCATATCGGAATAGATCGATTTCTTTTGAGGTTATCCCGGATCTTCTGCCATTGACAATACAGGTTGCATGATGTCGAAGAAGAAGAAGAAGTAAAAACAAGCTGAAAAAACAAGCAAACGAAATGTACGTATCCATGGGGACAGACTGATAATAGCTTTGAAAGACTGCAACTTGAGATCTCCGAGCATTTTAACAACATTATTGATGCTATGGGGGCCAAGATTCCAGCGGAACCCCCCCCCCCCCCACGTCTGTACCCGAACTGTCAAGCTCACGTCTGACTGTCCTGCATACTAGGTACTTGCAAGGACTGAACAGCAGATGTTACGTCTTATACCTCTAATCAACTGACATTGCTAAAAGATACAACGTTGGATAGCTTTGCAAAACCGCAATTCAGGTTTTTGATCAAGAACTTATGATTATAATATGTTGTGGACCTTTTTCCCTTTTTATTTGCTTTATCATGACATGAACAAAATAACAATCACACTAAAATTAGACACAATTTATACGGTAGTACACCAGAAGCGCAACACACAGACACACACACTATACGTGCAATGCACATTATGTAGGTGCGTGTGCATGTGTATGCGTGTGTTCGTGTCTGTGTGTGTCTATGCAATATGTTTATACTAAGGCGAGACAAGCACATGTTATATCTGCACTAAATTATAATTCATAAAAAGGGGGAAAAATATGGGCCAATTTTTTCTCATCTATTTTGATGATATCATGCTGGTTGCGAAACAACCAAAAATCACCAAATATTGATTGGAAGACAAGACTAAAATTCTATCACCAACGGTAAAAAAAAAAAAATGACTACGTTTCATCATTTTTGTGACTGAAACATCATCTGGCAACGGTGACAGAAAATTAATGTTGCTAGTGAGGAAACCCTGGAAAATACCACCGGTAATTTATACACAGCGCCTGAAAGAGCGCGAAACATGGAGTAGAGGTAGAAATGGCAGCATTGGATTTGCAGAATGTCACAAGCGAACATTGTTGCGGGGAAATCGAAAGAATGTGTGCCACTTTTGTTGTTCTGTCATATCATCTGGCCGCGATGAAAGAAAAAAAAGTGGGGGAAACTTACATCTGGTCTGGGCAATGATCGGGTTTTTCCATCCGATACCCCTCCTGTGTCCTGTGCACCACCTCTCGTCCGTCCATGCCCGAGTAAGGAATGCCGCCCAGTGTGTAGATTTCATACAACACGATCCCAAACGACCAGCTGCAGGAAGGAAAGAGCGGGAAACGCGCACATTGGTGAAATGAAATCACGTGATGAGGCATTGGCCTCGTTCCTCAAGATTCTACCAAGAGAGGTGCAATTCATCACCACTCACAGAATGTAACAGATGCGGAAGATTTTAGTGATGCGCAAACCCCCTTCAAATTTAATAAAATAATGAGTGAAATGTAGGTTGATCATCTATTACTGGCGCCTGTAATTGATTCAATATAAGTACCAACTAAAGTGCGCAAATATTTGGTGAAGGGCCATTTCGCATCCCCTAGATGGTTGAGAATGATTTTCACTGACCTATTACAGTGTATGACGCAGTTTTAGCAGTTTCAGGCTTGACGATTTTTCCATGACAGATTTGAAAAATTGGAAAGCTTCAAAGAGATCTCTATAATTGGGGGATTTCCCATGGATTTTCTGCATTGTTGTTGTTGTTGTTGTTTTTCTATAGTTAAAGAGATGAGGTGAACTCACACATCACTTTGGATGGTGCACTGTCCAATGGTGTTCGTCTCCAGGCTAACCCACTTCACGGGTCGCTTCCTGTCTGGCGCCAGTCGCTTGTATCCGCTCTGATAAATGTCGTCTGCCAAGCCAAAGTCCGATATCTTTACCTCCAGCCCCTCACCTACCAGCACGTTACGCGCCGCCAGGTCTCCGTGATAGTAGCGCGCCTTGAAGATGTACTCCTGCAGTCGCCAACAAAAACATAGAGAGTTAATAGTGAAAGATCAGGTTTCAGCACCAAATCCGCCCGCATCCACCCCTTGGGTATATAAACCAGCTATTAGGATGATGGAGAACATCCTATTCTGGGAGACAACATCGAAAGATGAAACGATTCTAAAGGATGGTGGTACGAGCTTCCGAGAGATGGTTCTTCGTTTTTATCATCATTTTTTGTCACATATCAAGCATGCGGTAAACCAACGTAGGACCAAAATTCATACCAATAGAAGGATTGAATTTCTCTTAAAAATCTGCCCACTCTAAATCATCATCGTAGCTTTGAGCAACTTGATGTCCAAAAGTAGAAGTAATGGCATTTTGGGGAGAAGAAAGAAGAGCAAGCTCGGGGTTGACATCCTGCAAAATATCAAGCTTCATCATCCTTTTTAAAACATTTCAGTAACAAAAGTTTTGGAGTGGTCAAACATGACAAAGTTGAGACGATGACAAAGTTACAACTATTTTATTCTTCATTTCCTCAAGTTATTCATCTTTCCACCATTATAAGGATCTAACAGAAGTGTTTGGGGGCGGGATGTGATGATCTCATAGCATGGAATTAGATAAGTAAAGAATGCAGCACTTGGAAGAGGAAAACTTCTGACATATAGACAATCATAAGATTTAAATCATTAAGTTGCCATTCATCTTTTTTTTTAAAAGGGAGGGGCAATGATTACCAACAAGATATCAGGCCTGCATTCTAAAGAAGAACACCTCAGAAGACTCCTGGTCACGGCTGGCATTATTCATTGCATTTGTTATTAACATCGCTCGGATAATGGAGGGGGAAAAGGAGAAAAAATGCTTACCCGAAAACGTTTCCACAAATTACTTTCATGATGTTTGATTTCTATTGAATTACCATGTCATCAGATTCTTGAATCATCAAGCCTCAAATGAAGCTGAATGCAGCTGGCAAAAAAACAATCATGTAACCGTCATAATACGAAACATATTCCCTCGATTCCTCAGTTTAACATTTTTTGATATCATTTGATGGAAATGACTGAAAGGAATATGTCGCTAAAGTAATTTGAGGAGGAGTCTCTTGTGCTAACTTGATTGCGCTCTGCCATTTTGATCATATTTGATCGGAACACAAGAAATTGTTACCCTGAAAGACGAACGTTCTATGTTTAGAAAAAAATATGTAGCCAGAGTATGCAACTCCACTATGGTTTCTCGCCTGAATAAATTGTATCTCTTATTATCTTTCTCCTTCACTATTTCTTCCCGCTTTCCCTTCATCACATCGTCATTTTAAATCGCTTGAAATAAAAGCTCATAACTTCAGTCTTCCCCTTCTTCAAAGACATTCTTTACACATACATTTTATTGCGCTCCCTGACGACGAATGTGACGACAACTTTTATTTTCTTTTTTTTTTTCGCATGTGCGTCTGTAATTGTAACATATACATGTGTGGTTACCTCTGTGCGTGCATATCTCTGTCTGAACGTATGTATTTATGTATGTGTGTGTAGGCGATTAGATGGCTGGATAGATGGTTGTCGTTGTTTTTTGTCTTTGTGTATTACATGAATGTCAGAGTGAGTGAGTGTACTGAAATAAAAGTATGTTATACCAAGCAAAATTGCAAGTCACCTTAGTTTAATACTCGTTTCAAAGACATACATGATAATAATATTCCCACTTTCATGTAGGCCTTCCCAAAAGGGTAGTGAATAATGCATAAAGCCGTATCATTATATATATATGTATATATATGATATAAATGCGTCTTCGTATGCCTACGTAATACTGTTGAATTCAGCTAGAAAAGTCTATCTATACGACGACAGTTTTAATCTAAATGTGAAATCGCTTGGAGGGATGAGCTAAACTTAGACCTAAGTGAACACCTCTTCTTGGTTTTATGTCGCGTCACCCGCCTCCTGGCCTCGACCCAGGAAACTGTCTGATGTTTGACATTTTCAAGTACGTTATAGGAAATTACAGCTACATCACAAGGGGCTGCGTCAGTAATGAATATGCCGAATGTAACAAAATTTATTACATCTGCGCTCTAAGAGAGTATCGGAGAGAGAGCGAGAGATTTCCAGTAGCAAGCACGTATGTTCATTGCACATTACACGTGTGGGGGAGAGAATGATGCACAACCGCTCATACATACAACACACACACACAAACACACACTCACACGCAAGCACACGCACGCACACTATTTTTGGTTTCTTTAATGTTGCTTTTAACTTGAGCATGATATACAGTGTGCTGTCGGCGCTTCTTGATCAACATAATAACTGTGACCACAAATGTAGCACCACGGCTACCACATCTTCTTTCTTTTGTTTCTGAAGAGTGTGTTAAACAAAATGCACTCTGCATAATAATAGAACAACATCTCAAGTTCTCGTGGCGCACATGCAGGGAACGCTGAATAGTGGGGTTGGGGCTGCATCACCCCCCCCCCCCACACACACACACACACACACAAACACACACACAAACACACACACACACACACACACACACACACACACACACACACACACACACACACAATTTTGACTCTTAACAAAAAGAGAAGAACAAGACATAATCAAAATAGCAAAATCACAACGGAGTCCATGACTGTTGGAGGGATACGTCAGATCTTCCCCACAAAGCATGGGGAGGGGGCCTGACGTTTGATACCTTAGAACATGTCTAGCCGTTTTACAGACATACATGGACAGAAAGGCGTTTTAAATTCTCAAGTCTCAAAAAAAAAAAAAAAAAAACTTAGAGTGGTCTGTGAACGAGGAGGATTAATTATTAGCCTTTTGAGATTTTTGTTACCAACATGCAGGATTCAATTTCAATTTCAATTTCAATTTTATTTCCATTTCCATTGAATAAACAGAAAAAATATATACAATACATTTACAGAACAAATTTATAACAATTTCAGAGAAAACGTACAAGTGGTCACGAGTAACAACAGAATTTCGTTTCTAAGGTATATACCTAATACAAAGATTAGAATGGAAATGGAGGGTCCCACTTAAAAAGCAAAGCTTGTATGGTATGGGACCCTCAAAAAATACGTACACAAAGTCAAAGAAACCAATGTCAACTGACATGAAATTAACTTACGAAGGGGAAAAAAGGAAGAAGAAAAAAAAATATATAGATTTTACAGTCACGCGATTTATGAATTACGTGTTCTCCCTTTAATAATCGTATCCTCTAGAGAACTCTCGGGGATCGTAAAAGTATCCATTTACCACGCCTACACAAGCACCTGAGGAGGCAGGGCTGTAATTTTACAGCTGCCGCTTCCACACAGTCAACACATTACCTGATAATGCCGGATCATTTCGACTGTGTGCAGAATCTGTCCCGGGGGACGTTTTTTGAATTAGGCATCTTATCTACCTTTCACGCTCTTTATTGGCACATTAATCGTGCAAGCAAGTCCGTAAAAGTGCACACTTGGCGATCAAATCAAGCCGTGTTTTTGCAGGAGAGTGCCAAACGAGAAAGTTCGGCCTGATATCAACAGTTGGCGCGTAGAATCCACGCTGTAGCGACAAGACTGTACGACGTGCACAAGTCGTGGTGAACGTGTCGGCTTGACGAATTGATATTTACTCATCGCCTTCAAGATCATCCCACGCGTTTGTTAGGCACTAGATTTCCCGGCTCTGAAATATCATTCCCTCTACCACAGAGATATAATACATCCTCCGCCCCACTCCCTCAGGTGGTCATCTGTACCGAATGCGCGTGCCCGATTTTTCGAGAAAAGGAGTTCAATTTAGGGGCTCAATTCCCGAAAAATCGTTGAAATAGAGGGTCTTTTAGAATTTTCCGTACATATCTATTATTAGGGATATAGTTTTAAATCTTTCCGCCACAATCCGGAAGTATAGGATCCAGAAAAGGTTAGTTTCAGAGGGGTCATCCCCCTAGACCGACACCCACGAGTCATACAGCCTACGAATTCGACATTGAAAACAGGTCCATGAGTCATACAGCTCACGAGTCATACAGCCCATGAGTTCAACACTAGGCTAATAAAGCCCATGAGTTCGACAGATACAACACGGGGCGTAATGTGTCGGTCTCGTGGGCCTTGCTAGCTTAGTGTCGAACTAATGGGCTGTATGACTCGTGAGCTGTATAACTCATGGGCTGTATGACTTGTGAGTTGTATGACTCGTGGGCTGTATGACTCGTGGGTGTCGGTTTCGTGATGTACACCCGTTTCAAACCTCCGGGAAAAAAAAAAACCGAAATAGGGGTATTGCGGCTTCTTGCTGCTTGACCGGATTCTCCTGAATGTGCTTTACTGTGCATGTTTTGCTGCAAAACATGATTGGCGCTGGCCCTCTTTTTGCAAGGATGTAGATCTTCTCTGGTATATTCAGTATGAGAAAGTTCCCATAAATATGTTCTTATCAATACACCCTTTGCCTTGTAACTAAAATGAACTCCTTTATTTAGCATGTTTAGGGGGTAGTTTGCTATATAGCTTATCTTCCAAAAACCACTGAAAGGGGGTAATTTTGATGGCTTCCCTTCCAAAAGCCCGTGGTAGGGGGTCACAATCCTACCCCTTCTCCATCCTCGAAGGGGTTATCTGTAAGAATCTGGAACAACCATATGAATAATAATGTATTAATGGTTGACGGCCTGAGGGAGATGCATCCTGACTCTGAAATGAGGTGGTTTTCTTCATTTTTGGAATCGGTATATATATCATGTTTGGTCATATACCAGTTTTTCAATCTGCAAGCGTTAAATCACTGAAAAAAGACAAAACTTTCCATTGAATTTTTTTTCTTTTTCGCAGCGTGCTTTTAGCATGTCCAATCATTTTGATATTTTTTTTTAATGAATTGAGATCATTAAGGCAAATCGATGTTGGCATGAAAAATAAACATAATTTCGTTGCTCCGTCTATAACGTCTATATAGCCCCCACACTACACACACACACACACACACACACACACACACACTCAAAACTATCACCTTCGCCGTCAACAAGATATATACGTACAGGAACCATATACTGTATATATATATATATATATATATATATATATATATATATATATATTTATTTATTTATTTATTTATTTATTTATAATTGCTTCAAGAAGTGTGTGGTATTTTAAATGGAAAGCAGCTGCTCTCATTTAATCGCCATGCTTTGAGAAACTGCTCCAAAAATAACGTTAACTCAGAATCTCAAACACTCCTAATTCCGGTCAAATGCGTTGCAAAAAGACGTTATTCTCTTTAACATGTTCTGTGCGAATGAACTTAATAGTCATTATTATCATTGTTTCGTCTAATATCATTCCTCGCAACCTTCTCCGGCTTTCTCGGGTTCTGCGTTCAAAAAAAGTTTTTATCCATTTGATTCATTTACATTAGTGGAAAAGGTGGAAATATAATCTTTTTATTGCAAAGGATGGGTCAGCAAAGAGTCAAATCCCATGCACGTTTAAAATGCAAACTCATCGTTTTGAGACAAGTGGGCGACAATAAATGAGGGAGAGAGGGAACGGAGGCAAAAAAAAAGTCTTCTTCTTTTTCTTCTACTTCTTCTTCTCTCACTCGCCGAAGTTTGTGTGAACAGACGTGTGAAAGATAATGTTACTGTGGTAATTCGGGAAAAAATCGATTTAGCGGTCGTGCAAAGGCGTTGACCGCTTCCGGAAGTGCACGGTCGTTTGCTACAACAATGCAGTGCTTGCATAATGGTTAGAAGACGCGCTCTCCACACAAGTCATTCTCTATATAAATCAGTCACTCTACTAGTCTGGTCTCCAGACCCTTTGCAAACTGTAGTCCCTTCCATAAAATGCGCCCCTCAATGCCCTTCGATGTCGTCTTTGCCGAACGTCTGCAGGACCATACAGCTCAATGACGCTACTTCTTTGGTCGTTAGAGGGCGTCGATATTCGGGGGAGACAAAAAATAGTATAGGCAGATGGTCTAGAAGGGAGACTAGCATTCGACGCAAGGCGGAATCAAAGACGGCTGACGACAACAGATTATACGAGGAAACAACCTCTGCAATAAAGTATTTATCTTGACTCCAGGACCTATAGCGAACTAAATCAGCCATGATATTCCTGTTACTTAACACTTGATTGATGTAGAAGCTCAGTTTTGCACGGCTGCCGATTCAAAAAGAATGGACGTTATGGCAGTAACAATATCAGAAAATATCTATGCAACGGCATAAAATCAAGCGTCTCCTTGTTCTTACTACATAAACCGATTTGACGCAGAATTTTTTTTTTTTCAAAATACGATATGTAGACATGGAAACAAAGTGACATGCGCATATACAAAATAAAGCCTATTGCGCACATGAGTGTATAGTTAGTAATCGGCTTTTTTGTTTAGCATGGCGTTTCCACTCTATATAGATGTGACTTCATGTCAAGAAACGTATACGTAAACTGAGAGTCGAAGAGTCAAAATTGAGGACCACTAGCTCTAAACATTAAATTATAACATGCAAAGAGATTATGGTAATTATTTGCTTGTTTATGTGTATGTAGCTTCATGTAGTCTAACCGTCTACTCCAAAAAATCCTAACCTTTGACCTCTTGTTGGCGCCCAAAATCTACTACTCCGTGAAATATCTCTTACACTACCTGTAAAATAGAATCACCCCAAAATATATCCATAGCTATATTCATCTTATGTGTATGTGTGTGTGTGTGTGTGAGAGAGAGAAATCAGACAGACGGACAGAAAGGAAGAGCTGGGAAAAAAAAAAACAATTTTGACAGAGAAAATCATCTATCGCGAGGAAGTCGCATTCGTATAGAGAAATCCGATATATGCTCACTACCTTTTTCTGTGTACTCCATAATTTCTGTATGTCTTTTGCTTGTCTTTGCTTGCAATTTCCACTGTCTGTTGTTCATATTGTAAGATATAAAGAAAATCCTCTCATATCTCAACACCCGACAAAGCGGGGCGTCTTTCCCCCATCTCTTTTATCGCAATAATATTGCATGCTGTTGCTGCTGCTGCTGCTATTTTCTCTTTATATAATGTTTATATAAAGTGCCAGAACGCTTTTGAAGAAACCAAATATGTATTTTCACTAATGTTTGAATTGCAGTCAACCATGGGGTAGAAACATGAGATGTGAGTGGAGTTTGCCACTATTCGCTTCTCAAAATTAGATATGCTTAATCAGCCGGTATACGAGAAATCGTATACAAGGTAAAATAGTCACATTACATTGCCAATAATTACTTTTCATCTATCACTGCTGGGAATTTGATTGAAAGACGAGAACACTTTTGTATGAATACCCAACTATGAGGCATGTTTTGCTTTGTCAACTTCCAGTACTGCCTGTATCATAGCTTGTAAAAAAAATCAAATCAAAAGTCATATTCATGGAAGCGTTTTAATCTTATTATGTCTTGAGTACACTAAATAAGGAAGCGTTGGGGTTATCATGTCGCATTGGAAGGTATTTCAGTGCTCTTTTAATTTCTTTGTATATTCAGTTAAGATTTACTGATAACCACTGTCCTCACATGTCAAAAGTTCCTCTTCACATTTTCTCCTTTCCTTTGTGTCATTGAACGAAGATTCTAGGGCTTAAAGGGGATGGCTAGTATCTGATCATTGGGAATCAGTGGGAATGCCGGGGGATGATTGTTCCAATTCTTGTGGGATTCATTTAAGAGTACATTATATATCTATTGTTGTGTGCAAATCATTTGCTTCAGAATGGTCTCATATTCAAGTAATGTGCAGTTTAAAGGGACTGTACACTAGGCCTACTGTTGAGGTGGGGGTTCATGTTTTGAACATTCCTAAATGAGATAATGAGAAATATGAAATAGCATGTAATTTTAAGTATTCAACGTTTATTTGATGAAAATTAGTTTTCAAATGGCTGAGATATCCAAAAAAGTGATAATGATAATAAAAGGCGTCAGGCCACGCCTTTTATTAGGATCTCTTTGTTTCACCTTGTTTTTTGATATCTCAGCCATTTCAAAACTGATTTTCATCAAATAAACTGTTGATACCCCTTAGAATTGCATGCTCTTTACATCTCATGGAGTGGTTTCTGAATATCTCGCAAAACGTTAAAAAGCTAAATCCTCACCTCGACCAGAACTGTACACACCCTTTAATGGTTCCAGGCTAGCATGCCTGTACAGTGACGGGGCATTAAACTGCACATTACTTGAATATGAGACCGTTCTGAAGCAAATAATTTTCACACAACAATAGATACATAATATACTCTTCAATGAATTCCACAAGAATTGGAACAATCATCAACCAGCATTCCCACTGATTCCCACTGATCAGTTACTAGCCATCCCCTTTAACTTCGATCTAAAATCGAAGTATAGGCATGATATCACAAGTCATTTAAACTACATGCAATAGACATTCTAACCCTCAACGAAGAGATGCGAATTAGAGCTATGAGTGAAATACAATGTGACTACCCACTTTAAAGAGCAATGTTATGAAGCATATTGCTGCCATTATAGCAACCTCTTAAAAGGGGGCGTGTCATCTTTGCAATCATATAATTATATGGTAAATTCAGAAAGGTCAGATTGGATGCTTGAGAAACGTGTTACGATGCAGAATTTGACTGTAGATAATTATATGAGGCTAAAAGATGCCTAACTAGGTTAAAAATGTATTGAACCTTATGAAGGTTCGTTGGTATGAACTTTTACAATATTTTACAGGCATTAATTGCCAAGTGATCCACATAAATTCATTGAAGAAGTTTAGTATACCCCTCCCCTCCGAGCAGAAGATCTAGTCTTTGTACAAAACGTTTTAACGCATAATAACATACATTATAATAATCATGTTTTTATGGAAACGTCTGCACTTTCAATCACAGTCGATTTATAAGGAAGAGAGCTTTTCTCCGAGGAAGATGTGAGTTTATATAAAACATCACGCCAGAAATACCACGTGGAAGATCACTTATACCGTTACTCCTTAATCACGCAGAATCGTGCCATTATGAGACGCATAAAAAACATAATGATATCAATTCTTTTCAGCTCGGACGAATATAATCATACAAAAGGAATCTCTTCATCAAAGGGAGACGTGAAGCTATAGAGAGATTCTGTATAGTTACCATTCCTCTTGCTATTTGGCGAGCTATCTGTAGTTGGTTAGCTGACGTGAGGTCGAACGTGTTATCTTGTTGTCGGTACTTGTCCTGCGCGGGGAGAGATATATAAGGGAATTAAGATTAGTGGTTAAAGACGATTTAATGCCTAAATTAAAGGAAATATTACGTCAGTCAAGGAGAGTTTAAATTGTTAATATATATAAAATATATTCAATATATGAAAATATGCATATATTCCTGAGAATTTAAATATGTCAGTGGTTAAAAGAGAACCTCCACAGGTGAGACGGTTATTCTAAAATGTTTTCTACCTTTGACAATAGAGGGCGTTGTAAATAAGGATGAAACAAAGTACCAGTCGGGAACGAGACTTGGGGGAACCCAATATCAAAATTACGGAGCACCAACAGCACATTTCAAGTGGCATTCTAGATCCATTCTTTTCATTGGGTCTCTTTGAAATTTCGTCCGATGTGAATTTTTTTAGGATTTCTAATGAATTTAGGATTTCTAATGAACGCTATAGTATTTCGAGACCAGGGCTAGGGACTTGGGCTTTTACTCTTTTGGTGTTGATCTTAAGAGTCATCAGCATTTCAGACGAAAAATGACTGTACTGGGTGCAATGTGGATCTGAAGAAGGAGATAAACTTCGGGATCTCACCTCTCGGCACTTCCAAAGGAAGTGTAAGAGGTCGCCGTACTTCATGTACTCGGTGATGAGATAGTAAGGCTCCTCTGTTGTGCAACAACCAAGAATCGGTAGGATGTTTGGATGGGGGCCCAGGTCGATCATCAACCGTATCTCATTCAGAAAGTCCTCTTTCATAGCGGACGTGGCGTTAACTGCATAACATGATGAACAGAGTAACAGGTGGTGGTCATTGGATGGTGTAGCAAGAAGGGAGTGATGCTCGTTATTCCGAAGTTTCGTTAATCCAAAAATGAAAGAAGGTTCGTTATTCCGAAGGTTCGTTAATCCAAACAGGAAACAAGGTTTGTGATTCTCAATTTGCTATTCTCAATGCTCGTTAATCCGAAAATGAAAATAAGGTTTGTTGGTCTGAAAATGAAAGAAAGTGTCTAATAACGAATCGTTAAATTGCAAACCTTACTTCATTTTCGCAATAAAAAACCTTCGGAATAAGATACTATAACTGCAAGGAGAACATATTTGGGGAGGATTTCACAGAGGTGAACTCCACGAAATGTTTGTCAACAGTTTTATCCACAGAAATGGTTGCGTCACCAGCAAATTGTAAAATGTTCATTTCTACTATCCCAATGTTTCAAATCTCTTTATCTAAGGGCTAATCTATAGAAATCACTTTGCCTTTTGCTGTCCTGCAGTCTTCATTTGGCAGATCAAATTTCTCCTTAGACTGTGTCCATGTTCAACGACCCTTGCCACATTATGTTAACAACATTAAACTTGTCGCCAAACAGGGTGTCTCGTTGAATGTTATTGTACTATGTTCACATCGCTTCCCGCTCTCCTCAATGACGGAATTTCGTCGAAGGTCATTTTTCTCTGTTGTAATGCAATCATTTCAAGCGTCTATTAAAGTGGAACTTGTCAAAACGGTAATGAAAATACAGCCTGTCCCAACGAAATAACTAAATGAAAACAAGAAATGCACGTGAGAGGGACAGGAAATCAATAGATCCGGCTCTGGCAGGCATTAACCATGTCACGGAGACCAGACGGGAGAGAAAGAAAACGTATTTACCCACCTCTCAGACTCTTGGCGGCCACGGAAACGTACTCCTTGAGACCGCTGATCCCAAAGGCGAAGGCTTTGTACACGATGCCGAATTGCCCGGCGCCCAGCTCCTTCTCTATCTTCAGCAAGGAGCGATCAAACTCCTTTCCCTGGAATGCAGGGTCCTTTGGCTGGTACTCTGTTATCCCAATTTTTCATCGCGTGACATGGCATTGGGACGAGAACAAACATTCATTTATGCGGTTGGTTGCTTGGTTGGTTGTAATTAAGTTTGGTGGTCTTAAGCCTATTGTAACTATTACGCTTCGTCATTATTGAAAAGATTTGATCTTGGTGTAATACATTGTATATTTTAACGGGAAAGAGAATCTCCGTCAAAAACTTTAACGTTTCTATGAACACTTTACCTTCTGTATATATCATTAAAATCTTCAATTGTTAATTTCTTTTTTTTTCCTCATCAGCATCAAAACGTGACACCGCATCTCGATAGTGTAGACAACATTATGTTATGTTTAAGAAAGCAGCAAAGAGTGCCATAAGAATTAAGATGTTCTATTGATTGTGTTATTAGCAACAACGAGTCATAAAACAAGGATAAGCCACAAAAGTCTAAAGAGATATATATGACCAGAACATTTCATCAGGCGAACACTTGTTGCTCATTTTGATACAAAAATTGATTAAAATGCATATTTCACGGAATCTCAGGAACTGTCAGTGTAGGCTGAAATATATCCTTTGCCATCCTTGGTATACAGAAAATCGGTACAGAAATATGTATGATATGAAAAGTTTTGTCGCAAAACGGGTTAAGTACAATTCTTTATAAACACTGAAATCAAGTTCATCATCAGAAAGTGTAAAATAAAACCTCTTCATTGATACCTTGCTTGTTGCACAATCGGGATTGTTCTTGATGAAAATTATTCCATATTTTCTTTCCATTTTTTTAGCAGTTTTAATCGCATATATCTCGACTTGACGAAAATGGAGTTAAATCTTTTTACCATTAAGCTTTTTAATATAATATTCATTTCGTGGTCAGTGGGGACACGCTATATCCCAGAGTGGCAATATTTTCTACATATTTTCTTTTTTTTTTTCTTTTTTTCTTTTAGCAGTTTTAATCGCATTCATGTCAACTGGACAAAAATGGAGTTAAATCTTTTTGCCATTAAGCTTTTTAATATAATATTCATTTCGTGTTCAGTGGGGACACGCTATAGCCCGGAGTGGCGGTATTTTCTACTTTTATGTTCTGGGATGGTCTACGACCCCGCACTAGATATTCCGGCAAAGAGCACACCGGAGAACGTATATCCCAGAATAATCCTTAGTTTGATGGATCATCCCATCCCCCACCTACCCCCCCCCCTTCCCCCCATCACCGTTCCCACCACACCAAACACTTTTCAACATACAAGCACACAGCTATTATGACAAGTTTAATACTAAGTTGGAGAGCCCCGGATTGTAACATGAGCCCTCTGCGTTGACGGGGATGTTTTCTACGTTCACGTTTGGGAATACTCTACGACCCCGCACTCGATATTTCGCCATAGATCACACCTGAAAACGTATATCCCAGTTTGATGGATCGTCCCATCCCCCCCCCCCCCCCTCTCCATCCCTCTTCCCATCACACCACACACTTTTCCACATACACGCACACATTTCATTATTACGAGTTCAATACTGTTGAAGAGCCGGATTGTAACATACGCCATCTACGTTGACGGGAAGTCGCTAATAATGACCTCCCCCCACCCTCCTTTTAAAGCATAGCCACTAATCTTTAGCTGCACTAAACACAGGAGTCTTGTAGGTAGTCTGTGGGTAGGGAGCGTGTCACAGATTACTGTGTCAATGTCAGTTATTCCAATCGATAATAAAAACAAGGAAGTTTACCTTGCAAGTATTGGTTTCTGTAGTCAATGCTACCAAAACAGTAGGGAGACCTCTACGAGCACATCAAGCAAGCTCGAAATATCGAGCTTGACTGAAAAGATTGTTTCAAGAGATTTTTCTTTTATTGCTCTGCATAACAGCTTCCTTAAAAATATCTTAATGCTATTCTTGGAGGCTTGTAAGTGTTCTCCATTTTCTCTTATATGAGGTGCTACCAAAGGCACCAAGTTTTGATTACTGCGATACAATTTGGAATATTCAGATAAATCCTAGTGTAATTCGAGTAATTTCTTTTAGGTGGTAGTGGTTTCATTTGCGTTTGCTTCCGATCGAGTCCCTGGGCCCTGTTTCATTCAAATTTTTCAAATTCAAGTTTATTTCGTTTGTCGACAATAAAAAAATAACATAACATACATCACTCTTTCTTCAGTGATAAAAATCGTATCCAAAAAACAAACAAACAAACAAACAAAGTGAGTTTAACAGAGTAAAACAGTACTTGTATACTTGCAGTAAAGATATATTACAATGCCTGAAGTAAATTGAAATAAAGTGGAATATCAACGTACACAAGGCGAAAAACGGAGGGACCCACTGAAAAGACGAAGCTTGTAGAGTGTGGGCCCCTCGGCAGAGAAAGAATCAGTGAATATATTGGTTACAATTATCGGCATCAGAACAGCAACGAAAATGTCTGAAGCAACAACAGCGAAAATAGTTGAAACAGCAGAAAAAGAAAAGAAAATATAGAGAAAAGAAATGTGTAAAAACATTTACAAATAGAAATAGAAATGGAAGCCCATAAAGAGTCAGACAGAAAAGGAAAAAACACATAATGACAACATTAACATACAAACGGACATAAAGCAACACTTGGACATCGACGAGGCTATAGTTAAACGCAAAAGACAGGCTACGACAGGAAGCAAGACTAGCACAACGGAGATAATGATACACGAGGGTTGGACGATGGAAAACAAAAACAAGACATAAAGCTGTTTCATAAAGCTGTTCGTAAAGTTACGAACAACTTACGAGTGACTGGTGATCAGTTTTGATGTGCTTATTTACTTATCAGAATTTCCATAACTCAGCACAAGAACTGATCACCAGTCGCTCGTAAGTCGTTCGTAACTTTACGAACAGCTTTATGAAACCCCCCCCCCCCAGATAATTTCCTAGCATAAATTATTATATTATCCGTATTAGATTAGCATATCTGAATTGACAGCGTATCCAGTATCGATTATGATAAGACAGACCAGGTACAAAGGGACGTAAATCTACACAAATCTGTGGGGAAAAAAGGTCAAATTTAGCAGAATTGCAAAATTAAAATTTGGACTTCTAAATGCTGTTGCCAAATTGAGAGTCATCTAAAGATTTGAGCAAAATACAAAATAATTCAAATGAGAGTAAAACTTTACTTTAGCTTGTGAAGTACTAAAAATGAATAGTAAATAAAAAACAAACAAACAAACAAAACAGAGTTGAGTTGTTTGAGGGGGAAAATGAATACCAGCCTTCAAACGAGATCTTACCGGTGGCTTGATTTGGGCTATTCATTTAATTTCATGTATTTATCTTTTTTTAGGGGGTCCTTCATACATAGCTATACAAGATGTTACCACGACTGGATGAAAAAAAAAACACACACACAAATAAACATATCAGTGTTGCTAATAACAAAACATTATGACTTGCCTTCAATCGGTCGCTTGACTTTTGGACTCGGGGAGCGATCGGCACTACCTTCGTCCGGATAGCGGATAAACTGCGTCTTGTCGCTCGCCTTGGCCCGACGACGACGTAGACTAACGACGAGGAAGACGACCAGGCACGCGAGCACGAAAGCGGGAATGCCCGAGTACAGGAGCACTTTCGTCCACTCACTGAGCGGTGACTCTGACACCGGCAGAGGTGTTGTGGCCGAATTCTCACTGAAGGGAGACGACGTCGCGGACGACGGTGTGGTCTGATCATTGAATTCGATGTTCGGCGTGGTAACAGCGGTTGTCGTGGCATTCGTGGTCACCTGCCCATCGTCGATAACGGGAAGTAAGCGAGGTCGCCTGGTCCTCACCAACTCGAATCCCGGAGCGAAACCAATTTGAGCTGGAGTGATAAAAAGCAAAATTGTAATAAACGGAAAAAAAAAACGGTTTGTCTTTTCCGGACCAATAAAATACACCCGATAAGTCACATTCCTAGCTTTATAACATCGTCTTACCAATCCAAAATGTGTGAAAACATCTTCAGTGTTTTCGTTCTTTCACTCTTACAACCGCGGACATTAATAGATGTACCGATTACATTTGTTAAAGCTTTCGTGACCATGAATATTAATATTTGATTGACACTCTTCAACAATAGTTGATCATTATAAGTCTACATAGCAGCCGCCAGCGCCTGCCTAACGTTTCTGCTCGACTGATGATGCAACGCAACAACTAAAATTGATGTAACAGTTAACCGACATTGAATAAGGAAAATCAGGCCCTGAATAGAGCATGTCTATACAAAATATTTGGAGAGTTTTGTTTTTAACTTTAATTATGAGTGATCATTTTGTCGTGCATCATTATGATTAATACTGTCGCATATTTGCTACGATTATTATTGTCATTATTTTTGTCATTTGGATTATCGCCCTTATTACTGATATTAAGTACTTTAGCACTCACGTAAACATCGCGGTGGTTTGACAACAGCGGGGCATACCTAAGAAAAAAAAAGTTCTGGCTAATAAAGGACTGTTGTTGTGAACGTTGACCAAAGACCCATTATTGTGCGGATTCCTCAGTGGCCCGATTCATTCACTGCCCACCTGGGTACATTGGAAAACTGACAAAGCTCTACATAACTCGTCATTCGGGGATTTTCTAATATATCCCAGCCGGGCCAGCCTTCCCACAGAATCCCACTTCATGGTATCCCCACACTGCCAGGTCTTTAGAACTGCAAAATATAGGAGGGGGGATTTCATGAAGCGTTTTCGTCAGATATTTTTCTCTGACAATTGTTATGAGGTAATAAAATCCTTGCGCCCGGTTGGCTGGGAGCAAGTTTTGAATATTTTGAATATTTTGAAACGTTTTATGAAATGCCCCCTGAAGGCATTCTCTCTTTTAAATCCATTCCATACTGAATTCTGAAATCCCCATAGACTTATTACACAAGCCAACAGGTTCCCGTATGGAAAGGGTTAAACGTGTTTTACCACTTACCTTTCGTCGTGGTCGGAGGAGCAGGAGTTGTCACGTGACTAGTCACGATGGCCATGAAAGTTATCATTATTGGAGGACCAGGAATAGAGATGGTTCTCTCTCCTTGTTGAACACATGCCTTGACCTGTGGGTGAAAATATCTCCAAGTTTGACACTTCCCGAAACAAAGACATCAAACATATCAAGAAGACTTTGGTACTGTTCATTTCTTTATTTCTTTGCACGACCCAACATTTGTTAAAGTGATTTGTCATACGTACTCCAACAGCTTTGATATAAACACATGTTCTAATATATCATATAATATGAAGTACATATATGCAATTATAAGTGGGTGTATGAAATCATTTGGCAATATCTATTTGTAAATTTAACCTTGTTCTGGTGAGCGTTTTTTTTTTCTTGTAGGAATGAGTATAATGCACACATAAACAAACACACATAAATAACATACATATTAAATTCAACGAAAATCACAAGCATAATCATTTATCACGGAGACTTAAAACAACAGAAAAGGGAAATTGAAATTTTCATAACATTCACTAGATTCGAGGTTAGTTATATCAAATCCTAAGTTCAAAGTAAACATACCCACACGCAATCTGTGCTGGCTTACCGACATGATATATGTCTCTTCTTCTTCCAGCCCACCTATGTCCCGGATAAACGTGACGTCTCCTCCATCAACATCCGCATCCTTAGATAGAACAGGAGCAAAATATGACATCATCAAATATTACTCTGTTGTGCTTTTTAGGAATATAACTATTCCATTTGATGACAGAATTATTTATCAAACCATACACATGTATGTTCAAATAATAATGATAGTTTAAACGCAAAACCAGACATATCCATCTATTATCATTCTGAAATATTTGAAAATTAATTTGGAGAAAAAAAGAATGTAATGGACCACTAATTTGATAATTTTGGTAATATTTTCATTTTTGATATGTAACGAGTAAAATTTAATTGAAGAGATTTATGCACATTTCATTTCATTTCATTTATTTCCACTTTCATAATTGGTTTACAAAATTTGTTTTAAAAAACAAACAAACAAACAAAAATGCATGGTGTCAAATATGATAGTGGCGGAACCATGAGAAACACAAAGTAGGTTTATTGAAAATTATTCCTTAACAAATATCATGATGTAAATATGTGTAATCATTTATAATCATTTGTAATTGGATTGAAACAAACATGAATACAGAATGCCATAAGTTTCACAACTTGAAATCAATTTAAAAAAAAAAAGATACGTGTACATTATGAGAGAAAAAAAAGTAAAGAAGAAAACTCCACATTTAACTATTCATCAACTTGTAACTTAATTGCATCAAAAAGATGTTGTTTATATAATCTTTTAAATTGTCTTACAGTCTTACTGATCCTGAAAATTATATTCAAATTATTTCATAAAAGTACCTTTATAAAATATTGATGACTGCGTACAAGATGTAAGAAATAACAGGTTTTGACCTTACTTCTGCACTCTTATTTGGGTGAGCAATTAGACGATAAAAATAATGACCTAAATAACATAAGATAACAGAAAAAAAAGGAATAAAAAACATAATACATATTTTATGACATGTCAATACTGGACAAATAATTTCTGTCAAACAGTGTGGTGACTCAGTTAAAAAGAAGATATACTTCGCCATGCCTTTGATTCAGACAAGCATGTTTTTATCCCAAAACTAGAGTGGTAAATGCGGTCATTCACTCCTCTGATGCATTTTGATAACATTAATTTTTGACGACACCTTTTCCATAGCTTCGTTTTTTTGGAGGAAAAAAAACCAGATTAACCGTTTACATGGAGTACCATCACTACCATGCCATTCAAATTATTTCAGCTCGGAAAATCGCTCGACAGTATCTCAACAAGCCCACGCCTACAGCAGAGTAGATAACACTCAATCTATTTTGGCCATTATTAAATTGAATCCTCTCCGAGCACTCTCTCTGATGATTTTGTTTGTTTGGTTGTTTGTTTGTTTGTTTGTTTGTTTGTTTGTTTGGTCGTTCAGTGTTTGATTGATTTATCGAATTTAAATCCTCGTCTGTAGAGCTTCGACTCACTTCTGGATTAACGGAGAGAACTTCGGAGAAGGACAGAGATGATGGTGCATCTGACGTGTACAGGGCAATCATGAATATGGAGAGAGTGCCGTTGATCTGGATCGGACGATGCCACGCCACTCGTGCTGTTACGCCCTTCTTGTTCCAAAACTTGGTAACACTCTCCACGCGGAGATCCAGTGAGATACCAATAGTCTGCACGCCTGAAGATGTATATTGAGAAGGCAAAGTGGTGCGCTGGTGTTGACTAAAACCTGGACCTCGTTTGGTTTGGATTTTATACAGTATTTGGTTTGGTTTGGTTCTTATTTTTCCAGATGTCAGATGAAACCATTAAAAGATCACAGTCGTTAAGGTTTGTGGCCAGATGCAGGTTTTATTAGTCAGTTAATGGGAAAATAGGTCTTTTTACACTGCACTGATTAATGTCATGCTCGTATCCATCTCAACCTTTCAGATATTATCACGAAAAGAAGTGATTGGTTCTGCATTCTCATTTGTAATTGTTCCTCTCTTTGCTTACAATTATTGTAGTGTATATTCTGAATAATTTCATTTCTTTTTAGACAAAATTATAGTGAGAACATGGATGAAAGAAAATGATAAATGGCATGAATGGGATGTTCCGTAAGTTCGCAGTAGGGACTATGACGTGTAAGCGTCGCTCAAACCTGTTTTCTAGTGTCTTTTTTAATCTATTGACTATGATATCACTGCAGCCTTATCAATGACAAGTCATTGTTACCTTTATTCCTTCTTTGTGGGCGGTTCCTCCCCCCCCCCCCCCCACTTATTATTAACAGGCGTCTCTCCTTGACTAAGGAGAACATAGATTTCAAGAAGACTTCAATAAGGAAAAGAAAACTGCCATTCAGCGCTCGCGTCGTCAACTTTTACACACAAATAATAAAGCAGCTCGAAACAGTGGCAAAATAAAGCCGTCTCCATATCGTCTGGCTGGTGATGAAGGCTCGTTAATGGGTCTGACGACATGGTTTTAATGAGACACCCCCTTTAAACCGAGGAGGTACTAGGCGAGACTCACTTCTCGAGGCGCAGTAGATGCGATCCTGCGTCTCCTCGTAGCAATCTGGCAAGAGTGTAAAACGTGGAAATAAAAAGATCGACTTTTAGCTGATGCTTTCATCCTTGAATGAAGATGAAAGAAGCGCTGTAGAAATACGGATAGAAAACAATACGGCATCTATTTGTAGATTGACATCATAATATTTGTCGTTGTGGATTTTGATAGACGCCACTTATTAAAGCATGAAAATTTGTTAATTCGTTAATAACCTGTCTTCGTTAAATTGTCAGGATTTAGCTGTATTTAGATCATTTACTGCGCAATGGCATTAGAGTGTACCATGTCTCAGTGTACCATTTGCAATACAAGAAAATAAGGTTTTACCAGATAACTACATAGGTATGCGTACATACATTCATATACCATATATTACTTTATAATTATATGGTAGGCCTATATATAAGTAATATATGGTATATGGTATATATATAACTTATATATTTTTATACATATTTTCGTTAAAACATGAGAAAAGACTGGTCATTTGACTTCATTTTTTTTTCATCACTGCTTTAATAACAAATACTGTATAATGCCTTCTTACTCTTTTTATACCACAATATATGCCTGTTATCTTTTACCAGAGGATCACAGCCTAAAATCTCTACTTCATTTGATATTTGGAAAGAATGATGAAAAAAAATAAGACAGGAAATCAAGTTCGTTTTCTTTCTAAAAAAATAATCGTCATTCTCTGTGAAGTTTCCATTCTTTTGCTCTTTCAATTCTCAATCACCAACTCTAGAAATCTGAGAGAATATCAGACTGATCATATTCGAACAGAAATAACAACCAGTCAAGAGGTTTGCAGGACGATATTTCAAGCAACGACTGTTTGCTTTCGACTTACCTGGTGTTGTTGCTCCGATCTCGGCATCTCGAATCGACCCTTTCTTGGAGGTCGAATTGTACGTTGCAACCTGATTTCAAAATCCATAAAACAACAAATTAGCTCGGCCAACACTGCGAATTGCAATATGATATTTGCCTATTTCAGGGTCTGCGGAAAGGGCAGTGGGGGGGGGGGGAGATGGGTAAGATGGATTGCAGCCCCCCCCCCCCCCCGCCCACCACAAACACACACACACACACACACACACACACACACATCTTTATAAATTTCTTTATGGAATTAAAGGAAAATGCACGCCGGCTGACTCGTCTCATGACCCTTTGTCCTGCGTTATTTGGTGGGTTTTCCACAGATGTTTCTGTGTCTCTGTGTATGTTCGTGTCTGTCTGTGTGTGTGTGCGTGTGTGTGTGTGTGTGTGTGTGTCATCTTGTCCCATTGCTTTACTTAGACCGCTACCCCTTATCTCTTCTGATTCGCAGTGCCTATCCGTTTATTAAGACATTTACGCAAGTAAGCAAATACTTTTTCTTTTCTTTTTCTTTTTTTCTAACTCAACAGGCAACTTGCTAAATAAACGAGTCCCGTTTCTATCTTCCCTCAAGTTCCCTACATATTTCTTACTATATACCTAGTGCTTTTTAAACTCACATTGATTTCACGAAGATCAAGACATTTATATGTTATGTGTATCTATGTGCATGTATGTGCAGGTTTGTGTATTTCTTGCTGTTGTGATACAATTATTGTTTTGCTTTGTATATGCCTCATGCCATTTCACCTTCTTTTGTAAATCTTCATTTTTATTCTGCAATGATTTTGTATTATTTGGATATAGAAATAAAAATGAAACAAAATGAAATGAAATGAAATGAGATGAAATGAGATGAAATGAAATGAAATGAAATGAAATCAAGAAAACTCAGGACCTTCGACAGTCCAGCCACATGCACAATCCCCACCCCATTTCCCACTCCTGCACACAGAATTGGAAAACCAACAACAGCCATGATCTGTAAAAGCTTGAAAAAGTAACATGCTGGAATCTGTTCTCTTTTTTCTCTCTCTCAATAAGCATTAATGAAGTTCCACTTTGCACTTCATTTAATTGCTTAAGCCGGTATTTCGTGAGGTTAGAGAACGTCAAATGTCCGTTACTTTCAGTCCCTATGCCAAAGGCTTGTATGTTGCAGTAGATATCGTCAGTCGAGATTTCTTGTGACATTCTTTCTACAAGCTCATTATTTTGTTCATGATTACATTGTGTTATAATCTTTGCCGAGATATAAGCGTTTCTTCTTTTTTTACCACATATATGTGTATACAACGGAAGAACGTAATTCATAGTAATACTTTAATCCAAACTTGAATTTATTAGCTATTTGTAATTTCAAGTCTACTGAAAATAACGCAATTATTTGGTATGCAATTTTCAGCATCTTCTATATGCCGTGTGCGTATTCTATGAAACATAATTGATTTATATATCATGCGATTCTTTAAGAGGCATTGTGTTGAGAATCCATATAAACTTTCACATTGGTATTATTACGAATCCGCTATTACCGATGTAAAGTTCGATCAAAGCATCGATACACACGAAGTGGATGTCAACCCTTAAGGAACAAACAAAAAAAGGACAATCTGAAATAACATACACCAACTGCATTGAAAAATAGAACCATGGAAGTCCGCATTCTACAGTAATCTTTCAAAATCATAAGTAAGTGTGTGATGTAACTACTTTCTATAGACTCTTGCAATGTGCAGCTATGGAAGAATGGTAACGTTGGTACAAAGAGCTTGTGTTTCCCTCTGTTTTTCTATGATCTTACCTGAAATCTGTATTGATATCCATGCAGGAGATTGCGAAACTCTACAGAGGTTTCATCCTGTAGAAAAAAAAAATCAAATCAAAATACAGTCTCTCCGTAAAGTGTACACAGCGTTTTATGCATTTTATCGAAAATCTGCAAAGGTCATTTGAAGGTTCTTCAAGGGGTCAAGAAATTTGTATAAATTTGTATTAAGTATAGATAAGATTTTGTGCTTGTCGTATAATGTTGCCTTCTTTTATACTCTTACCGTGCAATGCACCTTCATACTCAAACACCCATCGTACTTACAAACTAACTTTCACACACAAACACTTTCAAACAAACTTTCAAAATATGTGAAATAAATAAATAGATAAATAAATAAGATTTTGCGTTGTTTTCAGAAGGTCTATGTTTATATATGTCTTTGTAATATAATGATTATGATATACCAAATTCAATGACAATTATTTTGAATTTAAATGCTAAATATTACATGATAAGACAGGATGCTCTCAGTGAATAACAGGCAAAGGATAATAATTATATGTGACCTTTTACTTTCTATGTTTATCTCTGAATCATTGTAACGATGTCATTATACGGTATAACTAGGGACTTTGAAATAACCTTATTACATTGAATGTACATTCGAAGCACATAATTATGTAACACGTTTTGAGAGTATAGGGGGAATAATGATTAACCGTGAACAGTGCTGTATCAGCATAACATAGAAGGAAACTCGAGACTTCTTCATCTTCTCTCACGATTCGAACCCGGAAACCGTCATAATCTACATGAAACAAGAAAAGAAAATCAAAAGACATATTGCGTAAAGTGTACGCTATGATGATATTAGCGCCCATGAGATGGACTTGCTTCAGCTTAAAGGTATAACGTAATAATAATAGTATGTTTGCGCGCGTTTATGCTTATTGAGACCTTCGACCAATTGTGCAGAGCCATATACTATTATTCCCTCGTCTTTCATACATCCTCCATTAACCTTTCCTCATGATCATCAAACTAAAGCGAAACATTGGATATGCTACTCGAAATAATTGTTTGAGAGAGTATTCAACAAAAAAGACAATAGGCCCGCATGTTATCTAGCTCATTATTCATCAAAGGGTAGATTAATCGGTGATTTCTTTTTTTGCTTGTTTGTTTATTTGTTTGTTTGTTTGTTTGTTTATTTGTTTGGTTAAGATAGTTTGAAACAACCTAATGAAAAGTTACAAACTTCATCTGATGTATTTTTGCATGCTTTTGTTACTATGTTGAACATATAGATGTAAACATAGATATATATCTATATAAAAGACAAAGCCATAAACAAATGATTGTTGTAAAGATTGTTTCACCCCATAGAACAGTAAGGATGACTAAAACCAAAGGACATTTATTATGTACTCCGCTGCTAAGAGCAATAAGAAAGACACAAAGCACATTGAGACGAAGTCCGATATTTAAAACATGAGACTCATAATTGTAAAAATTGAAGGTAAAAAGACCAAGGTTATCCTTACATACAGGAAACAATTTAAAACAATTAAACTTACCAGTAATTCATACTAAGCCCCAAAAAGATTCTTTTTGAAATAATGATATGAAATGATTTCGGAGGAGGCAGTTTAGAAATGGTAAGAACAGTAGGAATCATTTTTTACATCGAAAAAGGGGGATGAAATACTGTGAGAAAAAAAAAAAGAATGGATTTCATTGTCAGTGATATGGGATAACAAAAATATTCTGATTTCTGATATCATCTTCACTATTATGTTTTGCAAATCGGACATAAATAACAGCAATCTTGTGAAATCAGCTCAATAGATATTAGGTGGAAGAGGAAAGCATGAATGCAATCGAAGCAAACTGCCAGATTGCAAAATCTTTTAATGTTTCTTTGAAGGATGACTTTCATTAGAATATTTTTAATTTAGGCAATATCATTCGAGTCCAATTGAATGATATTTATTTCACACTATATCAAAAAAAAATGATGAAAGACTATTTGTCGCTTTCTCCTACCGTTGGATGTTGGTCTCTCCCAAGAAATGTATGCCCGGAGATCGTACATGGTCCGATTTGACACGATGTCCGTAGAATGGACGGTGTTAAATTCAACACTCAGGGAACTTGCGGCGACACGGGCTGTTGATGAAACGATTTAGAATTACTTAAAAACATAGCAGGAACAAAGAAGCAGACTGAAGCGGTTTCAATGATACGCTGGGATGAACAAAAAATGCCTTTTAACACTGTAGCTGATTTTTTTTTTTTTTTTTGTGGCTTTTGCATTACGTCATTGCCTCATGACATGCACATTACATAGGTCTTCATCTTATCCTGAAGAGTAATCTCATCTCATTAAGTTACCGTCATTCAAGGCAAATGGCAACGATATTTTATTTCGCATCACAAAATCCTAGATATGTTACATTAGATGAGGCAAGCGTGATCAAGACAAAATTCCGATCTGAGACACTCACAGAAGAGTATGCCTGAGCATCCTTCGCACCGCGGCAACGATACAACAAACGACAGAACAAAGATTTGGCGCCAACTTAACGTCTGGAGTGCCATCGTCAATTTTCCTCGTCTTACACATGGCGATTCGTGGTTACTCTGACGAGATACCAACCGCATCTGATCGCGATGATTTCTATTCCCGTCAAATGCAAGAGCGAAATGAGCGGTCGATAGGGAAAGGCTCTCCGCTGTATCTGACTGCTGCGGATGAAGATGATCTACAAAACGAATTAGAGATGTTTGAAATCAAGTGTGTTTGCGCGGCTGCCTAGGAATTTATTTGGTTATCAGCAATTCTGCAGTATTTTCACCGTCTCTATTTTGGCTCCCAGCATTCTTGCTCAGCTCTCTCAGTCTCTCTCTCCCTCTCTTAATTGCTCTTCTCTCACTCTTTCCTCTCCTCATCTCTCTCTCTCTCTCTCTCTCTCTCCACTCTTATACCATTCCTTCGTTTCACTGCCCTGTCACGCAACTTTTCCCGTGCTTTGTTACAATAGTATTGTTGTCTTCTTGTTATTCAAGATATAGTAATCACCTGATGTAAGGACATCGGGAAGATGCCGAGGGAAACATGAAAGAACCTGTCTTTAACAAACTCCATCTGACCAGTAAACGTGAGTAGATTGATCATGTTTTCTCTAGTCATTTTCAAACGAACAAGAGAACTTTTGGGGTTTTTACGTGTGTGTGTGTGTGTGTTGTGTGTGCGCGCGCGCGTGTGTGCGTGTGTATGTGTGTGTGTTTAGGCTTACAGCCAAGAAACGCCTAGATGTAAGTATTTAAGTGCCTTTATTGACGTTAAGATCAAATGTGTGTAGAATTGAGGTTGCAAAATATTATATATATATATATACCATATAAGAATTATCACCTTCTATACGATGTAAATAAGATGTATTTCAAAGATATATCCCAGTAAATGATATATGTGATATCTTCTGCATTTTCCGAGACTCTTTACTGCAGCGTTTTAGATGACTTTCGATAACATTCTTCAAGGGGCTATTTAAAAAAGTGTATACCTTTAAGGCCGTTCGCACAGAAAAGTCAAAAGCTGAAGAGGTTTCGATATTCATCACATCAGTTCCTTCCAAGCATGAGATTCTGAGAGCGTGAGAAGTACATTGATTGTGTAACTCCCATGCTCAAAGCGTGGAGCTTGGCAGCCCTGAAGTGTCGTTATAGACATTTGTATCGGTTTACACCGATAACAATAAAATTGCTTGTACAGCAAAATGTGCGATCAACATGCGTATTAACCCTTGAAAACGACGTACTTGAAACGTCACAGGCATAGTCATGCTGTTGATGGAGAAGGCATCGGCAAGGTTTCTATAAAATTCCGTGTTTTCTGGTAATTCTCCAGACGTCATCGGAGCACTTAATGGCGTTGGTTAGACCAAACTCACAGTGCAGTGTCTTGGTGGTACAATATCTGGGAGAACTAACAGGACATATTAGACACTGTACACTAACCGGCAGTTACAATCACTCCAACCATCCGGCAGGTGGGCCAACAAGAACAAGGAGTTTTGCCCATAAACCTGCGGGATACCGGTAGAGAGAGCACGCGCGCTAGTGACCTCACTCTTCCTCCGGAAGTCATATACAGCTGATTAATAGGTTTCCAAAGCCCTCCGTGCACATAGCTCTGAATGTATCTGTTGCGCATTTATCCATTATTACATTTGACTGCCAAAGCAAAGGTACCACGGGAAAGGCGAATGAGCAATGTTTTGAAACATTGACTACAATTTCATACTGGGCAGTTGCTGTTGTGTCAGCCTTCGTTGTGAAAACATGGAGTCTATTCGTTTTAGAGAATTCGCCATTCTTCTCTCATGGCTAGCAAGATTTGAGATTTGTATTTCGATGACAACATCTGGATTGGCGGTAAGCTCTGCCTGCGATAGGGACTTGCTACCCAAGCCCATGTCGTGTCGGGCGGCTTTCCTACCAGTGCACCCTGACGACTTCGTCCCAAATCAAGTGGAAGTTGAAATGTCGTGCTCATGGAACCATGAATACCCTATCGACGGGATCTTGTTTAAGTATGGGTCCGATGCGATACGGGCCCAGCTAACTCTCCAACAGGATAAACTAATTATCAGCAGGAGGATCTTTACTGGTGTCACAGAGGGAAATTTTTCTTCAAGTGATATTGTATGTGAGTCTTCTCTGTTTCATCCCCTTTGTGGAAAAATTCCGCAGATTTCCCAATGCAGTACTTTGAGAGCTGATGTACGTGTCGACCCGTTGACGCAAGATGTAGGTGTCGGACGACCTGCGACGGTAACGTGTCTAGGACGAGACGGAGAGCTGACCCGGCAATCAGACGTGACTTGGAGGTCCAGGACTAGCCGTGACAGCACGTTTGAAGAGGTGAGAAATTCTTCCAGAATTTGCGTCACGCCTTACGGTGAATACATTCTAAAAAGAGCAAGAAATCGAGATAACGTGACAATTTTGAATTGCTCTGCTAACGGGGGAATTGCTACCCAAAATTACGGACTTTCACTGGTTCGCGTTGTTGAATTACCGCCTACAACAGTTTCTTCATCAACCCGTCTATCCTCGACTACAAAAGATATTAAAAGTACAACCACAATTCCTATAACTACGATTAGATCAACATCTAGTCCCGTTTCTATGACTTCAACTGGAACTCCGATCCTAGCTTCACCGCAGATTCCAACGTCTTTGCCATTGAATTTTTTCCAGGAGTTTATTCACATCATCGTTCCGACGATCGGCATTTCCGTTGTACTGCTTATCTGTATCTGTATCATTTGTGCAGTCGTCCGATGCCGCCTGAAAAGGAAGGTTGTGGCGCCAAGCACGGAAAGTGCGCCGCAGAATGTTAATGATTACACGTACACTGTGGAAGACGACACCATTGAACATGAATATTTCCAGAGTTCAAGTTACACCCAGCCAGAGTACGACGCTCGAAGCCAGCGGAGCGCGTACATGAACAGCACCGTCATGGAGATAGGACAAGGTCGAGCCAATAGGATGCTTCGCAGCACCTCCGACAGTCGGCTAGCAATGGCTGCAGCAGCCCTCAACGCAACCGATGAGGACATGCGGGGTAGAACTAAGAGTCTATGGGCCCTTCCCGGTATGTCGACGCCCCAGATTCCCCAGAAGAGCCGTTCGCGCCCTGTCTCAACTTACCAGTCCCACGATTGTTTCGACCTGCAGGAGAGAGAACAGGGGCCGAGGTCACCGGAGTATGCGTCCATCAACGAAGATGCCTTTTCGAGGAGCCTCAACTCAATGGTGGCTGACTCGACCCAGCCTTATGCTTGCACCAGACTCCACTCGCGCTCACACACAATGGACTCAAAGCTATTCGTTCCGAGACGAAAGCAGAAGCGATGAGCCAGCGACTAAAACGCACCAGAGCTCTGTAAGCTTCTTCGTTGAGCTTGAACTACTAACTTGGAGAATAGTATTGTTTAACCTCCCATCGAACTACAGTTTTGTAATAATTCATTCGAGTCATGTTTGTAAATGTTATCTAATTTGTAATTCAAACCGGTATGAATGTTACTTTGATCACCGTTATGTTGATTTCAGGGAATTTGCATTATTATGTATTATCTACGGTAACATGACATTTGCTCCCGCGACAACTGCTCCGGTCTTATTTTCCCCAAAGACTTACAGTTAGGATTTAAGGTTGTGATAGGGTTTTACATTTTGTTTGATGTGAGGATTAGGATCAGGGTTACGATTGTCTTTGTATAGGTAGAATTTATGTTTGGCTTAGCGTGCAGATATTTCATAGGGCAATTGTCGCAGGAGCAAATGTCATGGAATCATTATTTAGATCACATGATAACTTAAACTGGTAAAATTTCGAATCATGGGAAAAAGCGGAGAACGCTAACTTGAGGCAAAAATATAGATTTGGTGAATTTTGTGCTTATAAATTTCTAACAGATATAGAAACAGGTGGCCCCTGTCTGTCAGAAGATGTATATTTATAGATCCACTAGATGATTACCATTTTGTGGATTTTGTGCTATAGAGGCCGCATGATATCCAATCCATCTTCCTTCTAAGAATAAAATAACATTCCTTATCAAATGTATACAAAACAAAACAAAATCATAATATGGTATTGAGGAAAAGTCATATCAAGTTGGGTTATTTTTTTAAGACAACTTCTGAATCAATTTGATGTCTAAAAGCAAAAAAAAAAAAAAAAAATCAAAACACAGCCATCAGCAAAACCATATGAAAAACAACCATTTGATTGTTTGTTTGTATATATTTGTTTTCAGGCCCATTTTGGGGGAAAACAGCCAATGAAGAAAGATTCTTTCCCCCTATTGAGTATGTTGAGTGTCGCCAACAAAATAGTGCGCAGAGTGCGCATACACTCTGAATGTCACAATTTCTGCATGACCTGAGTCTGTGGTGTTTGTTTGTTTGTTTGTTGTTGTTGTTTTGTTTATCAGTGTGGTATCGATCTCCTGCAGTGCAGTGGCTGCATTATCAAATTTATTAGCAAATGCGTTTGCCAGTACGTTTTTGAGAGTCTATGATTTCATGCTAGTAGAAATTTCAATTGCTTTTTACATTGGGTGATCCAACTAATATATAACGGCGATTCAGACATTTTACTGCATGTAATGGCGTCTGTTCGAAGATGGCATAACGGAGTCCTTTTCCTGTTATCTCTGCACAGTGTTTCCTCGCAATTTACGATTAGGTTATTGAATGTTCTGAAACAAACCTTATGCTGTCTTATATAAGCCCTCACCCAACTTTCGTGTTTAATCATACTCTTGAGTATTATAAGTTGATATTCACTTCTTTTCCTCAGTGTTATATAACAAGATGTAATTTATATGAAAGTGAATATCATACTCTAAACGGCATGTCGCTATTAAAAAGTTGTACGTTGATGAAGAAGATTCGCATTGCTGTCGTGTTTTATGTTTCTGTTTATTTTTCTTTCATTTTATTTAGGACACTGACGTCATTTTGATGATAAACTCGGCCGACTGCTATCTTAGTGCCGTCCGTTTCCGCTGCGGTGAAACAAAAAACAGTTTGACTGTGGTGGTGTTGACAAAGGTTCAGAGATAAAAACCCGGGCTGTAGTCTACTGTTATACATGTAGCTTTTTTTTTTGATACGCCTTCGATATCTAACAAATATTCATCATTCTTTCGCAGGAATTGAAGGGAAATGCGTCAAAGTTTATCTACGAACTGAAAACATTAAAGTTGTTTTTATACTAACTGCTCTTACGACTTCGTGCTTTCTTTTTTTTCGAGACTACTAGTATTGGTTGAGTAGGACTGCATATTTCTTGGATATAATTGGTGATATAGTTTAATAGTGAGGGCTGGGGAAAGTGGCCTTTCCGTGGGGTCAACAACGATACAGGAGAATGATTGACAATGTCAAAAGGAAATATGTATCGAAATGACTCAAGTCTTGGTACAGATTACGGTATCATTACGCATGACTCCACAGCTATCTCTCTCTCTCTCTCTCTCTCTCTCTCTCTCTCTTTCTCTCTCCTTTCTATCTGTCTATCTATCTATCTATCTATCTATCTATCTATCTATCTATCCTCATCAGCATGGCAATCCGATACAATATTTCAGACATGATATTCCATTTTGTTAACTGGTTAAGCTACCCAGCAAAGAGATAATAAACGCTTGTTATGTGATCTCTAGAGAGAGTATTTTGCCACAGTAAAATGTGTTAGAATGATTCTAGTTACTCTATATCAGAGACAACATTGTTTGATGTGCATTCACGGGTGGTTAAAGTATTAACTGCAGTTCAAGGTGGGAACTCTCCCGCTTCCTGCCTGTGTGGATTCATTATCCTCTGCCTACTTGAATAGTGTGGGAAGGATATATGTCACAACAAACCCTATTTGACACCAAGGCTTGTGGACAGGATCCAAAATTACATGTACCACTGATGGAAAAAAAAAAATCTTGCC